>JAZKJV010004679.1:0-594672 GCA_037367405.1 Ottelia alismoides
TATAAATGTGCGCTCTCATTAATACGGTGAAGACATTAATTGGTTGATGAATCGGAATGAGATGAATCAGTTTGATCTTGGATTGGATGTGATGAGAGGGAAATGGGTGGAGTCGTGAAGGGCTCATGGACCAGATATGATGTATTGAAGTCGAGCTCTACATGATCAAGAATTGATTCCTCTATGAGGTCTTCTGTATTTTGTGATAAATCATCATTTTCCTTCAAATAATCATTATAGCTATCCTCGATAGCATATATTGTGAATTTCATTTCAGTTCTCTTCTTGAGCCACAAAGATGATTCTTTCCAAGACATATGATTAGGAGATTCAGAGGTCAGGAGTGAGAGAATATTGGCTAATGGATGATTTTCTTCTATTGTTTTGAGTAGTTCCTTGGTATCATCCCAAAAAGGATCAGAGAATAGAAAATCACTCTGATCAGACTAGGTAGTAGAAGATGTATTCATATAGTAATTGCCTGAATTGATTTGATCTTCTTTCCTTGTTGTGGGGTTAATGGAAATGAAAATTTCATCTTTGAACGAGTCATCGCAAAAAATCTTCAGCATATCATCATGTGTTGGTTGGAAGGGAGTTTTGGTGCATGAAGACGTTAACTCATTGTCTGATATGTCCTCAGATTTCAACTCTAAATCTGTACTTTCCATAATTGAAAAATAACACCGGGAATCAACATCAGATGGTATATATCCTTCTATTTCTTCTTCCCATTCAACATAAGTGCCATCCTCAATTTCAACTTTTGTACCAGACCAATCGATATAATTAATACACCGAGGTTCATAACTTTCAAAATCGTCTGAGGAAGGATCAATGCTATCATCAAAATATGTCTTCATCTTTGGCATACACAGGGTTGAAGTTAATTTGAGATCAGTATTTAGTGTTTCCCAGGTTTCATCTAATTCAAAAATTTTCCGACCAGTGAGAGGAGATGGTGGGGCTTCAAGTGCAGAGTTTAGATGAGACATGTCCTTATGAGTGAGTTGTGAGGTGTTCAGACTAACCTCCAAAAGGTCTTTGGAAAGATGGACAGGGGCAAAATCATCAAGAATAGCACAATTCTCTATCCATCCACAGTTATCAATTTCAGAGTCACCAGAAGTAGGGGTGACATGATCCATAGGAATATCTTTTTCATTGATTTTCAATTCCACTCTCTCATATTCACAGTCAAAATGTGCCTTGGCAGTGGCCAAGAACAGTCGTTCAAGTATGTTGGGTCTCTCACTTAGTGTATTGGCTTGATTGGACTTTTGTTGAGTTGCAGCCAGTTGCTGAATAGCATGGGTCAAAGCATCAAAATCCACAGCTGAGGTTGGTTGTGTCAGTAAGTGCTCAATCAGTTGTTTGGACTGGGTGTGATTTTGGACCCAATGGACTGTGTCCTCTGCTGCAGAGAAATAGTGTGTGCTGATGGGTGGTGATCGGATGAGAGGAGCTATGGTATGTTAGATTGTTGCATTCTCTTCTCTCAAAAGTTGTAGCTGTTGGAAGATGAGGTCCATGGTGTTCGGTTTCTCTGCTCCCATGTCTCCTAGGTTAGGTGAATTTTCAGATTTCTCAGTCAAAGGAGACAGATTTGGGTTTTGTTTTCTTCTATAAATCGGGTCGTACTCTAATGGTTGTTGCAATGGATTTTTCAGAGACATATGACCTAGCATACACAACACAATACACCAGACAATTTGTTAACTCACCAACTCACACAAAAATTACCGCGGAAGCAGTTATCTTTTCGATTTTAGTTTAGTGATTCAACAAAAGTTTTCAAAGAAATTAGGGTCCTTAAAGATGAGGTGGGTGTGGAAGATTGTGAGAAATCGATGTCCTAATCCGGCTGGGGGATCCAGGGTGCGGTACTCGGATCGTGAGATCTGCTCTTCCCACAAGAACCTATGCCCAACGCGTCGAGGAGTTACAATTTCTCTCTGCAATCCCACGTAGTACTAGGGATTTTTGTCTCTATCCAAGGGTTCTATGTGCTCGTGATTTTTGTGCCATACATGTGCATCAAAACAAGCATTCAGAAAATTTTCCCGCTTTCTGCTCGGGCCACTGCAGTGGCCTTTCAAGCTTATCTTTTTAATATGATCAAGCACGATTTTGGTGGTCTTTAAATTAGATTATCAAAGGAAGAGGACCACAGAGATGATGCAATCAAGAACTCTTTTTTAATTTTTTTTCAGTTTAATTTGATGTGCAAACAAATGCACAAAATATAAATCTTAGAATGCCTAAGTGAAAAAGAAAGCTCACAGTGCTTGCACTTCTGGTGCTAAATCCGTAATGTTTTGTCCTGTTGATGGCGAGTTTTCCGAGAAAGGGGGCGGGAACAAATTTTTTTTACTTAGAAAAGTTACAAGTTTGCAAAAAATGCATGGATTCTTCTTTTTTTCGAGGTTCAAGTATCTGAAATAAAAAATTACACGGATTAGAACATTGAAGACAAGTTGAAAGTGAAGAAAAAAATTGCAAATGTCGCCATGTCCCCGGCAACAACGCCAAAATGTTGATGCGATTTTACGCGGTTTAAAAAGTTGGTTTTACCACATCATTGTTGTTCCACGAAAAACCATAATCAAACAAATAAGATTACAACTACAAGCATGTTGGAAAAATATGAGTTGTATAGTGCAAGTAGAGGTTCGTATCCGCAGGGACAAAGCAAACTTGCAATTTTCGTTCTTTAAAACTTGATTCGTAATGTAATATGGGAAGATGAGATTTACTTGCAATATTTTTTAGAGAGAATGATGAATCATAAAACTTGCAAAGCACATACTTTCAAGAGAAAATAGATTTGAGAGTAGCTTACACCAAAAGAGTTGTTCCTTCAAATTTAACTTAAACCAACTAACCAAGATAATAAAAATTCATGTGACAAATAAGATGGGAAAGAAATGCTTCTCTATTTGATTCCTAGTGAAGATGACGATGATGGCGGAGTTGGGAGTGTGTGGAGAGACGCGTGGGCTGATTGCACACACGAGTATGGAGCCAGAGAGAGAAGGTCGTCGAGGAGGAGATGCGTTGCAGCAGCGCGGAAGGAGATAGCCATACAGGCTGCTACAAACTGGAGGAGATGACCGTGCGTGTGGATGCACGGGCTGCTATGGGCTGGAGGAGAACCGCGAGGAGGAGGAGAACGGCTGGACGGTGGTTGGAGGTGTGCGGTTGCACCTGAGGATGCGCGCAAGGAGGAGGGCACGCACGGCAGCTATGTATTAGACCTTCATCCGTGCCTGCATAAGAAGAAAAACGATAGAGAGAGAGAGAGAGAGAGAAAATGAGAGGGAGAGGGATGCGTGAGGAGAAGAATGCGTGAGGGGAGAATGCATGAGAGAGGGGACATCATTTTATAATGGCATTTGCTTGGAGACATCCCATGCAAGTGAAGACAAATTACCATTATTAGTGTATGGAGAGTTATTTTTTTTGCATGGGGAAGGCATGTGTGTAGACGACTAGAGTGCATGGGAATGGGAGAGGCACTTTTATTATTTACATGGGGAAGGCATATGTTGATGGCTCTATTTATGAGAATAAAGAATGAAACTTTCACACTATCCCCCCTCCCCATTTCTTTCCAACAAAATGTAAAGTGAAATGTGTTGGATGTTGTTATATTTAATGTTATATAAGTATTCCCAATAATTCTTCAATCTCTCTGATAACAACAAATCTGAATTTTATAGATGATAATTAATCTCAGTTTAGAATATGATCTTTAAATGTGAATAGAGATTTGTGAGGATATTCTCTTCAGATGATTTGTTGATTTTATATGCTTATGTGTATATGATGCAAATTTGTGTGACTTTGGAGTTTACACATCAAAGATTAATATTGTACTTCACATAATTTGATCATGTTATACTAGTATATAATGCTATCATCATTATGTCTTCTTCATCGCTCTTGATCATTCTGAGGACATCGTTCGAGCTAAGTATAGGGGGGGTGTCGTATATATTTCATATATACATTAGCCATAACTCGTACTTTGTGTGAGTGTGTTAATAAATAAAATGGCTAAAAATCCATAAAACTTTAAAAATTTCCCTTGTACATAAATTCTTCTTGCACATTCCTATCTATTTATAATAATTATTTTTGTACAAATGTTTGTAAAAATGATTTGTGTAAATAGTTTGTAAATATTTTCATACCAAAATTGTGTATATATTATAAAATTTTTGTAAAATATTTGAAAAACAAAAAGTTTACAAAAACCTTGTGTAAAGTTTTGTAAATATTTTGCAAAACTTCACATTCATGCATACATCCATGTTTTCAAACATTTTTCAAAAATTTTGCACATTTGTAAAAATTTGTAAAATTGCATCTTTGTAAATATTTGTACAGTTTTTCCAAATCATAGTTGACATTTAAACTAGCCTGGAATTAAATTGGAAAATGGAGCTTGGTTAAGACCTTAATCCACCTAATTCTAAGAGGAACCTTATAGGGCTTAGGATTAAGACTTTTTAGGTCCATTGGGACTTAATTCTTTGAGTTCACTAGGCTATGAGCATATGTCATCTTGATGAGCCTAAGTAGAGCACTTAACAACGCACACATGACTCTCGGAGACAATGGCTTTACTTGCACCAACACTTTACACATAGCTCTCCACGGATGAGGTGGTGAGGAGACAATTTCCTTTGGCTTGGGGTAGAATATGAGGGTAGTACTTTTAGGTGGATCCTCTCTTCTTCTTATAGTGAAGGAAGTGCGTCTCAACTTGGTCTGGTGGTTATGAAGTCTAAAGACAGGAGTTGTGGGTTGCAATAAAGCTTCAAAAGAGGGATAGGCTACTGGCTTAAGAGGAAAAAATCCTTATGTATATATGCTGCACCATGTAGACATGTTGTACATATGCACATGAAAAAAATCTGCAAAGAAAGAAAAACTCCAAAAAAGTGGTGGGTCGGATTGAAAATTTAATAATCCCACCGGAGTGTATATAGTCAAATAAAGCAAAGCTTATGTTACACATGACCATCTCATGAAGCTTGCAGCGGGAGACTCAACTACACTAGTTAGAGCTCCCAAGGATACATGGCTACACTGGTCATGGTCCATTCTCTTCTTCCCCCACTTCTTGAGCCGGTTGTACTTGAACTTAGAAAGGAATACCCCGCTCCTCGAGGAAAGAGTTGCTAGACCGAGGCATTAGAGTTACCAGGTTGAGGGAGGTTGTTTCTATGTAACTTCTGAGGTGGGGAGCTACATATCACTTACACAGTACAAGGAAAGATTCATGGTCATTAGAGTTTGTGTATGTAGACTTGTTCTGATCTGGTTCATTGAGGAGTCTTGACCATAGATTGGTGGAACTTAGAGGCTGTTAAGTTTTAAGCTTAAGTCCAAATAAGGTTCCGACAAATGAATAATCCAAAGGTCTGAGTGAGCTCCATATTTCAATTTAATGAAGGAACGTTTAATAATCAACCTTGATTTCCCATCTTTTTCTTTTTCTTTCTCTTTTGCACTTCTTTTTCAAATAAGTGTTTGCTAAGGGACTAGCAAAAGTAAAGTATAGGGGGGTGATGAATCCCCATTCATCACTCTTTATTCCTTTATTTTAGCTAGAAATCTTGGCAAAATACCTTGTAATTACTTGTAAATACAATAAGTTGTCAAAATGCACACATCATGTAAAGAGCCATAATTAGCATGTTTTTGTGTAAAAATAAAGGAATAAAGAAATAAAGAAAAAGAGGGGAATATTTAGAATAAATATTGAGTGACCTGAACCTAAGGGAGGGCTCAACATGGGCCTGGCCACAAAAATAAAGTAAGTAGAGAGAGAGATAGGGTAACTCAACCTTGTACATAAACCCCCTCTTAGTGTATATATTTTATTTTCATAAAATAAAAATAATTATGTGTTCCTCGTATGGTGTATATATTTATAAAAATAAAATAAAAATAAGAAAAATAAAATAAAACAAAAAGTAAATTCTCTCTCTTCCCCTTGTATATACCATGTATATATGTACCTATATATATATATTTATTTTACCCTTGTAAATACACAATAAAAATTAAATAAAAATTATTTTTGAATCCCATATTTTATGTTGTAAAATAAATAAAATATAAAATAGGGATAATTGTACAAAAATAAACAAATAAAAATAAAAATAAAAATACCCAGATATTTTACATATATATAATAATATACTATGTATATACACTAATTTATTTTTCAAAAAAATAAAAAAAATCACTAAAAATTATTTAAAAAATAATAAACATTTTTAATGTTAATAATATTTTGAAATAAAATCATTTACTATTTTTTATTTAATTTACAAATAATTTATAAATACTGGATTCTGATTGGTCCATGGGGGATTGTTGACCCCCGATCAAGTCCCCCCGGACCACTTAGGATCCGGACCTCGTTTCAACCCGATTTCTCCAATTTTTCACGCCTCGATCCGCCAACCATTTCCTTAAACCCGGCCCCCGATTATCCACAATACATCAATGATCCACGCCCGGACATTTTCTTAGGGATCCGAGCTTTGGATTACGTGCCCGATGTCCTTCTTTCTCGGGCCCCTACCAATATTTAGCTTCGCCTCCCACCGCATATTCACGCACATTTGGCCTCCGTCTTCGACTCCTGAGACCTCCATCGTCATCCTTGAGTGATAGCGAGTGATTGAGTGTGTTGCAGCGAGGATTTGGAGGCATTTGCCTTAGGTCCGGCGACCATCGTCGTCGAGCCCCGCTGCCGGCGTAGCCCGAGCCACTAGAGGCGACGCTCCATCAAGGTGAAGACCGTCGGAGATCCAGCATCTACCCCACAGTCGACTCTGATCATCAGGTACTTACCTTAGGTTCCAGTTTATCATTTAGATTCGATTCTTCCATTGTCGCTCCGCCTGCTCCGCTCCAGTGGCCGGAGCCCCGTCACTTCACCTCACCCATATCGATAGATCCCTCGACCCATCGTCACCTTCCTTCCACGATCTGATCACCTCGATCTTGGCTATCCGAGCTAAGATTGGGTTTGGTTCCTTCCGCCACCTCAGCCGGAACCCCCCTTCGCCTATCCACGCCGCTTCCCTTTACTATTGGTTCAATAACCCATGTCGGAGACTTCCTCCGAGCACGAGCTCTCTTCTGCAGGTGAATAAGCGCGAGATACCTCCCTCAGTTGCATCGTCCACACTTCCCGGAGTCGCCCAAGGTCCTCCTCCCTCACCGGAGGATCTTACCATGGGAAGCTTCATCGGCCACCACCATTAGACGCGGAGTGATGAGGGGTGTCGAAGCCCCTTTCTGGTCATCCATCAGACGTGCATAGCCGCTCCAGCTCGTTGGCAAAGTTCATTCAGGAGGTGTTCTTCCAGGCACCTTCTCCACCGTTAGATCACGCCTCACCGCCAGTTATCATCAGAGCCGACCATCGCCTGCCACTGTCAGGCCGTTAGATCCATGATCTGATGGCCATGTGTGCCCCACGTTCACCCTCGTGCCAGGACCGTTGGATCTTCCAGGAGGCGTCATCAGGACCGTGCACACGCCAGCCACTCACCGCCCGACACGCCACCCTTACGCGCCCCACACGCGCTGTGGCTGGGTAACTTGCGCCCGACCTCCTGCAGTTTATTTTAGTTTCTGTTTAGCCTATTAAATAAACCAGCACACTAGGATAATTTGCATTCTGGACCTGTAGTTTCTTGTATTTGCATTTTAGTCCCTGCTTTGGGGAGACACGTGCTTCGACACATGATTTTGTGGGGTTTTGCATATTCAGGGCTGGGTTTTCTGCCTGTTATGAAATGAATCTTTAGTTTAATTATTTGCATATATACCCCTGTGTATATTGGAATTGGAACATGTGAGGATTTAGTGTGAAATTTGTGGTTTAACCCTTATACTTTTTACACGTGTTACTTTTTAGCCTGAAAGTTTGTTTTCTTGCGTTTAGGTCCACGTGTGCTGTGGCTTTTGTATTGGTTGAATAAAATATCAAATTAATTCCAAATCAAGTGAAATTTGGAAATGTGGATCCTGTCACTGTATAAAAAATTCAATAAATTTTTGGGACATTTTGTAGTTGTTTTGATATTTTAAAAAAAATAAAAAATACGCATTTTTGTTACTGTTTGAATAGAAAATTCAATTAAAAATAAAAAAAAACCTTTAAAAATTCTAAAAAAAATTACTTATTGTTTCTGTAATGTCTTTTAACTTCAATCTAATTTTGGTTGAATTTGGATTTATAAAACACCTAAAAATCTCAAAGTCCTAAAAATATTATAAAAATTTTTAAAAATTCTATTAAATACAAAAAATGCAATTTTAGTTTATGTGGCTTAGTTTTAACTTCTAGTTTTCATAAAAATTGTCTCCAGATTTTTAGAGGCTAATTATATATTTTTAATTAGCCTTTCAAATCTGACTGCACATTGAATCTAATTTTCAGCCTTTTTCTTTTTTTATATAATCAATTAAAAATTACAAAATTCTGAGAAAATTACCAAAAACACCTAAAAATATAAAAAATAAAAATAATTTTAGTTTAGTTTTCTGGCTTGTTTTTGAGTGTTTAATAAATTGTTGTTAGTGTACTTTTACCCCTTTTCCCTTATTCCTTTATAATAAAAAATACAAAAAATTTAAAAACCCATAATAAACCTAAAAATATATTACCTTTTTATTTCATTTTTCGACTACTTCGTAGGCCACTTTTTCAATCCGTGCTCCTTGAGTTCGACCCTGGTCACCATAGTAGGTTAAATAAATAGTGAGACCGCTATTCGGATTTCATTTCTGATTACTCTTATTTGGTGGTCTATTTTTCTTGTTGAGTCCGATCTGCGAGATCCGGGTTGCAGCAACCCTTGATTGATTTTATCCCTACTCGGATTTTGTGAGATTTTCGGCTCATCAGAGAGTTCAAGTATTTTTACAAATAGTGTCCTTGTCATGGTTTAGAGACTACCATCCTAGTTCAGTTAGTTTATTACGGTTTACACCCTGAGGTGTAGGTTTTAGTTAGTGTTGCTTGTGGAGGCATCTATATGTCACGAGGTACGTACTCCATCAGCAAGGTGTTCAAGAAAATGTCCAAGTTAAGTAGAACACAAACCACAAGCATAGCTCGGTTAGAGACCCCATTCCATTCACATCTATAGGGGGAGTGAAGGCTAAAGTGGATCCTTTTGACATGGGCCTTATAACAGATAAACTCACAGTAGTTAAGAGGATCGATGGGCGTATGAATGAGTTGGACATCGACTTATTTAAATTTCCTAAGCAGATGGTGGAGATTTTTGAGAAGGTATCTAAGATGAGGTACCTTCCATGACTGCATCTGCTACTCCATTTTACCGTGTTCATCATATTCAGGAGCATTAGATGTCAGGGCCACCAACACCATGGGTAAAGGACCAACCTTTAGCCCATTCTTGTCAGCAGCAACCATCATATGTAGAAACAGTCATCAAGGAGTCGTCTCAAGTGTGGGAGGTAAATGGTGTGTGGTATACACATGACCCTACTAGACAGGGGAGTTCTGGGGACCGGTTCTCATACCAACGTCTTCGGACTTTCTATAACACATCACTTACTCCTGCACCTCTTCCAGCACCGCAGAGATCTGGATCCGCTCCTTATTAGGCACAAAGACAACAACAACAACATTACGGGCATCAACAGATGTACTAGATGAGTCAGTAGGGCTCGCAAGTTCAACAACATACCCAACAACAACATTCTTATGGCCATGGGGGCCATTCTTCACATTCATCTTTTCCTTCATCTTCTTCATAGCCACAACATTCATCTTCAGGTCTAGAAGATTTTCAGTGACAGATCTTAGAGGAGTGGCATTCCTATAGGAATGAAGTACAAGATCTGAGGGTTGACTTAAAGTGTTTATCCCTATTTACATGATGAACGTGCAGTCCCTACTACATCCATTCCAGCCCAGGTTTAGGCTAATCCCAATAGCCTGAACAGATCTCAGCAACTACAGTTAGATCAGGTATATTACTTAGATTCTCTCCAATATGGGCATGAGATCTCTCTATTTGATTATGTCAATCATATGTCTCTCAGGAGCAGGCAGATTGTTGTCATACCTGATCAGGCTAGGGACATGGAGAGGACAGACTCTGAAGCTCAACTTGAGGAGACTTCAGAGGAGGATGAAGCTAGGCATCTTCAGAGAGATTGCCAGAAGATGAAGATTTCGAGAAAGAAATCAAGGAGGAGTACAAGAGTGGAGCAACACGCATCAGATTCGGAATCTATGAAGGACCTTGTACCTTTGGATAAGGAGAATGCACATTCAGCAGGCATTCCCCATCCAATAGTAGATAATTCAATTGTATTCCAGTTGTAAAAGATTCAAGTGTGAAAATTTCAATTTCTTTAAATAATAAAGAGCATCTTTCTGTTTATGAGTTTGATTTCCTCACATCATTCTTTGATTATCCCTTTCCCATATGCTCTTACGGCAATAAAGCGCATCATTAATAAGATCTATAAAGAAGATCCTGAAATGACACGATTCTGTGGAGAAAATATCATGGTTAAAGTGTCATTTGATGAATATGCGGCCACTCATCTTGCATTTCAAAAGTACTTGAAGGTGAGATGCACATCTAACAGAGTTAGCGGAAAGAAATCGAACATCTACATTAAGACTCATGTGTTGTCGGTTGCCACTACATTTTGTCTCAAGAATCAGAAATTGCCACAGAAGAAAAAATATTTAGGTGGAAATTATGTGGTGAGTCATAGTGATGACATAGCGTTTGCACACACTCTCCTAGATAATGGGTCTTCAATCAACTTATTACCCTTTGCTTTATACGAGAAACTGAAGTTGGACCTTTACATAAATCTAGAGAGTTACTTCAGCCTGCGGATAAGTCAATGAAAAAGGCTAAGGGTGAGGTCAAGAATGTCATTATCTCGATTGAGGGACCAGACTACAGAGTTGACTATACTATCCTTGACATGGGTATCCCAAATCACTGGAGAGACTTACATATTATCCTTGGGTGGCCCTTCCTTAGGACCACTAAAGCTTCATTTGATTATCAAACAGGGATGATGAAATTCTGTTTTCCAAGTGGAGAAGTGGAATTACAGATGAAGCACGAGAAATGGCAACGACCACATTTAAGGCATACTATGATGAGGTGAAAATAGTTGGGATATAGGCATAGAATCCAACAGTACAAAATGAGACCCTCTCATCTAGAGAGGACAATATACACAAATCGGTTATTGATACATTGCCAAAGTTCTTGAATAGTACATATCCCTCTCTTGATGACTTAGATTGGACTTGTCAGTTCCTCATCCTTTGGAACGATCAAGGGAAAATAGGTGCTAAGTCGGACGCGTCTTTGGCAGAATTACAGTATTTCTTTGATGATCTGACTCTATATTCCTCAATTCAGTTGGTGGAAAACATTACAGACAAATCATCTCCACTAAGCAGCATAAATCCAGATTCAACGGTAGTTCAACGTGATGTTTCTGATGATTCATCTTTACTAGAGTCGAATCCATTACCTCCTACACTCAAGTATTCCTTCCTTACAGGACCAAAGAATACGTTTCCTATCATCATTAGTTCTAAGTTAACCGTAGATCAGAGACTATGTTGTTAGAGGTATTAGAGAAAAATCGTAACGCTATAGGATGGACTGTGTCGGATCTCATGCGTATAAACCTCGCACTCTGTTCACACCATATTTCTGTTGATAATAATGATAAACCTTCTCATGAGTTTCAGAGGAGAACTAATCCAAATCTACAAAAGTAGTTAAGAAGGAAATAGAGAAATGGTGTGAAGCGGGCTTTATTTACCTAGTCTCTGACTCCAAATGGGTGGCACTTTTACATGTTGCCCCGAATATGTTGGGAATTCAGATGGTCACCAATGAGGAGGGAATTGAGATTACGATAGGAGTACCTACGTTGTGGTGTGTCTATGTTGATTACATGCACATGAATGCTACGACCAAGAAAAATCACTTCCCCTTACCTTTTATTGATCAGGTTTTGGAGAGATTAGCGGGAAGGAGTTCTTCTATTTTATTGATGGGTACTCTAGCTACAATCAAGTAGCCATCACCCTTAAGGACCAGGAAAAGACCACTTTTACATGTCCCTTCGGTACATAGGCATTCAGATGCATACCTTTCTGGCTATGCAATGTCCCATGTACATTTCAGAGATGCATCATTGTTATATTTACTGAAATGGTTGGGGATTTCCTAGAGGTCTTCATGGATGATTTATCGATCCATGGTTATTAATTTGATTCTTGTTTAGCGCATTTGGATCGAGTACTTCAGAGGTGTAGAGAGGTGAATCCGGTACTCTCTTGGGAAAAAAGTCATTTTATGGTTAAGGAGGGTATTGTGTTGGGGCACGTCATCTCCATGAAGAGAATGGAGGTGACCCTGATAAGGTGGAAGTGATCAAGAAACTTGATCCTCCAACCAATATCAAGTCAGTAAGGTCATTCCTTGGGCATGTCGGATTTTATAGAAGATTTTTTCAGGATTTTTTAAGATTGCCCAACCCTTGACTGAGCTCTTAGGAAAAGACACTGAGTTTTTTATTGATCACAAGTGTCTTGAGGCCTTCGAGCTCCTCAAGAATAAGATATATGACTCGCCTATATTGCAGGTTCCTGATTGGTCTCTCCCCTTCAAGATCATGATCAATGCCTCAGATTTTGCTATAGGAGCCGTATTGGGGCAAAGACGAGATCGGATTTCATTTGTTATTCACTACACAAGCAAAGTTTTGGATTCAACATAGAGAAGTTATACAATGACTGGGAGTGTTGTAGTCTGGGCTTTAGAGAAGTTTAGTTTTGTTATTTTAGGCTCAAAAGTGACAGTTTACACCTATCATTAAACCATTAGGTATCTCATGAAAAAGGACGCGAAGGTGCGACTTCTTAGGTGGATATTGTTACTCCAGGAGTTTGATTTGGAAATTAAGGATAAAGTTGGAGTAAAAAATGTAGTCATTGATAATCTTTTAAGGATTGAAACAAAGGATTCTCCTGATACTGGGCCTATCCGAGAGACCTTTCCAAATGAGTCTATTGTGTTGTTGACTAATTTCCATGGTATGCCAACATGGTAAATTTTCTTGTCTCCAAGAAAGTTCCCCATGGTTGTATTAGGAGCAGTACAAACCGACTCAGGTTAGATTCGAGGAAAGGCCATTGGCAGCCTATGTTCCTTTTCTTCTAAGGACTGGATTGTATCTAGAGAAGATGTATTCCTGATGAATCTCCTTTTTATTACCTTTATTCTATAATTTTGGCCTTAAAAACTCTAATAAATGCATGTAAATGCCCTTAATTTGAATAAATTAACATCCATTCTTTGTTGTACAAATTCTATATAAAATATTATTTTCAATACCAAAATTATTGAATGAAGAAAATAAATGAAAATAATAAAATATAATAAAATATTTTATGACCCTAAACCCGGAGACATAGGCATCTCCATGACTAGGTTACAAGCAATAAAGTAGGGGGAAATAAGGGACAATAATTAAATAAAAAATCCAATTTATTAATTCATTATTTATGCATTTTTGCGAACCATTTTATTTTCTTCTTTTTTACCTCAAATAAAGAAACTTTGTACATGAAAATTGTAGATAATAAAATATATAAAAATACAAATTTAATTTCATATAAAAATAATATACAATGTAAAAGTTATACTCTAGATAAATTTCTAAAATCTCAACTTCCCAAACCAGTATCTCTTAAATAAAAAATCAAAACATATAAAAATTGCTTTTAATTTTATATAACTTTTAATTAAGATATTTAATGGAAGTAGTTTAATATTTTTTGGATTTAAGGTGTGAAATTTAAGTTTTGGACCCCCATTGTATAATAGACATGATTAAAATATTCGTTTTATTCCTTTCTTATTATTTTTATAATTTTATATTTTTATAGATTTATAAATATTATTTATATTATATGTACATATTAAAACTAAAATAAAATCACAAATAAAACATTAAAATAAAATGTGTATATAAAATACATACATGAAATACCAATAACTATACATATATATTTAATATACCTTTTTATTTAAGTGTACATATTAAATCAGAAAAATATAGTAAAAATATCTTTAAAATAAGTTATAAATATATAAAATAATAAAATAAGATAGTAAAATAAAAAATACGAAAGAAAAATAAAATACTCTAAAATAATTATAAATATACCTATAATTAAACCTTAAAAACTAACTTGTAATTAAACACCTCTAAAAATAAATAATAATAATAAAATACTATGAAAAATAATAAACATTTTTTATAACCTAGAAATAATAAAATCATTTAATAATTATTTTAGAATTAATAGTTCTTTTTTGGTAGGGTTTTCTGGTGGTCCACGTGGACCAACCAGATCTCCCTGCCAGTTGACCTTGGTCAACTCTCTCACGGAGGCCCTAGCCTGTGTCAGAACATGGTGTGACACGTCCTTCTCTATTTTTCCCTGATGATTCCCTCCTCCTTTTGGGATGATTTCTTCTGCAAAAATTTTTCCTCGATTCTCCCTCATATATGCCGGATGATTACCTTATGGATTTGATCACTGATCGACATGTTTTCCATCAATCTTTGGAGCATCTCGTCATCATGTACACTTGTACATGTGTCCTTCCTTCTCCATATTGAATCCCCTTTACCGAGCTTTGGCCCCCTTTTTCTTCTGTTCTGGATGAAGGCGATGACAAGGCCTCCTCCATCCAATTTTAGCGAAGCCAGGCAAGGGCGAGGCGACGTTCTGCTATCTCCGATGCTCGTCGATGTGAGGTCTCATTTCATGGTCTTCCAGCCACTGGGGTACCATTTTCTTGCCTTTGTAGTATACCTTTAATTGTAGATTTCCTTCCCGTCTTTATTTTATCGTCTAATCATGACACTTAGCATTAAATCCTCAATTCGAAGTTCACCAGAGCCTAGCTCAAGCGAACTCCCTCCACTATGTTACACCTGATTCCCGACGCACCAAACCACTCCATTTCTTTTCCCTTTATTTCCCCATCACGTTCCACCTCCCGCTCACCCGAATCAGCCATTGATCTGGACTAACGGTGCTCCTTCTCCTCCACCTCGCTGGAGCACCTCCATCCACACCTATTCCATTCCATTCCCACCTCCAAGAGCTCCCCAGAGCTCCACAGTTTTGTGTCTAGCCATTTGCTGTAGGAAAGAACCTACAAGGGAGCTCTTCGAGGCTCATCGAAGTTGCAAGAAACCTCCCAGGTCTCCCTTCATCACCATCCACCACAAGAGCTCATCCGGGCATTTTGAGACACCAAATTATGCGGGTGGTGCCTGGGAGACTTTTGGGGCCATTAGACATGAAGTCGGACCTCTAAGCATGAAGATTTTGAAGAGCCAAGTTCATCTAGACCGTGTTCCTTGGTCGTTCTTCCTCCATGCATCATTGTCATTCGATCACAACTCCTCTTCGTCCAGGCACGTAGCTACCGTCCGATCCACTTGCCACAATCGTATGATCCCTCTTGGGGCACTAATCTGATTTGTTGGACAACAAAGGGACATCTTAAGAAGTGGGCGTGATGCGTGTCAAGTGGAGCTCGCATCGCCATTCGATTGCACCTTGGATTTTGGTATTTTGAACTTTTACCAGAAGTAATTTTGTATTTAATATTTGAACCCTAAACATTCATCTGCCTTTATTAAGTTTTGTAATAATTTCATAAAAACCCTAAACTTTGGTATTTATAATTTAGTCCACACCAGCACACCTCATGCGGTTGTCCACATGAGGTGGGCATTTTGCAGGTGGGCCCTCACTAGTTCTTATATTTCCATTTGGCCTAGGAACATTTCATTCATGTTATGTATTTTTGGAAGAATTGCATTTTTGACCTATATTTTTATTTTATTTCCACATATGCCCCTGTTAATCTAGCATTTTTTGTGTATTTCCTCTACTTATTTAAAATATCAATTGTGCTCACAAAAAATACCAAAAAATAGCATTAGGTTCCTTGATGCTTGTATTTTTCATGCCATAAATATTATGACTTGTCTATTTATTAAAAATAAAAAAGAGCATAAGAGGTCCATGTTTGACACAGGAAATTCAAAAATATTTATATAATCATTTCTAAAAAATTTCCAAAAAATATATTTTTTATCAATGTGTTTTCAACCTTCGGAACAAAAATCACTACAAATATAAAAAGGAAACTCTTAAATATTTTAAAATCCCCAAAACCCTTATAAAATATATAAAATTCCTAAAAATTCCAAAAATATATTTTTTGTTTCATAATTTTCTCTATATTATTATCTATACATTAAAATTTATTTAGAAAATTTTGGACTTGATTTGTTATTTTAATTTCCATTTCAATTTCGGGCATTTACTTAAACCTGATTTAGGGTATTTTTAACTTTAAAAATCTACAAAATAATTTTATAAAAAATAAAAAAATAGTAAAAAATATTTCAAAACCCCCAAAAGAATTTATTTTCTAAGTTTTGAGTCTTTTTATTATCATTTATATCAATATTAGCTTACATTGTATAAATACTCTATATATACCTATATTCTTTATTTTAATAGAAAAGAAATATAAAATTCTAAAAACCATAAAATAAAAATATAAAAATAAAAAACAAATATAAAAGTATAAAAAATAAATTAAAAAAATAAAAAAATAAAAAGCCACAAAAAAGAAATATAGACAATGAAGCACATCACTTTTTTGCACCTCATTATCCAATCTATCTAGTTTTGCTCCCTGTGTTTGACACTATACACTAATTGCACTATAAACACATTTTCTAGAGTTAAATAGAATAAATTTAGCTCCACATTTATATTTCATTAATAGATATTGAATTGTGGATAATTGTTGATTAATTAAGGTTTCTTGTGGGTCACCACAACGACTGTGTCTCCGCCTTTTGTGAGACATATTTAGACCCGTAAAAAACCCTGATTATCAAATGACACTATTTTGGGGAGCAACTACACATAGATTGGTATTTGATTAATTATGATTTATTTGTTTATATTTTGTTCTATTTATTTTCTATTTTATTTGATATTAATTGATTCAATTGTCTAGTCATTCTCCTTGTTTGGATTTGTTGTGATGAACATGTATCGAGGGAAGCACTCTCTTCTAGGAGCGCCTGTGCACCCACATATGGCGACTTTAACCGAGCATCAAAGAAGGACTTGGAGAGAATTTGAAGATAGAGCCGCTTTTTATTTACTTGTATTTATTTGTGTAATTTTTACATGAGAGAGACTATTATTGTAATAAACAGGACTCTAGGACACTTCACACTTCACGAGGTCCAGTTCCCGAGGGATTATTCCCTTGGGACCTCGCCGATGTTATCATGGTTTTATGCCTTTTTCTTTTTATTTTCGATTTTTATTTATTTTGTGTGATTGAGCCCTAGTTGTAGGATCTGCTTGTCGATAGATTAAAGTCAAATACCTAATTACCATTGCATGCAACTATAGTCTTGAAATTCCTTCATACCGTGCTTGCAGAACCCACTGTGGTGGGCACCGAGGATACTACGAGACCGGACCCTTTGGTTTTATTCTAAGTGTTTAGCATACAATTCTTCACGCTAATAGCAATTTCAGAACCTATGGGTGATTTCGTCAGCTTGCACTTGCATATAGATAGGTTTAGAGAGCTGGAGGCAAGGTGAGAATATACACTTTAGCATGCATCATTGATTTCACCTCACATTGCTTTTCCGATTCTCTCCCACAGATTTTGATCACTTAGGTGCTAAAAAGAATTGAATCCCTCGATATGTGCGTGCATTTCTATTAAAAATCCAAAAAATGATACAATAAAATTAGGACTACTAAAATTACTTGACCCTAAAATACATCAAAAAGAAAAAATTTTATCTTGGGCGAGTAATCCCCTCATTGTCTTCATTTTAATTATTAACATACACACTAAGGTTAGTGGCCAAATCCCATAAGACAACCTAAGTGATTGTATAATTTTGTGATTCTCACCTAAAATCTAAAACAGACAAGATAAAATGATCGAACTTTTATGCTCTTCACCGAGTTGACTAGGTGAATTGAGGGGTTTGTTTTCTGTGAGTTTGTATGTATTTGTTTGTGTGCATACTCGATTGTCTCTATGCATTTGCGCCATTTTATCACATATCTTAGCTTGACTAACGTGTTCTCCTGATCATTTTCCTTTTGTTTTGGGTTGGCCGACTAGAACGATTTTTATCCGGACTTTGTGGATCCCTCATACCCTCTAGTCGATCCACCTTTCTTTTACCAGGAGGATTTTGCTCCTTATTTTTGTACATACCTTCCTAATCCACTATTTCAGGAATCGGACTTTGATTTTCACCTTGCCACCACCACCTTCTCATTTTGACAATCTATTTTTTCTAGAACATGTTGATTTGGAACGTGATTTTTATCCAGAGCCACCACCCTCATTCCATTCACCTTATCCTGAGATTTCAGAGTCGTCTTTCATGATGTCCACACTTGAGACCTTGAACCAGATGATGGAATACATGAACTCGAGGATGAACGATCTATTTAGCATCTAGAATGTCACTCCACTATTTGAGAATATGAATTCACTTGAGGATTCTCATGAGAGCTAATAATTGCTCAAATAAAAAAAGTGAGAAAATTTTGAAGATACATAAAGAATTCAGGAGACACATGATTGATTCAGGCTATGAGGAGAGGACCCCAATGCCATACCATTTGACCACACATCCATTCACATCTTGTCCCTCCTCTAACATTGAGCACGACACTATTCAAACTACTCTTAGTCACTGTTGTGTATATGATGATTCTAATCTCCTTCCTTGTATGGAGGATATCCAAAAATAAAAAAATGTTGACTGAACCCAAAGTGGTGGCCACCATTCATGAGATCATTAAAGCCCCACTTCACCAGGCCATGACCCATTTATTTGCTCATCAACCCAAGAAGAGAAAGTGGAGGAGCGGATTTGAGCATCATATCTTGACCATGGACAATGCCCAAGCCATCACACATCGTCCAATTTCTAGGAAAAGGAATGCTGCTACCCCATTCATTAGATGCACCATCTCTAACCACACATGTGATCACACTCTCCTTGATGGTGGTGCTTCTATCAGCATCATACTCTTCTCGTCGGTACAGTCTCTTTATTTAGGGCCTCTTAGGAAAACGAGGATAATCGTTTAGTTTAGCGATGGATCAATAAAGAGGATGAATGTTATTCTAGAAAACGTTGTCATTTGGATTCAGAGAATGAGCTACACTGTAGATTTTATCGTATTTCCCATGGAGACCTCCACTAGGGAGCACTCTCCATTCATCCTGGGACAACTATTTCATGCCTCTACAAGGGTCGTTATTGACTATAGGTCAGGGGATAGTCACTTCTGTCCTGATGACGAGAGCAATGTTATCATCACTTCAGCTATTATGGACCAGAGACTTGCATCTGATATGACTTCACCTATCTTAGCCGACCTTGAGGACTATGATCTTGATGAGACAATACGAGATTTTTGCTACATGTTGGATTCTATTAAGACTTCAGAACTCCTCTCCATGGAGGAAGACTTAGAAAGCATAAACATCAGAGTTCCCTCTTCTGGTATTTGGTGATGTGTTGCTGACATCCGTAGGATTTACACAATTGACACGTTAGAGCTGAGGGTAGATATTGATGAGACCGATAAGGACAAATTTGATTTGATTTCTTTTATTCAAGAATTTGGGCCTTTTGATAAGAATGATAATCCGGTTGAGACTTTAGAGGACGAACATGATTCAATTACTTCCACCGATGAGTTTGTTATTTTTTGGTTTGACCTAAGAGAAAACTCACCAGGCTGGACTTGATTTGACTTCTTCTGATGATGAGTTCGAGCCTTTTCATGATGACATATGCTAGACACTCAAGGTCGGACCTAGCCATACTTCTTCCACTAACTTGTATGTGTCTTATCACCCTAGGACCACTTAGGATCTTCACCAGGTCGACCCTGATCAGTTTGTGTCATCTAAGGACCCTAATGTCGACCTACACCTTGTTAGATCTATTCCTCAGCGGTCCTGCAAGAAGGTTCACTTTCTACCTTCTTGATTCTTTGTACATCCATCTATTTTGTATATTTTATTCAGTTTTCTTTCGTCCATCCATTATATCACTCATCCACACCATTCCCATGTATTGCCTTGCTTAGGACGTACTTTGTTCTAAGTATATGGGGTGGATGGGTCGAGTGTTCTTTCTTCGTTCCGTTTCATCACTCTTGTTATTTCCTATATTTAGGCATCTTTTACCCCAAGTATGGGGCGTGATGTGTACAATCTCTTCGATCTTTTCATCCATCTTCATCTATATTTTCTTCTTTCTTCTTTTCCTTTTCATTTTTCTTTATCTACCAAAAAGGTGTGTACCCCCAAGTTCTTATATTTTTTGATCCTCTCCACTGTCTCCTCTTCTTATCTGTACTTAGGGATATCTTACCCTAAGTATAGGGGGAGACAGTCTGAGTACGATCTGTTCATTCCCACCCTTGACCCTCCTTGCATTGTGTATAGTCGACTATACTTAGGAATATTTGATCCTAAGTATAGGGGGCAGTAAACTTCTATTCATTCGTTCATTTCTTCATTCACTTATTGTTTAGACATTTCTATACTCAGTACGAGTTATGACTTCTCTTCTCTCTAATCTAAGAGTACATAGCTCAATCTAAATGAGAGGGTCGTATATTCATAGTATATACTTAGCCATGACTCGTACCTCTGTACTTCTAATAATAATTGTGGATAAAACTCAGTATAAAAATACTATTAATTTCATCAAAATTACTTAATAGAAAGTTGAATATATTCCTCAAATTCTTTTTGTATATACTGATTAATAAATATGGTAAAAATATTTTTTGCAAAATGTTAAAAAATAGTTTGAAAATATTTTTGAAAAATATTTAAAAACTATTTAGAAATTGTTTTGCTAAATATTTTCATCCTTTGTAAAAATCTTTTGTCTGTAAAAATTACTTTTCTTTATGCAAAATAAAATGTTTCAAAAAATGATTTGCAAATGGTTTGAAAATCGGTTGAAAACATATTTTAAAAAATCTATCTATATTGTTTAAAAAACTTTGCAAAATGAGTCTCATATGTTTGTAAATTTTTTAATAAAAGTATGTTTAAGGACTATAGTTTTTGAAATTGTTTGAAAAATCATTTTCAAATAATTTTGCAGAATATGTACATCACACCAAAATTCTTTATTAATTGCATGAGTATATCTATTAAATTAACTAACACACCCCTTGTAAATTCTTAAAAAAACCCATCTCTTGTAAATATAAGATGCATACATGTGTAAATATTTATACCTATTTTTATCCAAAATATTTTGTCTTCAAAAATCACAAAAACATTTGCAGAAACTAAAAAAACCAAAAATATTTGCCAAATATTTTTTAAAATTACAAAAAATTTAATTTGCATCATCTTTTTTAAAAATCCATAAAAATTCAAAACTTTGAAAATTGCATCACAAAAAGATTTTCTGCATTGTACATAGCATTCACATAACATTCACATTTTTTTGATTGAGTTTGGTAATTGAACTAGTCTAAGTAAAATCAGAAGATTGGAGCTTGGTTGGACCTTAAATCTACCTAATAACAAGAACCTTATAGGAGATAGAATTGAGGTACTTCAGGTCGAGTTGACTTAATTCTTTGGAGATCACAAGACTTGGTTTAATAGATTCTTGATTGCCTAAGTAAAGTATTTCGGAGCACACGCGTGGATCTTATCGATAATGACCTAACTTGGACACATGCACCATTTACTTGGCTCAACTTAGTTGGAGTGGTGAGAGGATTGGATTTTCCGGTATGAGACGCATACAAATGGAAACATTTGTCCTTGTCTAGGGAGGGAAGTGCTCCCCAACCCATCCAGTGGCAGTGACGTCTAAAGATAGGAGAGTGTAGGTTTCAATAATGCTTCAAAAGAGGGATAGTCTACTAGCTCAAGAGGAAAAACTCCTTATGTAAATGCTTCTGTATATAATTTCAAAAAAACAAAAAATCCAAAAAAGTGGACAGACCTGATTGAAAATAAAATGTCTGCGGAATGTATATATTTGTTAGTCAATAAGCATGCTTGAGCTTCAAAGTCATATCTTGTAAGCCCGCATCTGGATGACTTGACTACATTGGTCATGCATCCTAGGATAGGTACCTACACCGGTGACCATCAATTCTTCTCTTCACCCCCTCCTCTTAAGTTGGTTGCCACTTGAACTTAGAAGGGAATACCCGCTCCTCGAGGAAGGAGTTGTTGGATTAGGGAATCGTTGGGTTGTTGTACGAGAGAAGTTTGTCTCTTTGCCATTTCAGTTTGGGTGAGCCACTACCACATCCATTGTACAAGTAGGATTCATAGTCATAAGGGTTTGCATATGAGTTAAAATATTCTTACCTTGCTATTGAGGAGACTTGAACGGAGTTTTGGGATTCTCAAAGGCTGTTGTATTTCAAATCTGATTCCCAATAATTCTTCGCCTGCACTAAAATTTCCAAGGGCTCGACTTAAGCTCCAAACTTTGATTTTGTGAAGACAAGTTTGATGATTATATTTAATCCACCTCCTTTCTTTTTATTTTCTTTGTTTTTCATTTTCTGCACTTATTGCATAAGTGTTTACTAGGGACTAGCATAGGCAAGTATAGGGGGTGATGAATCTCTAATTCATCACCTATATTCTATCATTTTCTCCTTAAAAACCCTAGTAAATGCATGTAAATACCCATAATTTTCATAAATAAGCATCCCTTCTTTGTTGTATAAATTATGTATAAAATACAATTTTCAATGCCAATATTATAGAATAAAATAAAAGAAAACGAATATAATATAAAAGATATTTTATGACCATAAACCCCGATACCTAGGCATCTCGATGACTTTGACGATAAGGAATAAAGTAGGGGGACATAAGGGCCATTAATTCAATAAATATCCAATTTATTAATTCATTATTTATGCATTTTTAGGACCCATTTTATTTTCTACTTTTTTATACCTCAAATAAAGAAACTTTGTACATGGAAGTTGTAGATAATAAAAAATAGAAAATACACATTTAATTTCATATAAAAATAATATACATCGTAAAAGTTATGCTCTGAATAAGTTTCTAAAATCTCAATTTCCCAGACTTATATCTCTCAAATAAAAACTTAGAACATATAAAAATCACATTTAATTTTATATAAATTTTAATAAGCTATTTAATGAAGGGTGGTTTCATAGTTTGTGGAGTTAATGTGTGAAAGTTAGATTTTGAACCCCCATTGTATAGTAGACCTGATTAAAATATTCATTTTATTGATTCCCTATTATTTTTATAATTTTATATATTATAATTTTGTAAATATTATTTATATTATATGTACATATTAAAAATAAAATAAAATCATAAAGAAAACAATAATTAAAAATTGTATATAATAGATAGATGAAATACCAATAACTATACATATATATTTAATATACCTATTTATTTAAGTGTATATATTATATCAGAAAAATATAATAAAATTATATATAAAATAAGTTATAATATATAAAATAAGAAAATAAAATAATAAAATCAAAAATACAAAATAAAAATAATATACTCTAAAATATAGGTAAATATACCTTAATAAACCCTAAAAACTAACTTGTAATTAAACACCTATAAAAATAAATAAAAAAACAAAAAATAATATAAAAATAATAAACATTTATTTTATAACCAAAAAATAATAAAATCATTTAATTCTTATTTTAGAATTAACAATTCCTTTTTGGCAGGTTTTTTCTGGGTGGTCCACGTGGACCAACCAGATCTCTCTGCTAGTTGACCTCAGTCAACTCTCTCATCGAGGCCCTAGCTATGTTAGAACGTGGTGTGACCCATCCTCTCGATCTCCCCCTCCCCCCGGACGATTCACTCCACCTTTTGGGACGATTCCTTCTACAAATTGTTTCCTCGATCCTCCACCACATACGTCGGATGATTACCTCATGGATTGGATCACTGATCCACCCTTCTCCATCGATCTTTGGAGCATCTCATCACCATGCACATAATCTCATCTTCCTTATCCATGTTGAATCCCTTTACCGAGATATGGACCCTCTTTTCTTGTGTTCTGGATTGAAGGTAGTGACAGGGCCTCTCCAGTCAATTTTAGCGGAGCCAAGCAAGGGCAAGGTGGCGTTCCACCATCTCTGTCGCTCACCAGCATGAGGTCTTATTTCGTGGTTGTCCAACCACTAGGGTATTATTTTCTTGACTTTTTGGTTTAACTGTAATCTAGGTTTTCTTCCCACCTTTATTTTATCGTCTAATCACATCACTTAGCCTTAAATCCTCAATTCGAATTTCAGCGAACCCCCTCCACTATGTTACACATGTTTTCCGACGTGCCAAACCGCTCCATTTCTTTTACTTATGTTTCCCCATCACATTCACCTCCACCTAACCCAGATCAAGCACTGATCTGGCCTAACAACGCTCCTTCTCCTCCACCTCGTCGGAGCACCTCCACCCATGCCTATTTCATTCCTTTCACCTATAGGAGATCCCCAATGCTTCCACAATTTTGTTCCTAACCATTTATTGTAGGAAAGAACATACAAGGGAGCCTCTTCGAGGCTCATCAAAGCTGCAGGAAACCTCCCATGTCTCCCTTTGCCACCAGCCACCATGAGAGCCAATTCCGGGCATTTTGAGACAACAAATCAATGTGGATGGTCCTTGGGAGCCTTTTGGGACCATCATATGTCAAGTTGAACCGTCATGCATGAAGATTTTGAAGAGCCAAATTCATCAGGTCAAGTCCTCGGTCGTTCTTCCTCCATGCGTTGTCGTCCGATCAACTCTCATTCATCCAGGTAAGCAGCTACTATCGGATAGACCTC
The DNA here is from genome assembly GCA_037367405.1 of Ottelia alismoides. NCBI lineage: Eukaryota > Viridiplantae > Streptophyta > Magnoliopsida > Alismatales > Hydrocharitaceae > Ottelia > Ottelia alismoides. The sequence goes on from JAZKJV010004679.1 coordinate 25,088, forward strand.
ACCACAGTCATCCTATCCCTCTTAGGGGACCTAATCTGATCTGTTGGATAGTGAAGGGGCATCATGAGAAGTAGGCACGACGCGTGGCAAGTGGAGGTCACATGCATCGTTCGATCGCACCTCGACTTTGGGTATTTTGGACTTTTACCCGAAGTAATTTTTGTATTTAATATTTGAACCCTAAACATTCATATTCCTTTATTAATTTTTGTAATAATTGCATTAAAATCCCTCGACTTTTAGTATTTACACTTAGTCCATGCTAGCACACCTCACGTGGCTATCCACATGAGGTGGGAAATTTTGCATGCGGACCCTTGCTAGTTCTTATATTTCCATTTGTCCCAGGAACCTTTTATTCATGTATATATTTTTGGAAGAATTGCAGTTTTGCCCTAGACTTTTATTTTATTTACACATAATGCCCCTGCTAGTCTAGCATTCTTTTTGCATTTCTTCTACTTATTTAAAATATCAATTGTGCTCGAAAAAATTCCCAAAAATAGCATTAGGTCCTGGATGCTTGTATTTTCATGTCATATATATATATACATATATATGTATATGTATATGTATATGTATATGTATGTATATATATGCATTTTAGGACTTTTATCTATTTGCTAAAAATAAAAAAGAGCACAAAAGTCCCTTTTTGACTTAGGAAATTCCAAAAAAAATATAAAATATATATTGTTTATCTATGAGTTTTCCAACCATTAGATCAAATATCACTAAAAATAGAAAAAGAAAATTCTTAAAATCAAAAACCCCAAAAATCCTTATAAAAATATAAAATTGCTAAAAACTCCAAAACCATATTTTTTTGTTTCATGGTTTTCGTATATTATTATCTATACATGAAATTGATTTGTAAAACTTTGGACTTGATTTATTATTTTTAATTTCCATTTCAATTTCAGACATTTAAATAAAACCTGATTTAGGGTATTTTTGACTTTAAAATCCATAAAATCTAGAAATATTTTATAAAAAATAAAAATTAGTAAAAAAATAAAACCCAAAAATATTTTATCTCCTGATTTTTGAGTCTTTTATTAATATTTATATATACTCTGTATATAGCTATATTGTTTATTTAAAAAGAAATATTAAAATCAAAAACCTTAAAAGAAAAATATAAAAATTAAAAATAAAAAAATAAAAAATAAAAAATTATAGAATAAAAATAAATTATAAAATTAAAAACCCATAGAGAAGAAATATAGACAAAGAAGCACATCACAATTTTGCACCTCATCATCCAATCTGTCTAGTTTGCTCCCTGTGTTTGACACTCTACACTACTTACACTATACACGCATTTTGTATACTTATAAAAATAAATTCTAACTCCACATTTTTATTCCATTGCTTGATATTGAATTGTGGGTTAATTATTGATTAATTGAGGTTTCTTATGGGTCGCCACAACGACCGTGTCTTCGTATTGTGTGAGACATATTTTAACTTGCGAAAAACCATGATTATAAAATTACTAAAGTGTCCTTATGTATTGTCACTCATTTGAATAGAGGACACCATTATGGAAAAATGACCACTCATAAGGTGTTACAATGTGGTTTCTTTTGGCCAACCTTGTTTAGAGATGCTGCAGATTTTGTACGGTCGTGTCTTGTTTGCCAGACGATGGGAGGGACTGTTGGTTCTAGAGATGAAATACCCATGCAATCTATGATTTTGTTTGTTTAGATTTCAATCATTAGCGGTTGATTACTGGTCAAGATGGGCAGAGCCTATCTCAACCCGAGCTGCAAATGGTATGGTTGTCTGCAAGTTTAATAAGGATAATATTTTTCATTGTTTGATGTGCCTAAAGTTTTGATATCTGATGGGGGTAGCCATTTTGTGAATGGAATAGTGAAACTTTTATCAAAGGATTATGGATTTGAGAATAGAATAACTAGTCATTATCATCCTCAATCAAACGACATGGTAGAGGTTTCAAATAGGGAGATGAGGAGCATTCTTCAAAATTTAGTTTGTCCAGATAGAAAGAACTGGTCTCAGTTGTTGGTTCAAGTTCTGTGGGCGTACAAAATGACCTATAAGACAACTCTAGGCACTTCACCTTTCAAGATGATTTATGGCAAGCCATGTCATTTGCCCGTTAAATTAGTACACAAATCTGAATGGGCAATAAAGAAGATAAACTGGAGATATCACTTAGGGAAGTTATGTAGAGACCTTAACTTAAATGAACTAGTGGAAATCCGCAACCGAGCATATGACAACAACATGATCTATAAGGACAGAGTTAAGAAGTGGCATGATGCGCACATTAAATGTAAGAACTTTGTCCCTGGACAAAAGGTATGGTTGTTTAATGTGAATTTAAAGACTTTCAATGGGAAACTTAAGTTAAAGTGGACAGGTCCTTTCATTGTTAAGGATGTGCATGAGATTGGTAGTGTAGAAATTCTAGAGCTTTCAAAGAATTAATCATTTTGTACAATCCAAGGAAATATTAACTTCTGTTGAGCTTATTGACTTCATGCCTAGTGATTTCGTTTCAGACTTCTCAGGCAAGGCATGATCATCATGACAAATTCACATCAGTAAAAGATTCATTATCCTCTTATTCATGTAAATTTCATTTACCTCTTATTCATTATCCTACCTATACTTAGACTATTCTCAGCCTAAAGTATAGAGGGATTTGTCCTTACTTTCTCCTTTGCTCCGGTCTCTCCTTTGTATTTATTTTAATATATTTACTTAGGTTTTTCAAAACCTAAGTATAGGAGGGATCTTCTCTGTACATTCATCATGACTCTCTTTTTTGTCATTCTTACACTTGTCATATTCTCATCCCAGTTCTTGTGGATTGTTTTATACTTAGTTGAGCTATGGCTTCATATCACTTTGTGTTATGAGGACATAGCAAAAGCTAAGTATAGGAAGATATATCGTATATATTACATATATACTCTAGCCACAACTCATAATTTTAAAATTTTCAAACCCTTGGGGTTATGGGTATCGTATTATGTTTGCGAACTGAGTTTTGTATAAAAAATTTTGAAATGATTTTTTACATATTTGACATGGTTTTCATGTGTTTTACACAGTTTGTAAAAATTAGGATTGACCTTGTTTTGAAAATCTTGTGTAAAAATGTTTTGAAAACCTATATCTATGTGATTTTATTTGCAAAAAGTTTTCAAAATTCTTTTAAAAAGCTAAGGGTGTAAATGAGACTAACTAATTCACTTCATTCAAAATCCCATAAAAGTCAGAAAATAAATAAAAATTCATTAACTTTGTTGTATATTTTTAGTTTACTTTAGTGTTTTAAGGTTTCTAAGAGGTTGTGACGATTCCTTAAACCGTCTTGTCATTATCCTTTATAAGGTTTCTTTCCTTAAAATTTTACAGAGTTCAACATGGAGGAAAATCTAAATGGCAATTCTATATTTTGGAATATTAAGTTTATTAAGAGTTCTCTGAAAAGAGTGGTGTCGATTGATGAGGATGATATATTGATAGAAGAATTAGATATTGAGGCACCCTTACCATTTCTTGAGGATGTCCAATTTTTTGATTCTCACCTATCTTGTAAGTTGGGTCATTCTATTGTGTCTAATTTTTTCTCTTCCAAGGAAAACCCAAAATTCTATTGCAGGATTTCAAGGTTTGATTCGTCTTCCCATGATTGTGAATGATTTGGAGCCTTTCCATGTAGATATCACTTTTGAGGAAGAATGACATCATTCTAGGAGGTTGAAATTCCAAATTGATAAGATCTTTCATATTCAGATTCAGAAATATTCTCTATTAGGAAGAAACAATTGAAACATAAGGCAGCTTGTGCTTTTAGACCTCGAAGAACCAATCTCGATTTGTAAGAAGCTGGAGTTTGTAATGTTGTTAAGGGTATCCTAGTGTATCACTGAGTATCTCTGTATTGTTTCGTCAAGGGTGCATGTTTTGTTGTCCTTGTCTTAATAAAATAAATAATTCTTTTGTAAATAACTAAAACACTAATTTTTAAATCGGTGTTCTTCTCTAACACTTTTACTATGCACTCAGGACTTGAGATAACCTTTAACACTTGGTTTAAGGAGACTCTGGACTTACAGTTATCATGTATTAATCATTAGGGTCCTGGACTTACAAATTCACACTCTCCTAGTTTGAAGATATGCATGCTTTATTTCATGCTTAATCTCCCTTAAAAGAATTTGACTATCACTCAAATGCACGACTGCATTTATGATTGAGATGAGTCAAAGTATCACTGAGGAGATTAGGTTTGGAAGCTTGAGTTTGTACTTGATCTATATGATGCTCTAAGATGGGATAAGATTAATAATGGCTTCATGAAACTTGAGTGTCAGCATCTTAACTAGTATGGGACATGTTCTCGTGCTATCTCTTGACTTTGACCTAAAGTTCCAGGGTGTGATTATATTTAATTAATAAGTTGATCAGTGTGCACCAATCTATTGGAAAAAATAACGAAGCTAACCAAAAAACAAAGAAAAGAAAGAAAGAAATGTTGAAAGAAAAGCTCTCACCATACAAAGTCAACTATCAAAGAGCTTCCATCAAAGGCAAGCGCACCAAAACATTTCAAAGTATCCAACTGGGCCACCATTATTAGGGCCAGGGGTCGAGCTAGCACACAAAAAGGGCTCTGCATCGTAAGCTACAAGTCTGGGTATTGAAAGTATATTAGATACTCAAAAAAAGGCACACCCCGGTGTACTCCCAAGAAAACAAGTGCAGATGACTCCAACTTCTCTTTTGACGGACACATTTATGGGCAAAAATCAAAATGAAAATTGTGCTCAGTATTGGCACTTGAGAGAACCATGTTCCAATGAGTGGAAGATAAAATAAGTACACAATCCTTCATACTCCATAATTCGACCTTCCATCTATCCCTTTAAAGTATGACAAACTAAAGAGATAGTGGATGGAGGCGAGAATAGATTTATTCCATAGAGTTAAGGGCTGGATCCTTAGGAGAGCTTTTGAGATTGGAATTTTTGGTGATATTCTAACTCTACTCTTATGGTTGCAATCTACATTAAGTCATGCTTCTTATGTATGTGTGTGTGTCCATTGAGAGTCTGGAAACTAGAGGAGTCTGGAAACTAGAGGAGTTAAATTCCTTTCGATTAATACTTGGATCAACTTAGAGTTTTAGGATTCCTAAAACTTATTGTTCTAGGTCAAATCAAGCCTTGTATACTCATGCATGCCAGAACTAACTAAGCTAACTCTCTAATAAATTCTTTCTTTATTAGCTCGAGGATGAGATTAGCTAAAGTTTAAAGGGATGATAAATCCCATATTTATCATCATTAATTATCATTATTAACTCTCTTGCTTAAGTAAAATAGCAAGATTCATTGACTAATAACACTAATTACTCGTTATTGGGTTGTAAATAATTGACACTAATTAACATATATTAATATAACCCTATTATCATGTAATATTTATGTATTTAATTCTTATTAAAAATCAAATAAAAAATTAGAGTAATATTGTACATAAATAAATAAACATAAAGCAAAATAAAAATAAAAAAAGAAGCAAAAGGAATATCAAAGAAAATTGTTTTATATGGTTTTAATTAGTATATGTGTAGATGACCTCTGATTTCTTTGACTTCTACATTAAAAGTGTATATCTCATCGAGATATACAACTTTCATGTTCATCATTTTTCTTGATTCAGTTCTTAACTGTTTAACCTAATCCAGCCCTCCGCTTCATTCATGCTCACACACACACACACACTTCAATTCGCTTCGGCCATGCGCTATCTAACAATGCAGGAGAAAAGGGATCCTTCAATGGCCAGAATCCTTGAAGGTGCTCTGATCTAGAGATCTGCCTTCATGGTTTATCTATCATCATCAACATCGAGACAAGGAAGCATCCTCACTGACTTCATAGCATCTTCGTGGGCTTTCTAAGAGCCATCCTGACCTACAAAGCACCTCCAAGAGCTTGGCGGAGGAAGGAGGGGCTCGTCGGATCTCCACCCTTCGCAGCCTTGCAAGATGGAGGAGGAGAACTAACTGCATACAATTGTTGTTGGATCATGCCAAATTGGGCACGATCTAATGGCCGAGAGGATTCAACGTAGCTCCTTCCAAACCTACGGCCTCGGGCATACGATCCTAAAGCCAAAGCATCAGATGCCAACATGTGGCCTAATCAACGAGTTGTCATCCGAACCAAGATCTGCACATGCCTCACGCATGGGTTTAGTTAATATTGTAGCTCTAGCAAGCTAGTGTTGCATTATTACAGAAATACCCCCGCGTAGGCGGTTAGCAATAAATTTTCTTGTCGGTTTCAATAACTCCATTTTAGCCCCCCCCCCCCCCCGAGGACCTATTTGCAAACCTTGTGCTATGTTTTATTCATGGTTTATCACAATTATGCCTAGTATTAAATCATTAATAACTTGGATATCGTATATCCAATTGAGACATTTTTAGTGTCATTTTGTTCCTGAATTAATTATCTTTCAAATGGTTACGTTATTCTCTTATTGGATGCCGATTGTTTAATTGTATAATTAGAGATAAATGCGATATTTAAGTTCATGTTAAAAAAACTTGTCTTCAATTTGTTCGCTCAATTGAATCCTTATCAAAAAGATAATTTGCTTAAGTATGATAAATCATTCTAGGGCATAAATATGTGATCATATGCATGTGCTATCATTTTGTTCATCACATCAATATTTTCTATATGCATTTATATGTTTCATCAACACATTTTGTCTCATTCATGCATGCATTTGTGATGTGCATTATCTTGCATTGCATGTCTACATTGTTGTCTACATTCTAACTTAGATGAACAATCAGTCACTTAACCTAGAAATAAAAATACCTACATATTTGTATTATGGCTCGTGTCCTTGTGTTCAACCATGGACTACCCAGGTTAAAGATTAAAGTAGTATCCTCTTCACAGAGATAATTCACTCGGTTCTATATGACATGCTAAATGCTCGTGCCACAACAGATCATTATTAATACATGCATTTAGTGATTCACAACTAGGGAAGTGCGACTTATTGAGTTCAAAACCCTGATGACTAAGGCTGGCTAACTCAGTATCTCAAGATCTCAAAATTCAAGTATCTTCAAATCCTTAATCCTTGAGTGATAGTGAATGATCCAGGAATATACCAACTAAAGAATGCATGGATGCATAAGATACTTAATGAAAGGCAAGAGCATGAGTGGATTTTTTATAGATTCTTTTAATATAATAATGAATAAGAAGCCCCTTTTTTCAAAAGTTTTACACACACAGTGTTAGTTGCAAAACACAAAGTTAATTTTTTCGAAAATTAAGTATTATTTACATCAATAATTTAGTATAATAATATACACAACTGTACGCATACCTGATTTTAGACGAAAATAATTAAAGTAAGAGATATGGATAAAGTATGTAGAATATATACAAACACACCATATACTTAGCTTGTATTATGTCCTCATGCACGGAGTGAAATGTAGATATAGCCCATACTAAGTATAGTTGAGTAAAAAGGGGAAAATCGACTTGCTCCCCTATACTTAGACTTTTAATGGACTAAGCATAGCAGAAAAGTATGAAATGAGGTAGCCGAGGGTGAGGGGAAAAGAGTAGAAGTGATGTATAAACAATGGTGTCGGTTCCCTTATATTTAGGCTCAGATCACCATAAGTATGATCGGATAATTACAAGTGGGGAACCGAGTAGATTTACGGATGTATAAGGTCAAGGACATTTGCAATGAACCTTCTTGTGGGAGTATGGTGGGAGATAGTATGGAGATGTGGAGGGTGGTGAAGAGGGGGAGGATGAAGAGGTACAACCATAGTCAGAGTTGTCCTCAGAAGAATAGTAGTCTTATGTACAGGATCTCCAACTATTATCAACGTGAGGTAAGTGCCAATTGATCACAGTTGTAATTATTTTACTTACATGATGAACCACTTCAGGACCAGACGAGGACTCTTCAGAAACCACATGGTTTCTAAGGTCAATGGTGACTTACTTGGTCAGTTGTTTCTGTGAGAAGCATTGGGAGGAAGATGGACAGCCTTCTTTTCCCTATCATAAGTAATCGGTGTGGCATTTATGAGTTCCTCATCAGACAAATCTTTGTAAAAATCAAACAATTCTTTTAGGGTCATACACGGCTTCAGGCGAGTGGGCATATTCCTAGTGGCTTTGTGATTGTTGTCTAGGGGTGTTGATGTTACGTTCAAATATTTGAGAGTTTTGGTGACATCAGAGGTTTCCTGAATCGGCTTCTTGTGTGGTTTAAGTATCTCATGAATTATTGCTGACTCAAAGATTGGACCACTTAAAGAATCGTGATGATCCTCAGAAATATAGTCCAATTCTTAATAAGCTCATGAATAATGTTTCCTCCTAGGAGTAGTGTTAGGATGGTGAGAATCCAAATACAACTCAGCAGTCGATTCTTAGGTATTTCTCCTGGGCTTTGTGTATGTGTTTTGTGAGGAGAGTTCTGATCATGTGAAGTGTTTGTCTCTCGATCACCACTGTTAGTTTCAAGTCTAATTTCCTCAGAGTAGGTCATGTCATTGAGGCTTCGTGCATTGTGAACTGAGTTTGGAAACTTGATGTACTGAGTTTCACAATCAATAATTGCCTTATCAAGGCTAAAAATGGCTTTCCTAAATGATAGGAGTCTCAGACAACTTTCTAGGGTAATTAATGTCAAGGACAATAAAGTCTACTTTATGTTCGTCATATCAAAAATTTACAACAACAGATACAATCCCTCGCGATCTTTTTGGTATATCGATCAGGCAATTAAACGATCACCCATGTCCTTTTGAGTTGTCCGAGTTTGAGCTGATCAAAAACAGACTTGGGGGGATGTTTAACAGAGCCGTCATCTAATCGAACATGAGTGAATATCATATCCTCAATTTCATATGTGACCCGAGTCAACCGCTTGACTTTGCGGCTTTTGATTTCGTAATTCATCTCCAAAGAACATGTCATAGATATGACATGATATTCAGTCATTGATTGTTTATTGCCGTATTTTTAAAGTTTAGTTGACTTTTGACAAATGTCTAAAGATCAGGCCCATATTCTATGGCCTTGATCAATGGAGGCTCTAAGATCAGACTCTTGCAAATACATCCATTTCAGAATTGTCCAATTTTTTTAAAATTTTCTATTTTATTAAATTTTTTGATATTTTTGAGGAGATGGTCGGTACGGGGGTCAGAGGTTAGTGGTGGTTGTGTCTGAGTGTGAGTCGCATGATGAATAAGTGGTTCCATGGTGGTGGCCTTGAAGGATATTGAGAATCCTCAAGCGCATCACGGAAGCATGTCGATCGCATCGTATGCAATCGGAGTGACTAGTCGTTAAATGCGGTGGAAATTAAAATTTTTAAATCTTAAAGATGAAACCACATGATCACGAGAACACTTCTCAGATCGTTTCATCAAACCACAAGTATAAGGAATACCTCTTGAAGCGTGGTTGTGATCGTAAGATCCCAAAGTAGAGATCCTCCTGTCTCAAGTCCGATCCACGAAGAACGCACTTGCGAGCACGATGATGAGTCGTGTCCGTCCCGCAATCCTCGATGAAGATCCAAGCAATGGATCCCCTGATTTCGTTAAACGAAATCCGTCGTCTTCCTTTAGAGTAAGAAACTCCAAAGAAGAAGGAGATCCTTGAGTCGTCGAAGAAGAAGCCGAGAGTCTCTCCTTTCTCAACACAAGATGGACGGCCATCTTTTGGAGGAGAGAAAGAGAGAGGGTGAGAATATGAGAGAGAGAGAGAGTTGTAACCTTGTACAACTCTTAATGATGTCCCTTGGAAAGTTACCCTAGCCCTCCTTTTATATAAGTTTAGGATCCAATGGATCTCAATCCATGGGACACATGGATCCAACGACCAGGCTTGGTCCATGTAAAATCAATGGCTATAATTATTGTTGGTTAAAACCAACAAAATTTATTTATGATTAAATTAAATATATGTTGCAACATTATCAACACATTTTTAATTTAACATAAATAAGTTAGTTTGAGAGATTAATCATCATAATAAAATGGAGATAATATTACCTCCTAATGGTGGTTTTATTTCTCCGTTTTATTATATTACATTATCTCTCAATTATTACAAAAATCTCCACCAAATTAATTCTAAATTAATTTTTGAATATTTCAATCATGCCATTGAAAATTATGTGAATCATATTCACATCCCAAACTAATTTGTAAATGACATTTCCAGTTAATTAACAAATGTGAATCCAATCCACATTTAATAATTAACAAATGTTATTTACTAAATTTCTCTCTCTTGAATATATGTATATTATAAATCATACTTATAATACACAAATATTATGGATAATAATATCCACATTCTCTTGATAATTAAATCCCATTTAATTATCTTGGATAATCATTCTCGCAATATGAATCGATATTCATATTAAGCTTGATAATTAAATCTCATTTAATCATCAAGTTCTACTTGCTTGGATATGTATTTCATCAAATGAATTATTCTTGAACCCTCTCAAGAATAATGTGCTTTCTCCGCAGATACTTGGAGATAAGGACAAGGCGATTGTATTATTCCACGTATAGTGACTTGGATGTTGACATCTCATCTCAAATCCAGATCTTACGGACCTTCCACAGATGCTTGATTAAATCAAGACCGCAAATCTAATCTTCTCATTGAATTTGAATCTCATTCAGACCAATGTCCAACACGTGGACTAAGATCAGATTGCTTCTCTACTGGAAGGAGTCACTAAAATCCAGACCTGTTTCATCACTCCCTCGGAATGGAAGCGTCATGGATATACAATCGTTTATGATCACATCACCCTCAGGTATTCCCAATACCTGTACATCCTGCATACTGGAAGACCCATGGTCAACCCGAAGATCAAGATCAATTTTACATTGTCTTCTTCAAGATTTGATCACTAAGTTTCTCATTTGATCATTGGGATTTTGGTATCGATCATATACTTTCCAAAAGCATATATCATACCTAGGTCTTGATCATATACTTTCCAAAAGTATATATCAAACCTACAAATTCAGTCAAGCTTCCAAAGCGAGACGACCGTGCACGGAATTTGATTCTTCCCAATATCTCATGAGTGAGCTCATGCCTTCCAGTTCAGTAGTGAACCTGTATGATCCCTTTGAGAGATCGTATTACTCATATGCCCTTACATGCACACCAGCGCGCCGGTGTATAGACCTTGATTAGGTCATCAACCTATTGGTCTGCCAAATGTACACACTCAGACATATAGCAATACATCTGTCTTCGGTCAGAGGATGTGTGCCTATGCTGTGACAGCATTCAACATAGTACTTAGGTTATCTCGATCTCGTTAAGTCAACCCATTGACCTAACTAATCAGACTTCTCCGAATCTCTATTCCTATGCAGAGGACCTGCATCAAGAGGTCGGTCAGATATCAGCCTATGTGAGAAAGGATTGCCATCTCCTACTCAGGCTGGAGATCACATCTTAACAATCATTTGACGGTGCTTGATGAGTCCTCAATCTAACCCTTTAGATATTCATACAAGCACCAGCCTCTATGATTCAATAATTGAATCAACAGCTGTATGATCATTAAGATAGCCATGGTACATAATCCTAATTGTACAGAGGGACCTATTATGCAAATTATTTATTCTTCATTTCAGATCAGGGAATGATATTTGCAATAACATTTATTGCATAATGGCTCACATGTCCAACAATCTCCCACTAGCCTAAAGAGCCATTAATGGTTTAATCATTTAAACCCACACTCATGTGACAATCATAGGCTATTTAGAAATAGCTAGGTCAGCTGATCAGTCACTCTGTTCCCAAAAGACTATGCCAAGTCCTTTTACGGCACTTGCATATCCTTAGGTAACAGTGCTCGCATCCAATACTAAATCTTGATAAAGCAATTATAGTGTCCTTGACACTATTGCTCAATAACTATTATAACCAGTGTTTTCATAATCCTTATCAGAATACCCTTATTCCTGGGAGATCACTATCTCTCAAGGTATCCACAGTTAAGGCCTTTTAGATCTCTATCGATAAAGTCTTAAGCTTCTGAAGATATGACTTTGAGATCACTATCTCAAAAATCTTGTCATTTATGAAAATTTTGTTATTTCTGCAATCAAGTGTTTTCTCTACATAGTAGGATTAGCAACACTTTACTACTCCCACTGCATGGCAGATATCTGTCTTTTGTACACATCCAGCATACACTTAGCTTCTCGTAACTGATGCACAAGTGCAAGCAATTCTAGCATTCACTTCCTCAACTCTTTGAGGTGCTATCCCTTTAGATAGGTCAGTACCAAATCTCAAGGGAAGGAAGCCTTTCTTGGAATTTCCAAGAATGGAACATGTCCAAGGTGTACTACAAATGTGACAGTCCCAATACCCTCTTTTCTTTACTTCTGAACAACTTCAGAACTAAGATCTAAGAGGTATCTTTGAGATCATATCTCAAGGTATGGAATAGCCAGAATATAAAACACTTATTATTATCCTTATATCATTCCAAATGATTAGGATATTATCTACAATTAGCACGATGAACACAATGGCACTCCCACTAAGCTTCACATGGTACATCAAGATTCTATCTGAAATCATAACATTTATGATTTCATCAAATCTTATGTTCCAACAACAAGAAGCTTATTTGAGTCCACAGATGTAGTTTATTTAGCTTGCACACCTTGCTTTCCTCAACCATGAAGCCCTGGGGCTACTTCATGTGAATATCCTCAAAGAGGTATTCTTAGAGGAATGCAATCTTGACTTACATCTTGAAGATGCACTAGTCAAGTTGTGTAGCTAAGGTTAGCAACATTCTGATGATTTTAAGCATGGTCACCGAAGAGCAAGTCTCATTGCAAGCAATGTCTTCTCATCCGATGTGTAGCTTATGGCTATGAACCCAGCTTTGAAGTTCTCTACCTTCTCATCAGGTTCCCTCTTCTCTTGAAGATCCATTTACACTTTTATGGGTCTTACCCATATAGGTGGATCCTCGAGGGTCCATATACAACACTTGTATATGAAGTCTACTTTAGACTTTATTGCTAATATCCATCTTTCCATGTTATGATCCTTAGGAGCTTCATCACATGAAGTCCGATCATTGTCAAACTTAATCGACACATGGAATACATCCTCAACCTCATTTGAAGATGTATTAGTGTTTCATCTTTAATTGTCCTTTTAGTTTTCGATATCAGGAGCCTCATTATCTTCTCAAGATTAAATGAGTTCCTTTACTTCATTTTCTTCTTGATTCTCAAGAGTCTCAACCTTTAAGAATCACATTCTCAGAGATGAGATATTTTAAGAATATCAAGGTCATAAAGTAGGTATCCCATACCATCCTTTATTTTCCTAATGAAGTAGCACTCTCAAGTGCTAGATTCCAGCTTACATGCATGGAACCTTATTAAGGATATATATTGTAGTCTTTACTACACATATATATCTGGAAACTAAAAGGAAATTATGCTAAATATCATCATTGACCAAATCATGTCACACATGATCCAATTGTATCTCCCTACAACTCCATTGCGTTTAGGTGTGTTAGGAGGATTGAGATAGAAATGATATTCATATCTCCATAAGGTATTCTTTGAATTTTATCTAATAGGTACTTGCTACCTTGGTTAGATCAAATTCATTTAATCCTCTTTCAAACTTTGGTTCTAAACCAAAAGTGTGATCTTTGAACATTTCAAAGGTTTCTTAGGCGAAGAGAAGAAATCTCATATCATACGTAATCATCAATAGATATCACATATCCATAATGTTTACTATGATATAGATGATCTACATACATCAATATGTATGAGATCTTGAATACCTCGACATCTAACACCATTCCCAGAGAAGGGTGTATTGGACATTTTACTTTGAATACAATATTCACAAGTATGTAAGATTTGAAATTTTAGACATTCTAAAGTTTCATATCTTACTAGCCTATTGATCAAATCAACATACAAATGTCCAAGACTCGATGCCAGATCATTGTCAAATGATCTTCATCCTCCTATTGATCTATTAAGGTTTAAAATCTGAAATATTTCCATCATAACTCTTTATGATAGTTCTATCTCAGAATTCATGTTTATTTCCAACATTTAGAAACAAACAATGAGTGTACTCTACTATCTAGGTCATAGAGACATTATCCAAGACTAAGAGCTCTCCCACCGAGAATATGAAGTCTATCTATCCAACAGAGATTGCTGCAACAATTACAACAACATCCATGTAGATGACTACTAAACCTTAAGATCAAATTTCTAGTCTTCTAATATATATATATATATATATATATGCAACCAATTGCAAATGTCATTAGAAGATTGGGATACAATTGTCAGACTTTATCTTATGAAATAAGAAAGTCAGAGTCAATGATTATATGTATATTATTATGATGCTCTATCTGAGTCCTTCACTAAGGATTTTAGACAGATTTTATAGTCATACTATCAACACATCAACTTATTGCAGTATTGGCATTCATCCAACTCTTTGGATGTCATATGGAAGTCACAGAAGTAGGTCAACTCTTTGACTTTCCTTCTTACATGGGTCCAACCCATGCTTCCACTGTGCTCTCTTCATCTATAAACAACCATTGTTCAAGACAAAGAATCTCTTATGTTAAATTCAAAAGAATTCAATGTAAGAGCATTTCAACATTTATACATGCTTCATTAAATTCATTCAAAATGATTATTCTGAAGCTTCATGAATGACTTGAGTATAGATAGTAGAATGATGACACTCATCATATCTACATACATCTTAACTCTTAGAGACTTAGGTTCTGGTAGGTATTCAAACATTTTTGAATACATCATCTCTTTCGAGCTACCATTCTGCATAATGCAGAGAACCATGTCATTCATGATTAACTGTCTAAAGCACATATGTATGTCAAAAATATCTTCTTTTATTTTATAAGGATTATTTGACAATTACGATCACCATCGACATGTCACATCCAAAGTACACCCGATGAAAGATCAAGAACATAGAGACATACAAACCCTAAGGTGATGTCTTATTGTCTTATTTAATTGTCATTCCTCATTATGTTGAGGAAACTTGCACATTGCAACCAAATACATTATGTGTTCAGTTGCAAGTACAATATCTGAATCATGAGTCCAATCCAAGATATTTTACTGGTTATTATTGAGTATAACATTGAGTGGGTTTAATGAAGGATTATCTGAAATAAGAAATTTGCGTAAGTGTATATATATTATATATACATGTTTTACTTTGATTTCGGAATTTTTATATCAAAGTTGTCTTGCCTTGTCAACACTGAAAGTTCATTCCCTTAATCACTTTCAATGTAAGAGATATTCTTACCATTATATCTCTAGCAAGATCTGGGATCTCCTTTCCTATCTTTGTCGCATCCCAATAATATGAGAACTTACGACTCCGATAAAAAGAAGCGGGAACTCATTCCGCCTTGTAAGTCCAACTTGCGTTCCCAATTCAGTCTTTAACACCCGGGCCCACCACCCCTAAGATGATGTTGACCCGTTGCTAATTGAACCAACCATCAACAGGATTAGAACTCGCTATGCGCAATCCAATATCGCCCCAATAATATGAGGACTCGATATTGGGGTCACTACGCATACAGCCTTACTCTTTCGAGAAGCAAAGAGCCCGATCCAGATGCACTTGCATATAGGATCTGTCACTTCGGACAGGCGTCTCCTACATACAATCCCTAGCGACGGAACCCTTCACCTTGACGGGAGACCATGGATGTCAGTTATGTGATCCTCCACCTCATATTCAAATTTTATAATTAATTATCGTGAATCATATTCACATAATTAATTCTTCCAAGGGAAATACACATCTATTCATAATAGAGTGTTAATTGAATTAATTTAATCATATTAAATTAATCATTAGTCCAATGATCAATCAACAAACTTGATTATTACTTGAATAGTAGGTATAATCTCAAAATACGTGTTATTCAAATTTTAATAATTAGAAATACACTTTGATTTTCTCCGGTATTATACAATCCCTACCCGCTGTCATGGCCAGTACCGACGAGAGTGGGACGGACCACATACGTTGCAACCCGCGACCCCAATGCTCTCCGACTAGGCACCATATCCGCCTCGGGAAAGGATAATACCAGATAGATCATTATGTACTTTGAGATGCTCATCGGTTTTTCAACCGAAATTATACCATATAATATACATCAAAACAATTTTGATTATATTATAAGGAGATTTGCTAAACAAATCCCCAATCCTATTCAAGCAAGAGGGTTTTTCATGTAAAGTTGTCCTACAACTATTGTAGGATAAGCTATTGTTTTTCATGAAATCAATGTTTGTTGATGAACCAATGATCAAGATCTAATATCTCATCATTGTGGTTTAGGTAAATGTCATTCAATAAAATAATTCTCTTTAAATATTTCATAAATATTTATGACTAATTATTCCAGAAAATTAACAATTAATTTTCATCATGATAATTGAATGACTTATCACAAGGTTCAAGATCAAAAAAATGTTAATTTCCAGCAGTGACCCCCAATCACTAAAATTAACTTCTCTTGATCAATTTAAATCCACAAAATGCAAACTCATTTTCCAAAGATTGCCTATTTGATTTATTAAAGAACCAAGTGATAATTCACGCATTTCGAGGCGGATTAAAACCGTAATTATCTCATTAATCACGTTTAAATCTGCAGTTCCCGTAACAGTGAATATAGTCATATTCAAAAAGCCATATCTTGAGCAAATGAAGTCTAATTTTAGTAAACTCAAGTTCTATGGTTTCCTTGTTTAATGGGAAACAAAATCCAATTGAAAATTTGTGTTTAAACAATTTAAACAGTGTCGAAAAATTCAATTATAGAGAGGTACGAAAATTGAAATGCAGCAAAAATTTCGCAACCCTTTCAAGAACCAAATCGTCTAAGGTATATGGATCATATCCAAAACCTTATTCAACCTATGGCTCTGATACCACTTGAAGGATATTGAGAATCCTCAAGCGCATCACGGAAGCGTGTCGATCGCATCGTATGCAATCGGAGCGACTAGTCGTTAGATGCGGCAGAAATTAAAATTTTTAAATCTTAAAGATGAAACCACATGATCACGAGAACACTTCTCAGATCGTTTCATCAAACCACAAGTATAAGGAATACCTCTTGAAGCATGGTTGTGATCGTAAGATCCCAAAGCATGGTCTCAAGTCCGATCCACGAAGAACGCACTTGCGGGCACGATGATGAGTCGTGTCCGTCCCACAATCCTCGATGAAGATCCAAGCAATGGATCCCCTGATTTCATCAAACGAAATCCGTCGTCTTCCTTTAGAGTAAGAAACTCCAAAGAAGAAGGAGATCCTTGAGTCGTCGAAGAAGAAGCCAAGAGTCTCTCCTTTTATATTAGTTTAGGATCCAATGGATCTCAATCTATGGGACACATGGATCCAACGGCCAGGCTTGGTCCATGTAAAATCAATGGCTATAATTATTGTTGGTTAAAACCAACAATATTTATTTATGATTAAATTAAATATATGTTGCAACATTATCAACACCTTTTTAATTTAACATAAATAAGTTAGTTTGAGAGATTAATCATCATAATAAAATGGAGATAATATTGCCTCCTAATGGTGGTTTTATTTCTCCTTTTTATTATATTACATTATCTCTCAATTATTACAAAAATATCCACCAAATTAATTCTAAATTAATTTTTGAATATTTCAATCATGCCATTGAAAATTATGTGAATCATATTTACATCCCAAACTAATTTATAAATGGCATTTCCAGTTAATTAACAAATGTGAATCCAATCCACATTTAATAATTAACAAATGTTATTTACTAAATTTCTCTCTCTTGAATATATGTATATTATAAATCATACTTATAATACACAAATATTATGGATAATAATATCCACATTCTCTTGATAATTAAATCCTATTTAATTATCTTGGATAATCATTCTCACAATATGAATCGATATTCATATTAAGCTTGATAATTATATCTCATTTAATCATCAAGTTCTACTTGCTTAGATATGTATTTCATCAAATGAATTATTCTTGAACCCTTTCAAGAATAATGTGCTTTCTCCGCAGATACTTGCAGATAAGGACATGGCGATTGTATTATTCCACGTATAGTGACTTGGATGTTGAGATCTCATCTCAAATCCAGATCTTACAGACCTTCCACAGATGCTTGATTAAATCAAGACCGCAAATCTAATCTTCTCATTGAATCTGAATCTCATTCAGACCAATGTCCAACACTTCGACTAAGATCAGATTGCTTCTCTACTGGAAGGAGTCACTAAAATCCAGACCTGTTTCATCACACCCTCGGAATGGAAGCGTCATGGATATATAATCGTTTATGATCTTATCACCCTCAGGTATTCCCAATACGTGTACATCCTGCATACTGGAAGACCCATGGTCAACCCGAAGATCAAGATCAATTTTACACTGTCTTCTTCAGGGTTGGTCACTAAGTTTCTCATTTGATCATTGGGATTTTGGTATCGATCATATACTTTCCAAAAGCATATATCATGCCTAGGTCTTTATCATATACTTTCCAAAAGTATATATCAAACCTACAAATTCAGTCAAGCTTCCAAAGGGAGACGATCGTGCACAGAAATTGATTCTTCCCAATATCTCATGAGTGAGCTCATGCCTTCCGGTTCAGTAGTGAACCTGTATATGATCCCTTTGAGAGATCGTATTACTCATATACCCTTACATGCACACCAGCGCGCCGGTGTATAGACCTTGATTAGGTCATCAACCTATTGGTCTGCCAAATGTACACACTCAGACATATAGCAATACATCTGTCTCCGGTCAGAGGATGTGTGCCTATGCTGTGACAACATTCAACATAGGACTTAGGTTATCTCGATCTCGTTAAGTCAACCCATTGACCTAACTAATCTGACACCTCTGAATCTCTATTCCTATGCAGATGACCTGCATCAAGAGGTCGGTCAGATATCAGCCTATGTGAGAAAGGATTGCCATCTCCTACTCAGGCTGGAGATCACATCTTAACAATCATTTAACGGTGCTTGATGAGTCCTCAATCTAACCCTTTAGATATTCATACAAGCACCAGCCTCTATGATTCAATAATTGAATCAACAGCTGTATGATCATTAAGATAGCCATGGTACATAACCCTAATTGTACAGAGGGACCTATTATGCAAATTATTTATTCTTCATTTCAGATCAGGGAATGATATTTGCAATAACATTTAATGCATAATGGCTCGCCGTGGGCTCACATGTCCAACATGCCTCACTTCTTCTAGATTCCGTACTGACTGGATGAGATCATATATTTTCTCAGTCAAAGTATCTACTCTATGATTGATCCGAGCAATCTCATCCTCAAACATCTCATGACTTGAGATAGAATAATCCTTCTCCGTATGCCATGATTTTGGCATGAAACATTGAGTAGAGTATTGATTATACGTAGTCATTACAATATGGTCATGAGTCACATTTCCTTGACTATGATTTTCTCGTGAATTGTCGAAGGAAAATTGGTTGTACTCAAGAAGAGAGTCAACCTGAGTAGGGGATGGTTGAAGAGGTTGGGAGTCCATAGTAATCGGAAATCATGTTTCTTTGTCAATATTGGTTACTCAACTTTCCATCCTCAATTCTGCTCTCTCTCTCTCTCATGTCCATAAGATTGTCAAAATGTGAGAGAGGTCTATTCCATGAAGAAGTGTGGGCATGGTGTGGATCTATGGGAGGGAAGAGAATGATATCTAGGGGACCAGTTTTAAAGAAAAGGTTCCCTGAAATGAGGGAAAAGAATGATATCGGGACATGGTCGTGGAGACCATGTAGGAAGACCAATGTGCTGGCATCTTCTCAAGAGAGGGATAAAATGATTTGTGAAACACGAGTTGCTTGCAATTGCAAGGTCTTTGACCCACACAATTCAAACACAAAATAAACACGTAGATTCATCCACTCGACTCTTGTGAAGGCACGTTAGGGTCCGGCATCTTATTTTTCTAATTTTTAATTTAATGACAAAACAATCTTTGCAAAATTAAGTGGAGCTATTAGGTGCTGAAATTATTCCCAAAGATTGTTCCGAGTTCATACAATTAGTGGCACCTACTTTCATCCAGTATAGGTGAAAGTACGGACTGTAAAACTACTACACATGTTACTTAAGGACTGTTCCTTCCACAGTATCCTTTAAACCACCCACTCTATTAAGGGAAGTATGAACTGTAAAATGGTTACTCATCTTCCCTCACTGAAAAGTAGCTATTCGTTTCTAAAAGCAGTAGTCTAAATGAAAATTTCATATTTTTGTCTCTACCCTAAGTGTTTGATATTGTCCTTACAAACGATAAGTGGGTTATTCTCCACCAGACAGTGGGGATAAGTTTATGTCAATTTTATTTATAGTCGCCTTGATTAGTAATCTTGATTTTAGATTAGGGTTATCATTGAGGTCTTAATTAAGCACAAAAATATCACGCCTAAGGAACAGTCCTAATTCCTTTAATTCCTAGGTTGTAAAATTGAGGAGGGAGAATCAAAAAAATCAATGCAAGCATAAATCAATGATGCATGCTTAAAAGGGAGCCTCACAGTGATACCTCACATTCCTCATGTGGGATGAAATATAAGAAATTTAAATTTACATTAAATGATATGCACATAGGAAAATGCCCTAGGTAGATAGTACTATTATCGGGAAGAATTGATTTCAATGTGGTTAATGTTGAACGATCATCGGTGTGTATAATTAATGAAAGTGTAGTTTAAGAATTACAAGCACAATCGAGAATAATTAAGCTAGTGCATATGTACCTAATTCTTACGCCACTCAAGTCGAGTCCCAACCACACAGAAGAGGTTGAAACAGACCCGACACACCACATTCAGTCCAAACTATTATAAGTTTACAGGTTCAAAGAGAGAGACCATGTAAATGATGCAGAAAATAAAACTAACATAAGCTCTCTCTCTCTCATAATAAAAATTCAGTCTTCTTCTTTGCAGATCCTTAAAGTTAAATACAAAATTTGCTCCACCTATCTGCAAAGAGAGAAGATGCAGTTAGTATATGTAGAGAGAGAGAAATGCAAAATACAATGCAAAAAATAAAATGCAAAAGAAAGAAAGAAAGAAAGAAAAAATGACATAGAAAATAATTTCACAAATCTAATTGCAGAAATTAATCTAAAACCTTAAAAATACATTGTTCCCATGAAACAACACCATTTGATGAGCATGAAAATCACCTCTTTAATATTCTATACTTGTAGTATAGAAGACGAGTTTTGATTCATCAAAAACCACAAAGTTGAATATGTGAAGTATTTTTCTTAGAAAGTGTACCAAGGTCGAATGTAAGGAACGGTAATTTTTAGTTGCTTGGTTTCAAAGTAATCTATATATTTAATTTATTGTACTCTCTATTTTTGTGTCATGCAAATGCAAACTGAAAATATGCAAATGTAATCAGCGACTGAAGTGTGATATGAAAGTGATGCAATGTTGTTTTTTTAAAAATATAACTAATGATCTAATTAGAATTCAATGCAAGAAATAAAATAATCTTAGAGTCTGCTTAGGGTGTTCACTTTACTCCTTAGAGTTTAGTGAAAAATTAAAATTATTTAAGTAAGAAATGAAATGGGGCAGTGTGATCCACGACCAATCAGTGTAAAATATGTTAGAAGATTGATTTTGGTTTGTGGAAAGGTTCTTTTTGCGAGGGTATATTTGCATTTGTCACCAGCATGCCTGAATGTAGTATTTGGAATTTTGTAGGTAATTGTGCAACAATAGTTGGCTAGGATGGATTCGATCAGCTTGAGACGCATGGTTGCGCGATGTGCAATGATGGTCTTTAGTCATGGTCTCGGATTTCTTCTTGTTCCTTCATATGCTTAGTGAAATGGAGCAACACAAGAATTTGCAAATGACATCTTTGTTACTTTCCAAACGTACACTATCCTCTATTTTCTTTGAGTGTTCGAGCACAACACCTCAACCTTTATGTCGATTCATAGATGGGGTCCTATGGCTTAAGGCTGGTTTTTTATTGGTGTGGTCCGGTTGAGATGGCATGTCAAGATATTGACGGTGAGATCAAATGATTGGCAACTGTTTACTTTCAGCACTAAGAGCCTCGTGCTACGATACTGGAAATTTCTAGTCGTAGATACGCATTAAATAAAACAATTAGTAACAGAACATAATAGATATAATTTTGTCCATGATAGATCAAGTGTGGTTTTATAGTTCAATTAATGATCAAAGTTGAATCTCACTTACTTCAGAACAAAATAAGTTAGGAACATATGTTATCAAGTTGAACACAAGATTCATGCAATGGCTCCCACTTGAATCAAGCATGCATTAGACAATAGTACCACTAGATTAAACTCTGACATGCATATGCAGACTGATGTGTTCATATACCTAAAATACAAGTCAAGGGGAATTTTGCATATACATTTGGATTCATCTCATCACTAAACTAGATGTTATTCGAGATTTACGTAGCAATTTGGCTTCAACATTTAATTGTTAAGCTTCTTTTGCATAAACACACTTTAACCATAAATTGGGATAGCATTTATAAATTGGTGATGGATGCTATGAAGAGCTTTTGATAATAAATTGTATACACCATATGTGCAATCAAGATAAAGTCTATCTCCCTGAAATAACTCAGCATGGATACTATTAGATAGATCATGCATACGTGCATTTCTTATGGATGGAAAAACTGCATTCACGATTCATGTTATATTTTTGGAGATAATAATGGTAGAATCCTAACATAGTTAATAATTACATGTAATCTAATTGGTCATCAAAATGATATACTAGAAACAATTGAAAACCAGAAATCACATAGTCAAATATTCATAAATGGAAATTCATTCAGAAATGACATGATATGGATGAATCAAATCAAGATGCATATCGGTAGAGTTGGGTTTAAAAACGTCAACCCAAAACATAGGTCAAATGGAAAATGGTGAAAGGAATTCCTGTTCGGGTGATGAGCTTGGGATCAAAAATAGAGAAAAGGAGAACGGAGAGTTCTGTGTGTATGGTGAAGGACTGAAACTCAATCTCCAGTGTGTTCTTACTGGATATGAATAGATCTGGAATAGATGAATGGGAATATGGTAAAGATGAGGAGGTGACATCAGTTGAGTTGGTATGTTTTTTTGGGGGGCGGGGAGTTTGGGGGGAGGGGTTAGGATTTGGGTTTGTGATTCAAAATGAGATAGTGATGGGGTTTAATTATGGGTTCTTAGTAGATCTGGTGGAACAAGAAAAAAGGTTGGGTATAGAGAAGAGACAGAGGGAATAGGGTTAGAAGAGACTACCTAGTGATGGGTTCTCCTAATGGTGGCCTGTGAGGGAGATGTGCGATTAGGTGGTACTTGGTTGTAAGTTAGAGGTGAAGGTAGAGAGGAGAGAGTATGTTGCAAACAGCAAAAGAACGAAAAGAAGAAAAAGGAGAGGAAGGGGAGAGGGTATCGCCTGGAGATGGAGCGGCTGGAGAAGGCCTTCTTCGATTCTTGCCTCAATGGTCGATGAAGGTATCCACAGAGCCTGGCTGCATGGGGAGCATCTTACATACTTGGAGGCTTCATGGATCTTGCCTAAAAGGAGTTCTCGACGGCAGGAGTTTGCTATCATCGAGCTGCTCCTCAGCTCTCTCTCTTTATCACTCTAATCGGAGAACGGTGGATTAAGGGAATGGAGGAGATGGTCGAGGCTTTATAGGGTTGGAGGCTGGGTAATGATCGGGAGGTGAATGGTGTGGGTGTTACATGGAGGGGACACGGCTATGGCCAAAAAGGTCGGAGGCGTGGAGAGTAGAGGCATTGCAGGAAGGGAAGGCAGTTCTGGAGGAAAGGGATGGTCATGTGCATAGCACATGACCATGGGTGAGAGAGGAGAGGAGGGGGCGGGTCACGTGCAGAACACGTGACTGTGGGTGGAGAGAAGAGAGGTGACACGTGGCACGCCCAGGGGATGCCACATGTCGCCAAAAAATTAAAAAATAAAAGGGAAATAAAAATAGAAAAGAAATAGAAGGATAACTCAAATCAAAAAAATTTATTCACAAAAGTGGATCGTCTTGAGGAGATCTAAAACTTTCATGAAGGCAATGGAAGCAAAAGATGTCAATTGTATAAAGTGGTATTTTTGGTGGTTTTCTGTGTATAGAAACCCACTTTTGAGGGTTTTACAATTTTTGTGATTTTCAACGAGGTTAAAAAAATCTAGAAAAAATAATGTAAAATAAAATATAAATAATTACACATTAATATAATTTTTTATTTTAATAAATAAAAAATAGTATATTAAAATAGAAGTAGGAAACAAGCAAATTTTTTACAGACTCACAGAGATAACTTGGACACAGTCAGTTTCTTTATTTTCAGTCTTGATATGGATTTGGATTTTTATAGAACTTGATAAAACTTTCATCAAAGAACACAAATGAAAAAGTAACAAAATAAAGTGGATTAATTATGTATATGGAACTGATGTAAAAATCGTAAAAAGATAAAATGCGCAAAAGAGGCCCAAAACCTAACTTTCACATATCATCATCGAATTTTATGAAATTGGTCTATTTTGAAGCTATTTGAAAATGGAGTACTTTAAAAGTGAATAGACCAAAATCGAATACTTTATTAGGAAGAATTGTGTGTTTTAGTCTGTCTGATGTGAAACAAGGTTTTGGTTTTATTTGTCACTTATTTGAGTTGGCAATTTTTTATAGTTTTTCTTTGTTTCTATTAGTAATATCTACACAAAAGAGATGATTTTAGGTCAAACAGAGTTAGGATGAATTAATTAAAAAATATGATAAGTTAGCAACTTTTCAGGTCAATTTATGCTTGGATAGGGTTCTTTATTTTATGTAATTATGCATGATGAAATGCGAATATTATTTACATATGTGTAATGCTAGTGATGATATATTGATGATTAAATGCATATGGATTTTGGGGAACGGAGCATAATTGTCCAATTTTCGCTTGTTGAATCAGAGATTCATCATATGGATCTCATGCATCATTTAGGTAAGTTGTATTTCTATATTTATTATGCACGGATCAATTTGCATGTACAGTACTTGCAAAAGACACGCATCTCTTCCTTTGCATGCATCATTGATTTCATCGCACATTGGCTTTTCTGAATTCCTTCCCCATTTTCACTCACATAAGATCATAAGGAATTGGAAAATTCATTAGACGATTTACTTGAAGAAACTCAAAAAAAGTGATAACTTTATAAAATTGGAACTGTAAAGAAAACTAGACCCTGAAAGAAACGTAAGGACAAAATCATTGTTTTGAGGAGAGTAACCCCCTTATTATTTGTAGGTACTTACCTCCAGATAGAGTGGATGAGGACGTAACCCTAAGAAACGAAGACAAAAATCCCTAGACTTGTACCTTAAGTACTTGTACATCATTTTTTGGTGTATGGTCACAACTGTAAGTACTTGCCTCGGACTTTAGAAAATCATTTTGGTGTGTTAAGCCTTCTATCTTCCTTTGGGCTTGATATTGATCTCAACATCCTGGGAAGATGGTACCACTGTTTGGGGAGCTTTGAGTACGTACGCAGGGTGATAGCGATGACTCACCCTGTGTGCTTGGTAGTAAGCAACTTCTTATAGATTCACTAAACTTAAAATTGAAATGAGAAAAGATTGAACTCTTACGATCTCCACTTGAGTCTAGTTAGTGAAACGAGGGTTTGTAATATGTTTGTTTGTTAGTGTAAATATCCTTCTACATCCTTTGCATCTTTTTCTTCATTTTCTTCTTGTGTTGACCTTCGTGTTCTCGCATCTTTTCTATTGTCGTCGAATATGTCGGATTGCAACATTTCTCATTTGGACTTTGCGAACTCATTTCACACTTCGACTTAGACGTCTTATATTCGGTAAGACTTACTTACTGAGTATTCCTCTTTCTTCACTTCACCATTCACCGCATCGATCAATGCATTGTTTAAGATTGACTTTAATCCTGAGCTATCATTTGAGACTTTACCATTCTTGAGGACTAATACAGTGTCGTATACATTTTTAGAAACTGAGACAAAGAACTTGATGCCATTGAAAGGTAAAGGTTTCATGGTTGAGAAGAGCGAGATCAACAACATGATGTTAGCCTCCATACAGGCCATTCAGGCACAGTTGACTGAACATGCTGACATCCAAGCCGGATTGAGAGACATGATCATAGAGCCGAGGAATGATAGACAAGATAGGAGAGAGGAGGATAGAAACCCTGGAAGAGGTGGGAATGAGAGAGGAGAAGATCCACTCATTGAGCTGGTGGCTAAGCTTACCCTAAAGGATGCTTGTAATCCAGGGGTTGGACATACAAACACATGGACTAGGATCCTTGCAATTCATGGGCATTTTGAGCTTAAGCCCACAATTTATCCACCCTCCCAATATTCCGCGGACACATCAATGAAGAACCATATGTACACCTCCATCAGTTTGATCGCATTTATGGCACAATACACTACCTGAATGTTCCTTTAGAGGTAGTAAGATGACAGACTTCTCGTTCAGTCTCATAGACAAAGCGTTATACTCGATTAACCATTTGGGAAAGGTTATCATAACTTGGGAAGAGTTGAGGTCAGCTTTCTTAAGGAAGTATCATCCACTTTGATGTCGAAACCAAATGTTATCTTTGATTGCCAACTTCTCCCAAATGTCCCATGATCCTATTCATGATGTGTAGGAAAAATTCAAGGATTTAACGGAGAAGTGCCCCCATCATGATATTCCAAAGACAAGCATTGTGCAAAACTTCTTTGGGAGTTTGAGCATTGAGAACTAGAAGCTAGCATATGCCGCTTGTTGGGGGTCCCATTTCAACAAGGATGAAGCTGTCCTTTACTAGATTTTTGATGAGATGGAAGAGAGCTCAGTAGCTCTTTCTTCTTCATGTGAATTTCAGAAGCATCATGCACCTTCTCTTGCAATACCCCACAAGGCAGTCAACATGGCAGCATCACATGATGTGGATAGGGTGGACAGTTCAGATCTGACCATTATAGGATATCACCTATCCAAAGTGGACATAATTGAGAAATGATCCAAGGAGCTTGAGAAACTACAAGTGATTGAACAGAGGACAAAGAACCTGGATAAGCTTACTGAGATAATGAAGTATTTGGAGCTTCTTATCAGTACAATCAGTTCATGTCAGAGTGTGAATGCAGTAGCTGAGACTTATTCCACTTTAGCACAACAAAGTACCATAGGACCATCCACATATCAAGATGTTTACTATGTGTAGACCCCTGACCAGTTCCAACAATAGTCACGTCAAATTATACTGTAGCAACAGGAGCTTCCATACATTGTTGAGCAACAGTCTCCACCTACACCTCTCATTCAGGGAGTGAACGGTATTTGGTTCAAATGAGGGTGCAACCAGCCCCGTCCATCTGGACAAGGTCAGTTGAGTTCCCAGTAGAGTCAGAGACCCGCCCACCACTTTTAGGGAGGGAGGCCACATCTCCAGCACCTACAGATACAGCCTCACTTCTCGTCTCTACCACATTTCCAGAACTTGAGATAGGGACAACAACATATGCAGCCTGCATATTCTCACCAACCTTACTATCAGCAACATTATGTATCGTACTGCTAGTTTTCACATCCTCTTCCTCCTCCTCATTTGTATCAACCACAATCATATGGATACTGGTAATCTCAGCGAGAGCCAGTCATTGAGCATCAAGAGGCACCTTCTGTGAACCCTACATAGATTAGTTCACTTTACTGATGAAGAATATGAATTACCTAACTCCAAGGCTTGAATTCCTGACCACCACCGATACATTGATTCTATCTCGGGTCGAAGTCAATCCTAACTACTTCAAACACATGGAGCAGGTATCTCATTATCCATCCACACCCGAGATAGGTATGGTCCTTGATTTTACATGTTTATCTGATGACATTCATCTTAGGAATGGCATGATATTGCAACCACCCGCACATCAGTTGGTACTGGAGAGATTCGTAGAGAGAGCTTCACCGACTTCATAATTTTCTTCACTAGCAGAGCAACAATCTTAGGTAGTAGAGCCAAATCCTGGCGTTTCACTTTCTTCTTCTTCGCCATAATCATCACCTTATTCACCAAGATTATACATAAAAGATAGAAAAGATGATAAAGAAAGATGAAGTGTCGAGTCAGCCGTGAAGGAGAACACATCTGTCGTGAATTCTTCTTTTTCATCAGCGTACCAAGCAGCTCGTCATGTTTTTCATTGTGTTCCTTCTATTCCTGTAGTGGATAACATTGTATAGACTATATCTAATTATCTACTTGTACAGGATGACTCTATTTTGAATAAGAGCAGCATGATGTTTCTACCGATTCTGTTCCATTTCCTTCAGCTTTGAATAAAACCGAAAAATACAAAAAAAATTAAAAACAAGACTATCTGATCCTGGAGTGGAAGAGAACCTTCAGAATATGTTTTTAGAGATGCCACTCCTTAAGGCCATGAAGTACATGCCTGCAATCAAAAAGGGAATGAAAAAAGAATGTACGCAAAAGCATCAACGAAAGCAGAACATATGAAAAAAATATAGAGAAGATGTCATGACCCTGGCCACAATTCATGCCATCAGCAAACTCCTGCCCAAAAAGAAAAATAAGGAAACACCTCACATCAGTTTCCACATCTTTGATCGGGAATTTATTCGTATTTTCTCGATAGTGGATCCTCCATTAATCTCATGACATTCTCGCTACTCACTGAGTGTGGGTTGGGGCCTCTTAGATCCACCAGGATGATCCTTCAGTTTGCTGATAGATTGATCAAGAGACCGAGAGGCATATTAGAGGATGTTATTGTAATGGTGCAAGGAATGGGATTCCCTATTGATTTTGTTATTATGGATATGGACATCTCTGTACTGTTACTCCATACCCCGAACATACTTGGTCGGCCATTCCTTCGAACAGCCGAAGCAGTAGTTGATTATGGTACTGGAGAGACCATTTTTCACTCCTGTGGTGATAAGGTGAAAATTGAGATGATCCTCGATCAGAGAGAGATAGTTACACCAGATTCTGAGGACTATAATTTTCTTGTTGAGTTCCAAGATACATATCTATTTATTGATTTCATGGATACCCAAGAGTTCCTTTCTCAGAAGGACCTTATAGAAAGTACAATCAACTTAAGTTCCTTTGTTGAGCGTTCTAGGTCATTTGATGATGGGCAGTTTGAGTTATATCATGAGGATCATTATGAGATACCGAAGATACATTCTG
Source organism: Ottelia alismoides (assembly GCA_037367405.1). Lineage (NCBI taxonomy): Eukaryota > Viridiplantae > Streptophyta > Magnoliopsida > Alismatales > Hydrocharitaceae > Ottelia > Ottelia alismoides. The sequence goes on from JAZKJV010004679.1 coordinate 54,611, forward strand.
ATATTCACGAGACACATTCCTTTTCTAAAATTATGAATGGGATACCTCCTACTGAGATTTTTAAGATTTTTGTTGAAGATTCTGAACATCATGATGAGCCATTCCTATCTTAGCACAGATCATTCATTGCAGAACTTTTTGAGATTCTACATGATGAGCCTATAGTAGCCATGGTGGATACTACACACAGTGCAAATCAAATACCTTTTACTAGTTCAATTACAGAGATTGTCACCGAGCTGATTCTGACCCCACCTAAGCCTAAGGCTTTACCATCAACAATGAAGTATGCCTTCCTTGCGAGTCCACCAAATGTTTCGATCATCCTCAATTCAGAGTTGACCGACGAACAAGAATCTCGCATGCTAAATGTTCTTGAAAGAAACGACAAGGCCATTGGATGTTATATTTCGGATCTCTGTGAGATTAGTCTAGCTTTCTTCTCACATCATATCTACTTAGAGGATGATAGGAAGCCCTCCCGTGAGTGTCAGAGCCGTCTCATTCCAAACATCTGAGATGTTGTCATCAAAGAGATCAGGAAACTGTGTGATGCTAGATTTATTTATCCCATCTCGAATTCTAAGTGGGTCATCCCTTTACATGTGATCCCGAAGAAATCTGAGATTACTATTGTAAAGAATGCCCATGGTGAGGAGATTCCAACCTGTGTACCTACTTCAAGACATATATGTGTAGATTACCGGCATATGAATTCAACTACAAAGAAAAATCACTTTCCATTACCCTTTATTGATCATATTATTGACAAGTTAGCAGGGAAGGAGTTCTTTTGTTTCTTGGATGGGTACTCGAGGTGTAACCAGGTTGCAATCGCTTCTGAGGATCAGGAGAAAACTACTTTTACTTGTTCGTTTGACACCTACACCTTTAGACGGATGCCCTTTGGATTGTGTAATGCTCCCGCTACATTCCAAAGGTGTATGTTGGTCATTTTTGCCGACATGGTGGGTAGTTTTCTAGAGGTCTTCATGGGCGATTTCGTGGTCTATCAGGATAGATTTGATACATGCCTTTCTCATTTAGACTGAGTACCTTATGGTGACTAATGTGATTGTATTGGGCCACGTCATCTCCAAACATGGTATGGAGGTCGACCTGGCTAAGATTAATGTGATCTCCAAGCTAGAGATACCATAGAATGTGAAGTTGTTGAGGTCATTTATGGTACACATTGGATTTCATAGGTGATTCATTAAGGCCTTCAACTTGATCGCCAGATCTTTGACTGATCTTTTGTGCAATAAGAGTGAGCTTATTGTTGATGATAAAGTACTCCTTGCATTTAAGCGGATGAAAGACATGGTTAATAGTGCTCATGTCCTCCAACCACCTGATTGGTCTCTCCCCTTTGAAATCATGATGGACACACCAGATTTTGCAATTGGAGCTGTTTTAGGGCTGAGAAGGGATGGGATACCATTTGCTATACATTATACTAGCAAGACTCTGGATGAGGCATAGGGTAATTACACAGTCATAGAGAAGGAGATGTTAGCACTAGTGTTTGCATTATGGAAGTTCAGATCTTAACTCTTTGGTTCACATGTCATTGTATACACAAATTACACTACCATATGGTACCTACAGGAAAAGAAGGATGTCAAACCACATCTTATTAGATGGATTCTTCTTCTCTAGGAGTTTGATTTAGAGATTCAAGATAAACCAAGAGTGAAGAATGTTGTGGTAGATCACCTTTCCTGAATCACGTATGTATATACTTCTAAGAAGACAATTCTTCCCATATCAGAGACCTTTACATATGAGACCATTTTGTTTGTTGACTCACTTCCTTGTTAAGTTGATGTTGTGAACTATCTTGTCTCCAAGAAAGTTCTACAAGATTGGAAGAAGGACAAGATAGATTCACGTTAGAGATACATTTTTACTAATGGGAGGATCCCTACATGTTTCATGAAGGTACAGATTGTATTGGAGAAGGTGCATCCCTCAGAAGGAAGACACCAGTGTACTTGAGCTTTGTCACAAATTAGAATCTAGTGGGCATCATTTAGGGAAGCGCGCGACAACAAAGGTTTTATAGAGCGACCTATGGTAGCAAACTTTATTAAGGATGCTACAGATTATGTTTGAGGTTGTACTAACAGTCAGAAGATGGGAGGAACCATTGGTTCCAAATATACCATGCCCCCAGATATATCCAGATTTTAAATATTTTTTATGCTTAGGGATTAGACTTCATGGGCTCATTTCCTATCATCAAGGATTTTAGTACATCATGCTTGTCATGGATTATGTTAGTCATTGGGTGGAGGATATCCCCACCTGAGTTGTTGATCATTGTATAGTTTGATCCTTTCTCAAGGACCACATTATTGTGTGGTTAGGGATTTCCAACATACTCATTTCAGATGAGGGAATCCATTTCATTAATCGAGAGGTCAAGAAGCTTATAATGAGTACACCATTGAGCATAGAGTCGAGTATCCGTACCGCCTACAAACTAATGGCTTCATTGAGATTTCAAATAGGGAGATAAAAATGATATTACAGAAACTTGTACGTCCAGATAAGAAGAACTGGTCCCAGATGCTTGACTCGGTTTTATGGGCTTATCGGACAGCGTACAGGTCTCCATTGGGTATGTCTCCATACATATTAGTTTATGGAAAGCCTTGCCACTTTCCCATTGAATTAATTCACAAATCATTATGGGCACTCCATGTATGAGATTTGGATTATAAGAAATCATGACAAAATAGTAAGTTGGATCTAAACGGATTACTGGAATTCTTAGATTTTGCATAAGACAACTCACTAATGTATAAGGAGAAAGTCAAGCGTAGGAATGATAGACACATTGGAAGGAAGACTTTCTCTCTTGAACAGAAAGTTCAGTTATTTGATGCTAAATTGAAGTTGTTCCCCGACAGGTTAAAAAGCAAATGGTCAGGACCTTTCATTGTGAGAGTTATGTGTGACAATGGTAGTATTTTAATGTTTGGGTTGTCATCTAACGCACAACCATTTCTTGTGAACAGACAGTTGTTGAAGCCATATCTAGATCATGATACATTCATGCCCATAGTTTATTCCATATTTGTGGTATCAGATGATGACTTTTTGACATCTTCTGCATTTGATACATGAGCTGATTTTCTCTTGTATATCCTTTCATTATTCTTTATTCTTCTGTCTATTATCGTTCACCTCTTTTCCGTGTGCATATGTGTGTGATATACTTAGAATGTACTCTATCCTAAGTATAGAAGAGGTGAATGATTTAAGTTTTTCTATTCTCATTTTGTTTCATCACTCATGGTGTTATTTATACTTAGGGATCCTTTACCCTAAGTATAGGGGGAATGATGTTGTTCATTCAGTTTCTTTTATGTTTTTATTTTCTTTTATTTCTTTTGATTTCTCGCTTGTCCTTCAACTTGCTGATATTCTTTTTCTATACTTAGGGATCTTTTACCCTAAGTATAGGGGAGGACGAGTCAAGTTGTTGAGTTTATTCATCATTTTCCTCGATTTTCCTCATTTGTATAGTCTTCTATATTTAGGATTGCTTGATCCAAAGTAGGGGGATCATCGATGTCTATTCTTTTTGTATATTCTTTGAGTCGTTGTTGCGTAAGACTATTTTTACTTTTCTATACTTAGCATGAGTTATGTCTTCCATTGTAGCTTTTTGGTGACTAAGAGGACATAATTCGAGCTAAGTATAGGGGGTGTCGTATATATTGTGTGTGTGTGTATATATATATATATATTAGCCACCACTCGTGCTTTTGTTTGTATATTCATACGTCTGTTATACATTGAAATTGAAAAAAAATGTTTTGAAAAATGATTTGTAAAATGATTTGCAAAACATTATTTGTAAAATTGTTTGCAAAATTTATTTTGTAAAATATTTTGTAAAAATTTTTGCAAAACTATTTGTAAAATTTGTGAAAATGTTTGTAAAATCTTTATAAATTTATTTTTGTACAATTCTTTATGAAATTACTTATAAAAATATTTTATTTGTAAATTATTTTCATTATCAAAATTATGTATATTGTACAAAATGTTTGTAAAATTTTTGAAAGTAAAATATTTGCAAAAACCTATTTGTGAAATGGTTTGTAAAATGATGTGTAAAAAATATTTGTAAAATATTTGCAAAAATATTTGTAAAACTTTTGAAAAATATTTGTAAAATATTTTGAAAGCTTTTATAAACTATTTTGTCACGTGGGATATAAATTATAGGATGTATACATATTTGTAAAATTTACGTGTGTATAAAAACCTTAATCACCTATCCTTCTATAAAAAAATTCTTTATTGTATATAAAATTCTTTTATAAAACTTGTATTTAAAACTAGTGAATAAAATCCTCTTGTAAAATCTTGTATAATCCTTGTGTGTAGCTTATATATACTTCTTGTAAATACATTGAATTTATTAACCCTTTTCTTTCTTTAAAAAATGTGTTTAAAATCCATAAAAATTTGCAAAGTTCTTTGAAAACTTTTCAAAAATATTGATCTTTAATTTATTTTCAATAAAAAAATATATTTCGTATATATTTCTTGAATATGCATGTGTATTTTTCAAAATGGTATTGACACTTAAACTAGACTAGAATAAAGTCGAAGAATGGAGCTTGTTTGGACTTTAATCCAATTAATTTCAGAGGAACATTATAGGAAATGGAATTGAGATTCTTCAGGTCTATAGACTTAATTCTTTGGGAACCACAAGACTTAGTTTAGTGTTGTCTTGACTGCCTAAGTAGAGTACTTCGAAGAACATGCATGATTCTGGTTGATAATGAAGTAACTTCCGCACATACACTTACACTTTGCTCACCTCAGTTGAAGTGATAGAGGGTTGGATTTGTCGACATGAGACACAAGCCAATGAAAACATCGGAAGTCAGACATATGTGGCCATTGTACCCCAACCCGGTCAAGTAGCGATGAGGTCTATCGACAGAATTTTATGGGTTGTAATAAAACTTTAAAAAGGGATAGTCTACTGGCTCAAGAAGAAAACTCCTTATGTACATGTTATTATATATAAAAAAATGCAAAATCAAAAACTCCAAAAAAGTGGACAGCCTAAATGAAAATAAAATTCCTATTGGAGTATGTATATAGATGTATAGTTAACAAGAAAGCTTGAGCTTCTTGATGAGTCGCTAAATACGATGAATAATTCGTGTTCGTTGTGGTACGTGTACTTAGCAATTCGATCAGAACCGAGAGAAGGATCTCCGTGAAGAGTGTCTCGGCTTAATTTATATCCCGGGCAAGTCCGGGGTCGAACTCAGGGAGGCAAAGGAACAACTTCGATTTTAATTCAAAAACTTAGGTCTAGATTTCCAATGTGTATTTTTTTAGATTTGTTTAATACAAAAAAAATGCCAATGTAAGATGCGGTTGAATTACGACACTAAGAAAGCATACAACAAGGCCAAATTATTAATATTAAATTAATCCAATTCAGCCAAATTATATTTTTCCTAGCATCATAATCCAGTTATGAACACAAAACACATTTTTTTGGAATTTTAGGGGTTAAAATGCAATAAAGAAAAATGCACACTTTTTATGGGTTTTTTCGTAATTTCTCACACAAACAGTAAGCAAAAATTATGAAACCTTTACTGGAATGCAAACATGATGAAAGGAAGCTCCAGTAATTTTTTTAAAATTTTTTGACAAAATATGAATTTGTTATGTATTTGTTATTGAAAACAGAGTGACAATGAGTAATTAATTTCTATTAAATCCACGTTATCAAATTAGCCAGAGAGCAATTTATCTCAAATAGATATTTTCATGTAGAATCCAGGAGATTTAAAATTTCGCAAAAAGGATATATGTGGAGTTAATTAAAAATCAAACACTAAATTCACTCTACAAATTATTTCAGGCACAAGACAATTCCACGTTGGTTGAAATTTAGACAGTAAGTTAATCACATATCAAAGCATCGTTCTCAATTTTTGTGGAATTTTTAGAGCAACCGTGTGTGATTTATAAATTTAATAGCACATAATGGGTAAAATATACAGAATTTCAGTTAGACAATTTTAATTAATTACCCTTATAGCATAAAAATCCAAATAAATATTCAGAACGTCCACAATTAGTTGCTCAACATCAAACTATTTTTCATTGAATATAAAGATGCATAAACGAAGTCCAAATTAAAGTGCGAACACAGGGGTCTTTGTGCAAAACAGAAATTGAAGATTACAATGCAAGTTATATACAGGGATGATTATGCAATATTCTAAACTTATAATTAAAAAAACACAATTTTTACATTAAAAAAATATTTTTTTACCTTTCTTCTTCCTTGGGATAGGGCGCAGGGGAGAACCCAAAAGGTGGTCGGCGGCGGCAGCTTGCCCGCGTCTACGGCGAGGAGGGGCGGTGCTGGCTCGGTGGCGGCGGTTGGGCGAAACGGCGGAGAGGCGGAGGGCGGTATTGCCGGCGGGCACGCGCGGCGGCGCGCGTCGCGCGGAGGGGGAGTACGGACGGGGGGGGCGCGGTGATACGTCTGGCAGCGGAGGGCGGTACCGTTGGCAGGCACGCGCGGCGGCGGGCGGGCTGCGTGGCCGCGCTGGCTGGAGGGCTGGCGCCGGCCGTGCCTTGAGCGGCTGCGATGGGGGTTGAGCGGCGGCCTTGGAGCTGCTACTCCACCTCCGTGATTTTTTTTAATTTTTTTATTTTTTTTATTTTGCTTGCTGGAATAAAAGAACCTCTCTTTTTTTTGTTTTAAATTTTCTTATTTTTTTAATTTTCTTTAAACAGGAAATATATACAACAAAAGGAGGGGGAAAATGGTAGTGAGACGATGACATGAACTAAATAAATGGGGACATGTGCATAGTTATATGTTGTGATAAAAAAAATGCAAAAATTTGATCAAATAAGAAGAAAAATTACCTACGATGGAGACGATCGCCTATGGTGTGCTCACGAGAGCACGATCTTCGCTCGAATCGCCGGCGCGCGATGAGCTCGAGCAGCGCGCGGTTGCGGCTGCGATGTTGGCCAAAAAGCCAACGGATCTCACCGGAGAGAGGGTCGTCGCCGCTCGACCGCGGTTGCGTCGCTGTCATCGATTCAACTCTGGGAACTTGGCTCTCCTCACATAAAGATGGATCAATGGCAAATTGAGGAGGATGGAATGTATATAAAGAGATGGAAAAAATGGAAGTTAGAATTAAGATGGAGTGGGATGAAGGTTAATAAAATGGTGGAGTTGAATTAGAAGTTAGAAAAATGGTGGGGTTGAATGGAGGTTGGTGGTAGAATGAGTTGAATGGTGGTTATTGTAAAGAATGTATAATAAATAAATAAATGAAATAAAGTTGGCAACTTTAATTACAATAGAATAAAAAAAGAAGAAAATAAATAATGGAGAATTTACAAGGGAAGACAAACAACATGTACATATTTTTTTACTTTTCTAATATGTATTTTTTTGTCTTTTTAATAAGAGATATTTACAACGAAAAAACACAATAAAATACTACAATTAAAATACAACACAATCATGATATTTTTGTATTTTTAGTAATTATAAAAGATAAAATAAAAAATAAAGAAGGAATGAATATGTACATAATATACATTGTACATCTAGGTCCCAAAACCCAACTTTTGCAAATAAGCTTCGATTTTAATGAAACCACTTCCGTTGGATAGATAATTCTCTAACTTGAACTTTAAAAGTGAGTTTGGTGAATTTGGAGTTCATACGGAGCGGGAATTTGGCTTGGAAGTTGGACTTTACGGCTTTTTCTCTTTGGGATCTAGGAGTATTTATTTGAAATAAATTTTGTTTTGTATTTTTGTATTTTTATATACATTATTATGAACAAGTTGGAGAAAGAATTAGCCAAAAAGGAGTTGAAATGAATTTATTAAAAATACATGAATTTTTGGACTATTTACATATGAAAAACTCCTTTGATTTTGCGGCTTTTTATTGTTAATTTATTTTGTACAATCTAATATACAATAATTAGTGAGTTTTATTTACAAGAGTTATTTTGTTAATTTATTGATTTTATGGACATTTATCTGGGATTTTACTAGGGGATTTTGCTAAGATCAAGATATTGAGATGATGAATCGTGGATTCATCACCCCCCTATACTTAAACGTTGCTAGTCCTCGAGCAAATAAAGAATGAATAAGTTGGATTAACCCATGACTGTGCATGTGAATACAAGACTTGATCCGTTCAAGAACTCTCGGTTTAGAGATCCTAAAATTCTAAGCTGAACCAAGCTCTAGTTAAAAGGTATCCAATTTCTCTAATCATCAGACTCTCTTTGTATACATATATAGTAGGGATATGACTTTAAGTGTTGACCGCAGTTACAAGAGTAGAGTCACAATGTCACCCAAGGTTCCAGTCCAAGAGACTCTCCTAAGGACCCGATCCTCAACACTAGGGAATAAATCATTTCTTGCATCCAATCCAACGTCTCTTTAGTTGTCAGACTTCAAAGTGTAGATGGAAGGCCAGTTGATGGAGGGCATAGGATTGTGTCATTTCTTCTCTCCCTCTCATTGGAACAAGGATCCTCTCAAGTGCCTTATTACTCAACGCATTTTTTTGTTGTTGATCAGTGCGTCTGTCAAGAGAAGTTGGAGCCGTCTGCACTTGTTTTCCTGGGAGTACACCGGGGTGTGTCTTTTTTGAGTATCTATTATACCTTCTACACCCAGACTTATAGCATTTACGATGCAGAGCCCTTTTTTGGTGCAAGCCCGACTCCTGGTCCTAATAGCGGTGGTCCAAGTGGACACTTTTGAAATGGTTGGGAGCGCTCGCCTTTGGTGGAAGCTCTTTGATATTTGACTTTTATGGAATGAGAGCTTTTCTTTGACATTTCATTGATTTGTAGTATTTTTGGCTAGCTCCACTGCTTTTACCAAGAGTTGGCGCACACTGATCAACATTTTTTATTTTATCACACCCTGGCACATAGGTAGATGTCAAGAGATAGTACAAGAACCATGTTCTCATACTGGCTAAAGATGCTGACACTCAGGTTTCATGAAGCCTTCATTGATTTTATCCCATCCTCGAGCATCATCAAATCAAGTCCAAACTCAAATCCCTCATCCCAGATCCTCAAGTGAAAATTCAACTCATCTCATTGTAACTGCAGTCGTGTATGTGAGGTGCTGATCATATTCTTAAGGTAGAGACTAAGCATGCAATATAGCACACAAATCTTTCAAACTAGGGAAATGTGAATAATTAAGTCCAAGAACCTAATGACTAAGGCTGATTAACTCAAAATCTCAAGAGCTCATAAACCAAGTGTTCTTTAACATCACTAGTCTTGTGTGAAAGTGAATGTGTCAGGGGTTAAACCAACTTATTAGTTAGTTTTTTTAGTGTTTTTTTATGATTTTTTTTGACAAACAAAGGCAAAGAAGATTTTTTTTAAGAAAAAGTTTTGCTTTTTTTTGTTTTTTTCTTTGAAAAGTTTTTTTGAAAAGTTTTTTTTAAAAAAGATAAGTAAATAAAAAAGGACTCTTTTTTTTGAAAAAGTTTTTTTTAAAAAAAAAAACAAATAAGGGATTTTTTAAGAGATTTTTTTGAAAAAGTTTTTTACCCACCCCATAATTATTGTATAATATATACAAAAATACGTGAAAGTACGAGCTATGGGTAAAGTATATATGTAATATATACACGCCCCCTATACTTAGCATGTGCTATGTCCTCATGGCACAAGAAGCGAGAAAAAGACATAGCTAGTGCTAAGCGTAGGATGGCCAAAATAAATAGTATAGAAGTTGATCCGCCCCCCTATACTTAGGCTCTGGTCAGCCTAAGTGTAGAAGAAGAGCAAAAATGGGGCGGACGAGGTCAAGAGGAAAAATGGATGAGTATGTACACACGGCGGGCATCGGCTCTCCCTATACTTAGGCTCTTGGTAAGCCTAAGTATAGGGCAAGAGTAAGTGTGAGAACCGATGTGATCTGGAGAATATACAAAGAAGGGAGAATGTACAAGAGTGGTTGAATCTTCTAAGATGTTGAATATTGATGTTGCATCTTCATGATGAGTAATATGATGTATCTTCTCTGTGCTCGCTCTGCATGAAGTTGATGACCTCGACTTGGACTAACTGCTCTTTTGAATCAACAAAATGCTTCAACAGTTGTCCATTTACCACATGAGACTGTGCACCATCTGTGAGATCAGCTATCTCTACACTTCCATTCTCGTGTACTTTCTTAACAACAAAGGGACCCGTCCATTTAGATTTGAGCTTCCCATGGAACATCTTCAACCTGGCATTGAACAACCATACCTTTTGTCCAGGGACAAAGTCTTTGCACCTAATGTGCTGATCATGCCATCTCTTTACTTTATCCTTATAAATCAAACTGTTGTCGTATGCCCTATTTCGGATTTCCACGAGCTCGTTCAAGTTCAAGTCTCGACAAAGCTTCCCTAGGTGACAACTCCAGTTAATCTTCTTAATTGCCCATTTGGATTTATGAATCAATTCTGCGGGCAAATGGCATGGCTTGCCATAGATCATTCTAAATGGTGAAGTACCCAATGGTGTCTTGTAGGTTGCCCTATAGGCCCACAGAACTTGGTCCAAGAGCTGAGACCAGTTCTTCCTATCGGGACGAACCAATTTCTGCAAAATACTCTTCACCTCTCTGTTCGAAACCTCTGCCTTGTCGTTGGACTGTGGGTGGTAAGGACTAGTAACTCTATGCTCAAATCCATAGTCCTTAGCTAAAGATCTCATATCTCGGTTCACAAAATGGCTACCCCCATCAGATATCAAAACTTTTGGCACCCCGAACCTAGCAATAATATGGTCTCTCACAAACTTACAGACAGTCTTGCTGTCTGCGGTTTGGGTTGGGATAGCCTCCACCCACCTGGATAAATAGTCAATCGCCAACAATATGTACTCATGTCCTTGGCTGTTGGGAAAGGGACCCATAAAATCTATGCCCCATGCATCAAAAATATCACAAATAATCATCGGTTGCATGGGCATCTCATCTCTCTGTCCAACTGTCCCTCCCATCCTTTGACAGATAGGGCACGACCGTACAAAATCAATAGCATCTCTAAACAAGGTCGGCCAATACAATCCACATTGAAGTACTTTGTGAGCGGTTCTCTTTCCTGAATGGTGTCCTCCAGCCTCAAGTGAATGACAATATGTAAGGATACTATGGTATTCCTCCTGAGGAATACACCTTCTCCAAACACAATCCGGTCCTTCGAAGAAAAGGAAAGGATCATCCCAGTGGTATCTCCTCGAATCCGACTTCAGTCGATCAATGTTGCTCCTAGTCCAACCATGGGGAACCTGCTTGGAGACAAGATAGTTCACCATGTTGGCATACCACGGGAGTGAATCAATAACACAAATTGACTCATCTGGGAAGGTCTCTCTAATCCGCTCATAATCAGGAGAATCCTTAAATTCAATCCGAGAAAGGTGATCAGCCACAACATTCTTCACTCCAGGTTTATCTTTTATCTCCAAATCAAATTCCTGGATGAGTAAAATCCACCTAAGAAGACGTGCCTTCGCGTCCTTCTTTTCCATTAAGTATCGAATGGCTGTGTGATCAGTATAAATTGTCACCTTAGAGCCCAAAATATATGATCTGAACTTTTCGAGGGCCCATACTACCGCGAGCATTTCCATTTCAATCATTGTATAACTTTTCTATATAGGATCTAAAACTTTGCTCGCATAATGAATCGCAAACGGAATCCCCTCTCGTTGTTGTCCTAACACAGCTCCTATAGCAAAAATCTGAAGCATCAGTAATGATCTCAAAGGGGAGAGACCAGTCAGGAGCTTGTAGGATAGGCGAGGCACAAATCTTCCTCTTTAAGAGCTCAAAGGCCTCCAGACACCTGTGATCTACAATGAACTCTGTGTCTTTCCCTAAGAGCTCAGTCAGTGGGTGGGCGATCTTTGAAAAATCCTGAATGAATCTTCTATAGAATCCAACATGCCCTAAGAATGACCGCACTGACTTCACGTTGGTAGGTGGATCGAGTTTCTTGATCACCTCCATCTTGGCAGGGTCAACCTCCATTCCCCTTTTGGAGATGACATGCCCCAACACGATACCCTCCGTCACCATAAAGTGACTCTTCTCCCAGGAGAGTACCAGATTCACCTCTCTACACCTCGTGAGGACTCGGTCCAAGTGCGCTAAACATGTATCAAAAGAATCACCATGGACCGAGAAGTCATCCATGAATACATCCAGGAATTCTCCCACCATCTCGGCAAATATGGCTATCATGCACCGCTGAAATGTGTCCGGGGCATTGCAGAGCCCGAATGGCATGCGCCTGAAAGCATAAGTACCGAATGGACATGTGAATGTAGTCTTTTCCTGGTCCTCCGGAGCTATGGCCACCTGGTTGTAGCCAGAGTACCCATCAAGAAAACAGAAGAACTCTTTCCCTGCAAGTCTCTCCAAGATCTGATCAATAAAAGGCAAGGGAAAGTGATCTTTCTTGGTCGCAGCATTCAGGCGCCTGTAGTCAACACAGACACGCCACGGCGTAGGTACTCGTGTCGCGATCTCTACCCCCTCCTCGTTGGTGACCATCTGAATTCCCGACTTCTTCGGGACAACATGAAGCGGGGCCACCCACTTGGAGTCAGAAATAGGGTAGATAAACCCTGCTTTGCACCATTTCTCAATTTCCTTCTTCACTACTTCCCGTAGATTGGGGTTAAGTCTCATTTGGAACTCACGAGAAGGTCTTACATTATTCTCAGTAAAAATGGGGTGCGAGCAGAGAGCGGGGTTGATCCCCACGAGATCCGACACTGTCCAGCCTATCGCATTGCGGTTCCTCTCTAAGACTTCTAACAACCTAGACTCCTGTTCTAAAGTCAAGTCTGAGCTAATGATGACAGGATATCTCTCTTTGGGTCCCGCAAGAAAGGCATACTTGAGTGTAGGAGGTAGTGATTTCAGTTCTGGCAATGTGGTATCATCAAGCAGATCTGGCTGAATTGAATCTGAATCTGGTTTCGTGCTGCATGAAGGCGGGCTAAGCTGAGTAGTACTCGCCACCATCTCAGAAGTAAAGGGAGTCGGATCGCCAAAGAAACACGGTAGTTCGACCAAAGCCGCGTCCGACTCATCATCTATATCCCATGATCGTTCCGAAGGGGATCGAACTGACAGATCCAGATGGATCTCTGTGTCATCATGGGAATAGGTAGATGCATCTCTCACAAGATCAGACAACACCTGGCAAACTGCATCATCCACTATGCCCTTTCCAGATGAAAGGGACTCGCTCTGTCCTGAAGGAATCTGTCCCTAAATCCCAATTGTGCTAATCAAACTGCAATCTGCCTCTGAAGATGAGTACTATGTGCTACTCTATGAATCGGGTCGCTGACACTTGGTTTGCTTCATCTCAAGGTTCGCCTCTCCGCCTGGAGAACGGAACTTCATCATTCCCGTACCGTAATCAAAAGTTGCGCCTGCGGTCCTAAGGAAGGGTCGCCCAAGAATGATCTGAGATTCTCTCCAATGATTGGGGGTCTCCATGTCCAAGACTGTGAAATCAACTTGATAGTTCTTCCCCTCAATCGAGATAACTATGTTCTTCACTTCTCCCTTTGGTCTCTTCACTGATTGATCAGCAAATTTGAGTAAGGCTCTAGATTTGCGAAGTGGTCCCAACTCCAATTTCTGATATAATGCTAAGGGAAGTAAGTTGATCGAAGAACCGTTATCTAAGAGTGTGTGTGCAAACGCAATGTCGTCAATACGACTCTCCACATAGTGAGCACCCATGTCTCTCTTTTTCCTTGGCAAAGTCTGATTCTTGAGACAATAGGTTGTGGCTACCGATAAGACATGTGTCTTTATATTTCGGTTATCTTTCTTCCTGCTAACCCTTGTAGGTGTGCATCTCACCTTAAGGTATTTTTGGAAGGCAGGATGGTTATCCACATATTCATCAAATGGCACCTTGACTGTGATATTCTCTTTACAAAACCGTGCCATATCGGGGTCATCTTTCTGAATCTTTTTGATGCGCTTTCCTGCCGTAAGAGCACAGGGGAAAGGGATGGAAGCTAGAGAAACTGAAGATGAAGAGTCTGAGTCATGAAATGAAAGATCATTCTTGGCATTAACGGAAACAGAGTTCTTCATACATGAATATTTTTGATGCAACATGGGATCGAAATCATATCTATCTACTACAGGTCGTGGAATAGAAGCTGGAGTGGTATCAGCCACAACCGGAGATGCAAGGTCCTCCGTAGACTCATAAGTGTATCCATGCTACCGATGTTGCATACGTGCTCTCCTTCTCCTCTCGGCTACCTGAGTAGAAATCCTCGAATGATGCTGATGGGGCTCCGAAATATGATGCCTATCCTCCTCGTCCTCTGAAGACTCCTCAGGTAGAACTCCAGAGATGCCCCTCCTCGTGTCCCTCGCCCGGTCAGGTACGGTCACGGTCCTTCCGCTCCTGAGTGACATGTGGTTAGCCTCGTCACACGAAAGAATCCCATGTTCAGATCTTGGAGATACTGAATAGTATATCTGACCAAAGTGTTGCTGAGAACTAGATCAGGATATTGGGGTTAGCCTGAACTTGGGCTGGGATAGAGGTAGAAGGTGCAGTCTGCTCGTCTCGCCATCTAGACAGGCGGTTGACATCCACCCGTAAGTCATGAATCTCGTTCATGTAGGAATGTAGCTCGTCGAGTATCTGCTGCTGTATATCCACATGACTAGACGAAGAAGGAAGTGGATAAGACTGGGAAGAAGAACGGGAAGACTGGCCTTGCTGGCCAGAGTAGTGCCTCTATTGTTGTTGCTGGGGTTGCGGACCCTGCTGGCCCTCCTGGTAATGGCCCTGTCGGCCATACTGCTGGTACTGCTGCCTCTGCTGCTGGGGTGGCAGGAATCCAGGGCTCTGTTGTGAAGGAGGTGGTGCGGAGGTGAATGCGGTGTTGTGAAAGGTCGGGGGACGCTGGTAGGTCTGTCGGTCTCCCGTACTTCCCTGCCTGGCAGGGTCCTGAGTATACCATACTCCATTCACCTCTCAAACCAGTGGAGGTTCCTCCTGAACTGTCTCTGCTAATGGAGGTGGCTGCTGGAAAGAGTGGGTGTAGGATTGGTCCTGCTCCCACGGCTGGGGTTGCCCTGACACCAACTGCTCCAGAACATGGTGAACTCGGTAAACGGGAGCAGAGGGTGCAGTCACGGCAGGTATCTTTATCTTAGATACCCTATCAGTCAACTCTTCCATTTGTTTTGGGATCTTGGAGACACTCCTATCCAATTCATCAATTCTCCTATCAATCCTCTCAACTACGGTAAGCTTTCCAGCAAGGAGTCCCATGCTAGGTATCATATCCTGAGAGAGATCGACTACAGCTGATTTTCCCCCTCCAAGTGAGAGTGAACTGGGGGATGGTGTATAGGCCCTGCTGGCCATCTGTGAGCGGCTAGTTTCAGCCATCTGCTCGAATACCCTCCAGACGGTATCCGCTCCTCGTGATGTATAGCTGCCTCCACAGGCAGCGATCACTAAACCCTGCATCTCAGGGTTGAGACCAGTAAAGAATGACTGGACCAAGATGTTATCATCTAGTCCATGACAGGGACACTTCTGTAGAATGTCCTTGAATCTTTCCCAAGCATCACAAAAAGCTTCATGGGGTAATTGGGAAAAACTCGTAATGCGCGTCCTCATCATGTTAGTTCTACTCAAAGGGTAGAACTTCTTCGAAAACAGGTCCTTGAACTGGGCATATGTGGTGACGGCGATCCCAAGATTCTTTACCCAGTAATCAGCTTTGCCACCCAAGGCAAATGGAAGGGCTTTGAGCCTAATATAATCCCGGCTAACCTTTTGATGTTTGAGGTTAGCGCGGATGAGCTCAAAGTCCCTTAGGAATGCATATGGCTCCTCAGAAGCATTACCATCAAAATGTGGCAGCAGGTTCAGAAAATGCGGCTTCAATTCAAAATCAACCTTGGGTTCAGCCGGACTCAAGTAGTTCCGAATTTGATATTGTCTGGGTTTATACGCCGCATCCATTGGTGGTTGGACCCCAACATTCAACTGTCCTAACTGAGCTCTAAGAAGTGCATGTTGCTGCTCAGATGCAGCTAATCTGGAAAGTATCATTCTCATTGGGTCTTCATTGTTCTCTTCTTCCTCTTCTTTCTTCTTTGGAGGAATTTTACTTGTGTCTTCTTTAGGTCATGAATCAGCAAGGTGTGCTTGATTAGAAGAGGATGTATGAATCATGATATTCTCATCGAGGCGAAGGTCTTCCTCGATGAGGTGGGAAGAGAGAAAGGGAATGGTTTTAGAGTAACCATCCCGAGAGTGGGTGATCCTGGGCTCAAGAGGGTCATGAGTCCAGGTTGGTCCACGTTGTGCATGGACCTGTGAAGACATACTTCTTGGAGGGTTCAAAGGGATATTCACAAAGTCCGAATAATTATCCCCCCAATCAGTCATCTTCGATGTCAAAAGAACCGATTTAGAACACGATATTTCAATGAGGTGCTAGTTCTACGGTGCACGTAAATGTGCGGAGTAAACTCACACAATTCAAATGCAATTCAAAACCTCAATTTCACCAACTCAACACGTGATGGCCGTAAGAGTTCGGTAGAATTCTCTTGTCAATTTTAGTTGGTGAGAAATACAATCTTAGAAAGATTAACGAGCTGTTAGGTGTCCGTATTTTCCTACAGACTGACCCGGTTCAAAGAACTAGTAGAAAGTAAGAAATCCAGACTTGGCTCTATCCTAGGGTCGTCTCTCTCTCACTTGCAAGTAAAACAAACAATGAGGGTTTATGCACCCAAGAAAGGGGTTCTTTTTATTCCAATTTTTTAAATCAACCTGCTCAATTCAGTCCCAATTTTAGAGTTAGGTTATCACTTGAAATTTATGTGAACACACAAGAACGTCTACCGTTCAGTCCCAATTTCCTTTTAACCTTAAGTTATAAAACAAGAGGGAAATCGGAAATCAGAATGCAAACGAGAAACTATGATACATGCTCAGAAGAAGGTATACTTACAGTGAATCCCAGTACTCTCCATGCGTTATGCAGAACAAAATTTGTAAGTTTTACACTAAATGCATGCAGATCGAGAAAACCGCACCTAAACAATATACTATTAGCGGGGAAGAATTGATTTGATTTGAGCTAAGTAGTACGTGTCTATGTGCGTATCATTATGAATCTTATAAGATATGTGAATCTTCTAAGATATGTGTGGCCTAACTTACGATGGGCACAAACAAATTTGATGCTAAACTACCGTGTTCCTAATTTTTAATTTCGCCACTCAAGTCGAGCCCCACCCTCACCGGAGAGTGAAACAGGTCTCGACACACCACAAATGAAGTCCAAGTCTCTTTACACACGCGAGCTCTTGAACAAGAGCCACTATAAAGGAGCAAGCTACCTAAATAATTACAAGAATTTACAAAATTTCTCTCAAAGATAAATTAATTCTCTTGCTCTTCAGCAGTCGGCGCGCGTCACGTCCGTCGACCTTCGATGTACTCCAAGTCCACCGGGCCCTCGCAAGGAAAATAAGATTTATATTAGAGAGAAAAACAACAAAATATATACAAAAATATGAAGAGAAATAATTAATAAGAAAATGGAATAATTACAAGTGGCTCGGGGGTCAGACTACCCGAGTAAATGAAAAACTAAATCCAAATTTTTAAATTAATCCCTAAGTCGTTTGCCTCCCCGGCAACGGTGCCATGTGCCGAGTCGCTAAATACGATGAATAATTCGTGTTCGTTGTGGTACGTGTACTTAGCGATTCGGTCAGAACCGAGAGAAGGATCTCCGTGAAGAGTGTCTCGGCTTAATTTATATCCCGGACAAGTCCGAGGTCGAACTCAGGGAGGCAAAGGAACAACTTCGGTTTTAATTCAAAAATTTAGGTCTAGATTTCCAATGTGTATTTTTTTAGATTTTTTAATACAAAAAATGCCAATGCAAGATGCGGTTGAATTACGACACTAAGAAAGCATACAATAAGGCCAAATTAATTTTAATGTTAAATTAATCCAATTCAGCCTAATTATATTTTTCCTAGCATCATGATCCAGTGATGAACACAAAACACATTTTTTTGGAATTTTAGGGGTTAAAATGCAATAATGAAAAATGCACACTTTTATGGGTTTTTTCGTAATTTCTCACACAAACAGTAAGCAAAAATTATGAAACCTTTACTGGAATGCAAACATGATGAAAGGAAGCTACAGTAATTTTTTTAGAATTTTTTGACAACATGTGAATTTTTTATGTATTTTTTAGTGAAAACAGAGTGACAATGCGTAATTAATTTCTATTAAATCCACGTTATCAAATTAGTCAGAGAGCAATTTATCTCAAATAGATATTTTCATGTAGAATCCAGGAGATTTAAAATTTCACAAAAAGGATATACGTGGAGTTAATGAAAATTCAAACACTAATTTCACTCTACAAATTATTTCAGGCACAAGACAATTCTACTTTGGATGAAATTTGGAAAGTAAGTTAATCACATATCAAAGCATCATTCTTAATTTTTGTGGAATTTTTAGAGCAACCGTGTGTGATATATAAATTTAATAGCACAGAATGGGTAAAATATATAGAATTTCAGTTAGACAATTTTAATTAATTACACTTATAGCATAAAAATCCAAATAAATATTCAGAACGTCCACAATTAGTTGCTCAACATCAAACTATTTTTCATTGAATATAAAGATGCATAAATGAAGTCCAAATTAAAGTACGAACACAGGGGTTTTTGTGCAAAACAGAAATTGAAGATTACAATGCAAGTTATATACAAGGATGATTATGCAATATTCTAAACTTATAATTAAAAAAACGCAATTTTTACATTAAAAAATATTTTTTTACCTTTCTTCTTCCTTGGGATAGGGCGCAGAGGAGAACCCAAAAGGTGGTCGGCGGCGGCGGCTCGCCCGCGTCTACGGCGAGGAGGGGCGGTGCTGGCTCGGTGGCGGCGGTTGGGCGAAACGGCGGAGAGGCGGAGGGCGGTATTGCCGGCGGGCACGCGCGGTGGCGCGCGTGGCGCGGAGGGGGAGTACGGACGGGGGGGCGGTGATACGTCTGCCAGCGGAGGGCGGTACCGCCGGCGGGCATGCGCGACGGCGCACGGGCTGCGATGCCGCGCTGGCTGGAGGGCTGGCGACGGCCGTGCCTTGAGCGGCTGCGATGGGGGTGGTGCGACGGCCTTGGAGCTGCTACTCCACCTCCGTGATTTTTTTTATTTTTTTTGTTTTGCTTGCTGTAATAAAAGAACCTCTCTTTTTTTGTTTTAAATTTTTTAATTTTTTTTAATTTTCTTTAAACAGGAAATATATACACCAAAAGGAGGGGGAAAATGGTAGTGAGAAGATGACATGAACTAAATAAATGGGGACATGTGGATAGTTATATGGTGTGATAAAAAAATGCAAAAATAACAAGATGATCAAATAAGAAGAAAAATTACCTACGATGGAGACGATCGCCTATGGTGTGCTCACGAGAGCACGATCTTCGCTCAAATCGCTGGCGCGCGATGAGCTCGAGCAGCGCGCGGTTGCGGCTGCGATGTTGGCCAAAAAGCCAACGGATCTCACCGGAGAGAGGGTCGTTGCCGCTCGACCGCGGTTGCGTCGCTGTCACCGATTCAACTCTGGGAACTTGGCTCTCCTCACATAAAGATGGATCAAAGGCAAATTGAGGAGGATGGAATGTATATAAAGAGATGGAAAAAATGGAAGTTAGAATTAAGATGGAGTGGGATGGAGGTTAATAAAATGGTGGAGTTGAATTAGAAGTTAGAAAAATGGTGGGGTTGAATGGAGGTTGGTGGTACAATGAGTTGAATGGTGGTTATTGTAGAGAATGTATAATAAATAAATAAATGAAATAAAGTTGGCTACTTTAATTACAATAGAATAAAAAAAGAAGAAAATAAATAGTGGAGAATTTACAAGGGTAGACAAACAACATGTACACATTTTTTTTACTTTTTAAATATGTATTTTTTTGTCTTTTTAATAAGAGATATTTACAACAGAAAAATACAATAAAATACTACAATTAAAATACAACACAATCATGGTATTTTTGTATTTTTAGTAATTATAAAAGATAAAATAAAAAATGAAGAAGGAATGAATATGTACATAATATACAATGTACATCTAGGTCCCAAAACCCAACTTTTGCAAATAAGCTCCGATTTTAATGAAACCACTTCCGTTGGATAGATAATTCTCTAACTTGAACTTTAAAAGTGAGTTTGGTGAATTTGGAGTTCATACGGAGCGGGAATTTGGCTTGGAAGTTGGACTTTACGGCTTTTTCTCTTTGGGATCTAGGAGTATTTATTTGAAGTAAATTTTGTTTTGTATTTTTGTATTTTTATATACATTATTATGTACAAGTTGGAGAAAGAATTAGCTAAAAAGGAATTGAAATGAATTTATTAAAAATACATGAATTTTTGGGCTATTTACATATGAAAAACTCCTTTGATTTTTCGGCTTTTTATTGTTAATTTATTTTGTACAATCTAATATACAATAATTAGTGAGTTTTATTTACAAGAGTTATTTTGTTAATTTATTGATTTTATGGACATTTATCTGGGATTTTACTAGGAGATTTTGCTATGATCAAGATATTGAGATGATGAATCGTGGATTCATCACTTCTCAATCAGATATTAGTGAGCTAGCAGCTGGATGACTTGGCTACATTAGCCAAGCATCATAGGATAGGTAGCTACATTGGCTACCGTCCATTCTTCTCTCCACCTCCTCTTCTTGTGATGGTTGCACTTGAACTTAGAAGGGAATACCCTGATTCTCAAGGAAAGAGTTATTGGATTGGGGAATTAGCGTCACCATGTTTGAGAAGACTGACTTTTATCGCTTCAGCCAAGGAGAGATATAGATCACTTACACTATACAAGAAAGATTCATAGTCATAAGGGTTTACGTATGATTTGACTTATTCTAACCTAGATATTAAGGAGAACTGAGCACAATTATGTGCTTTTTATAGGTTGTTGAGTGTCAAGTTCTTTTCTCACTAGGTTTTCGGCCAAACTAATGATTCAAAAGACCTCACTAAGCTCCAGACTTCAATTTATGAAGATAAGTGTAATAATCAATATTGTTTGAAGTTCTTTATTTTTCCTTTTTTCTTATTTTAGTCACATTCTTTAAATAAGTGTTTGCTAAGGGACTAGCAAAGATAAAGCATAAGAGAATAATGAATATGCATTTCATCATCTTTATTCATTTATTTTAGCTTAAAATCCCTCATAAAACACCTGTAAATATCAATAAATCTATTCATTTACTAATCCTGATTCTTGTGTAAATATTGTATAATTATCACTATTTTAACCTAAAATAAATAAATAAAGGTAAAATGAAGAAAATAAAGACTGTATATATGTAATAAGATACAAGCTGTCTATGACCCCGAGAAAAGGTCAAGACTTGACCTGATTGACAAGGAATAAGTAGGGGGAGATAAGGCCTAAATACCAAAAATTTCAAAAAATCAGCCATCACTTGTATATATTCATTATTTGTACACCACTGTATATACTACAGAATCTTTTCATAAATTTATTCATACCCAAATTCAACTCAAACATAATTGTTTTCTTCGTGAAAATTATGCATAAAAATCTTTTGTAAATAAAATAATTGCAAGAATAATCAGTGTATATTGTGTAAATTACAACATTCTGAAAAAAAACCGCAAAGCTCAAGTTGTAAGATCAATATCCTCTCCACCAAAACTCACAATTGATCAAACTCATTTTATTTGTACTTCAAAATAAATAATCTTTAAAATGTAGGTGGTTTCATAAAAGTAGAAATAAGGTGTGAAATGTGGTTATTTAGGGTGCTATTGTATATTATACCTATGTATAGTATGTATATTATTTACTTATATATTTTCTTGTACATATTTTATTTTTAATTAATTGTAAATATTGTATTGACATATAAAAATATCAATAAAAATCACAGACTTAAAAATCAACAAAATAAAATCATGTAAATATTGTATATGTACCACTATTTATATGTTGTAATTACCCTATTTATTTAACCTAATAAATCACCTCTTAACAATTAAATAAAATATTATTAACACCCTTGTCAAATATCATAAATAAATAAATAAATTATTAATTTATATGTATATTTGTAAAAATCATAGTATTGTATGTATAGGTATACAGATCTATAAATAACACATTGTATTTACTTTCATCCAGGATACATTATATAATTAATTACAAATCACCTAAATTATTTAAAACCATATAATCTAAAAATCATAGTATTTTTTATTTACATTATTAATTATTTAAAACCATTTTTGATTTTTTATCTAATTTATTTAACCTTTTCATTGATTTTTGTCGTGTAGCATATTTTGTCTCATCCTAGATGCCTCCTGATTGGTTAGTCCAAGGTTTTTGATTGGGTCAACTACCTATTACATGCCTTCAGCCCCGCATTTCTTGTCATCATCCCTCCATCTCCTAATTTCCACACGCACGATGATCACTAACACTTCAGGATTTCTTCTCCTAACCTATAGCCTAATTAACCCTCTCCATTGTCAACTAACTAGGTCCACTCGTCTCGCCTTGATCCGCTCGCGATTCAAACTTCAAACCACTCTGGACTTCACTTCTACTTATATTCCCCATTTGTCCCATTGCTGCTTGATCCATTTTGGAAAGGCGTTTTCGCCCGAGACTGAGCTTGGAAGATTGATCGGTAACAAAGCTTTTGATCTCCATGGTCTAGAGTGTGAGAATACCTTGAAAAGATGATATTCATCACGTTGTTGTAGTACTCCTTTGCAGTGTTCCAACCATTCACTTGACAAAGCAGATTGAAGGGATTCATCTCTATCCTTCATCGTAGGTATCCTTAGGTAGTTATTTTTAATTCTGTAATTTAAATTTTTCCTTTTTATTTATGTATTAGTTTAAATCTGCCAACCTTCTAATGAATATGCATATTATCATCTTTCTTCATTTCTTTTAGCTTAAAATCCCTTATAAAACACTTGTATATATTGATAAATCTATATTCTTACCAACTTGAATATATGTGTAAATATTGTACATATATTATTATTTAACCTTAAATAAATAAATTAAAATTAAAAAATAAAAAATACTATATATGTAATAGATACAGGTTGACCCGAACCCTGAGAGAAGGTGAAGACTTGACTTACTCGACCAGGAATAAAGTAGGGTTACATATGGTCTTTACTTAGAAAATCCAAAAAATTGTGTGTGTTTTGTAAATACTTTTGACTTTATTATATGTATATTTGTATAAAACTAATACAATTTTATTTGTACATAAATTGATCTAAAATTACATAACTTTCAAAACAAAAGTTGTAAATATAAACATTTTATAAATAATAAAAATAATTGCAAAATAAAATCATGTACAGAATAAAAATAACCACATCTGAAAAAAGTCATAAAGTCATAATTGAAAAACCAATTCCGGCTCCATATGAACTCAAATTGAATAACCTAGTTACAGTTTGAAAGTTAATTTTCTGGGTTATTTTTTAATTTTATCATTTATTTATTATATATATATATATTCACATTTATTTTTATACATATTATATTTTTAAATAAATTTGAATACTTTCAAATAACTATTTAAAATAAATATAAAATATAAAATATAAAAACTAATTCTCTATTTAGATATGTATATAGTGTACTATATGTATATAGTTTATGTATATAGTTAATATTCCTAAATAACCACCACAAGAAATAAATAATTGACATTTATTGTTTAATTAAATAAAGCGGTCGAATTAATTATTTATTTCTTTATGTAGATAAAGTAATTTTATCCACCATTAACCTCTTCCCTCCTTACCCTCTCTTTTCAAAATTTTAAATTTAATTTCAAATTCAATTTTTCTCTATTTAATTGTTGCCTCCTCCCTCATTTCTCTTAGATCAATCTTTGGTGAGAGGATCCTAATCTCCTAGAGCTTTTTGTTGTAGAAAGGTGCCTAGGCTCCGAGCCATCCGATGATAGCGAGTCGACCTTCGTCGAGGCCATCATGGCATTATTCGCTCCTACTATGAGATCCATTTTTTATTTCTCATTTTTAATCTAGATTAATCATAGTTTAATTTTTGTACTTTTAATTTCGTTGTCACTTTTTAATTCTATCTCTTAAAATCCATCATCACGATTCAATTCACTCTACCCAATCTGATTTTCCTTCTCAACTTTGATTTCCCTTCGCTTCACATTCTATCTCACATAATCTATCATCGTCGTCCATGTACGGTGGCCAGAGATACGGTTCATTTCCATCACAATCGATAGAACCCCTTCGCCCACTAATTCTCTATTTCATTATTTGTGGAGTCATTTTTTATTTATATTTACTTGCAGGAATAAAAAATTAAAAATAATACAGTTGTTGCCTTTCAAAAATATTTAAAAAAAATAAAAAGGAGATTATTTACTATTTCTTTCTTTACAAAAAAATAAATAATTTTTCTTCTTAGTTTCTGTCTACAACAAAATATATTAATAAGATTAAAAAATCTGAGTGTCACATCTTGACCATGGCCACTGCCCACGCCATCTCTCACCACCCACATTCTAATAAAGGGAACACTGCAACACCTCTTGTGAGTTGATCCATCTCTGAATATTCTTGTGATAATACTCTCCTTGACGGTGGTGCTTCAATCAATATAATACCTTACTCTATGGTACGGTCTCTTCATCTTGGGCCTCTCAAGAAAACCAGGATGATAGTTCAATTTGTTGATGGATCTATCAAGAGGTCGAAGGGTATTCTATAAAATGTTGTCATTCTTATTCAGAGCATGAATTTCACTTACGATTTTATCGTATTGCCCACGAAAACCTCCATCCTGTGGAACACCCTCCAATTATTCTTGGATGCCTTTCCTTGCCTCTGCGAGAGCCATTATTGATTATGGGTCAGGAGAGGTTCGTTTCTGTTCTAATGTACGGAGCGATGTGTTGATCGCTACACCCATTACTAACCAGAGACTTGCATCCCATGAGAGAGCACCCTTGTTAGACAACCCCAAGGACTTTGACCTTGATGATACTATCGGAGATTTTTGCTGTATGTTGGATGATACTGAGACCCAAGAATTCCTCTTAAAGGAAGAAAACTCAAAAAGTATAGACCTTGGACTTTCTCCTTCTGGTATGTGGAGATGCATTGATGACATCCGCGGGAATTACACAATAGACACCCTAGAGCAGAAGGCAGACTTTGAGACTAGACAGGATGGACATGATTTGATTATTTTCACTGATGAGTCCATTCCTCTTCACCTTGATTTAGGCGAGACTTATAAGGCCAAATTTGATTTGATTGGTTTTGTAAAGGAATCCAGGCCTTTTGATAAAGATGATGATCCAGTAGAGGCTCGCCAGGCTGGAATTGGTCTAACTTTTTCTGATAATGAGTTTGAGCCTTTTTACTTTGACATTTGGGAGACTTCCTAGGCCGGACATGACCACACTACTTCCACTGACCGGTTCATTCCTACACACGCTGCGACCGGCTGAAGATACATTCGTGGTCGATCCTGATCGGTTTGTGTCTAATGATGATCCCGATATCTATCGACACCTTGTCAAATCCATTCCTCATCGATCTAGCAAGAAGGTCCGCTTTCGACTTCTTGACCTTTGTACATCCACTCCTCTTGTATATCCTTTCGTTTCATTTTTTCTTCCTCTGTTTTATCATTCACCCCTTTTCTATGTGTATATATATTATACTTAGGATGTACTTTATCCTAAGTATGGGGGGTGAATGATTTGTGTTGCTCATATAATCTTTTTTGTGTTTTTTCTTCTGATCTCTCACTTACTCTAAGTATAGGGGGCCATGTCGAACTGTTGAATCTGTACATTCTCTTCAACGGTTTTTCCCTTTTATACAGTCTTCTATACTTAGGATTACTTGATCCTAAGTATAATGGGATCATTGACTTCTATTCTTTTCATATTTCCTTGAGTTAGTGTAGCATAGGAGTCTTTTCACTTTTCTATACTTAGCACGAGTTGTGTCTTCCTTTGTCGCTCTCTGATCATTATGAGGACATAGTTCGAGCTAAGTATAGGGGTGTCGCATATGTTGTATATATGCTTTAGACATAACTCGTATTTTTAATTATGATTAGTTTTTGGATATGTATACAAATGTGTAAAATCCATGTGTGTTTGTGTATATAGATTTTGTTTACCTTCCATATTTACAAAAAAACAACAAAAAATTAAAATTAAAAAAAAAACAAAACACAAAACACAAAAACATTATTGAAATTTAAAAAAATAAACAAAAACAAATAAAACAAGCAAAGGGAAAAAAAGAAAAGAAAAAAGAAAGTATAAAGTAAAAAACTAAAACAAAACAAAAAAATCCTCTTATGTAAAAAAAACTCATCGCATATACGTGCATATATTACTAAACCTTTCCCTTAAAAATATCTGTAAAAACTACAAATCAAAAGTCTATAAAATTTTCATAATTAAATTAACAAACATTTTTTTCAAAAATGCATTAAAAGTTCAAAATCGGAAAATTATTTCAAAAAAATATTTTTCTTTTCTTTGAATTGTACATATATTTCTTACATTTTCATGTGCTTTTTTTTGTGTAATATGGACATTTAAACTAAATCTGGAATAAAATTGAAGAATCGAACTTAGTTGGACCTTAATCCACTTAGTTTCAGAGGATCCTTATAAGAACTAGAGTTAAGACTTTTCAAGTCCTATTGACTTAATTCTTTGAGTCCATAAGACTATGTTCACATGTCATCTTGATCAGTCTAAGTAAAATATTTAACAACACACGCATGATTCTTCCATGGCTTATCTTGGACAAGCACTATATACGTAGCTCTTCATGGGGGAGGTAGTGAGGAGGCAGAATCTTTTGGCTTGGAGTAGCATACGAGGATAGTACATATAGGAGGAACCTCTCGTCCACCTGTAGGGAGGGAAGTGCATCTCAACCTAGTCTAGTGGCATTGAGGTCTAAAGACTAGATGCTATGGGGTTGCAATAATGTTTCAAAAGACGGATAGTCTAATAGATCAAGAGGAAAACTCCTTATGTGCATGTTGGACCTTGTATATATTTTTAAAAAAAAATAAAAGAAAGAAAACAAAAAATACAGAATCTCCAAAAGTGGGCAGGCCTGATTGAAAAGTAAAATGCATGCCAGAGTGTATATACAAGTGAAAAATTAAGAATAAGAGCTTCAAAGTCAAAATTTTGTAAGCTTGCAGAGGATGACTTGTCTACAATGGCCATGCATCGAAGGATAGGTAGCTACACTGGTTACCAACCATTCTCTTCTCCATCTCCTCTTCTTGAGCTGGTTGAACTTGAACTTAGAAGGGAATATCCCCGCTCCTCAAGGAAAAAGTTGCTTGACTGGGGGATTAGGGTTACCTTATTGAGAGAGGTTGTTTCTTTGCTACTTTTGAGATGGGGAGCTATATTTCATTTAGACCATACAAATAAAGATTCATAGTCATAAGAATTTGTGTATGTAGACTTGTTTTGACCTCACTGTGAGGCGAATAGAATAGGAGTCTTGTGGAACTTGAAGGCTATTAGATTTTAAATCCATTTACTAATAAGGTTTTGCCCCACTAATAATCCAAAGGTCTGACAGAGCTCCAAACTATAATTTTATGAAGATAAGTTTAATACTCAAAATTGTCCTAATTTCTTTATTCCCTAGATAAGAGTAAGCTTGGGAAAAAAGTCAAATATGTGTCAAATTATGGAAATATATAGAAATAGGGGAGCCTCTGACTAGTCAAATGCTCTTGGTTCGACCTTCAACCTGTGGGGTGCTTTCTTACAGCTTGCCTTTCCTCCGCCTTCTCAGCAAGCAAGCGAGAAAGCATGGAGGAAGGATTCTCTTTGATCTTTCCAGGGGGTTGGGGAAGGACTCTCAGAAACCGCATGCCTGACGTCATTAAAGAAAGAGAAGAGATGTTGGAATTCGGGCCCCTAAAAGCATGCGTGAAAGAAGAGGGCTTTTCTTGCTAGATCAGTAGTCTAATTACCCACACTCTGTCTACTTAATCCCAGCCTGGGCCCCCTCTGGAACCCCCGCCTCAAAAAGAGGTATTTTTCTTGTAGTGCAATATCTAGAATTAGGTCAAAATCATCACGGATCTCTACTGAACTCTGTCAATCCGTAACTTCAGGAGAAGGGGTGCTCTCCCCGGTTGATGGAAAGCAGCATAGGTTAGGGGGTAGCGATTGTTTATGAAAAACACAGAACTCTGCTAAGTGATAACACGATGTATAGAGTCTGACACCTGCCCAGTGCTGGAAGGTCGGAAGGAGAAGTGTGATAAGCTTTGAATGGAAGCCCCGATAAACGGCGGTAGTAACTCTAACTGATAAGTGTTTGCTAAGGGACTAGCAAAGGTAAAGCATAGGGGATGATGAATCTGCATTTAATCATTTTTATTCATTTATTTTAGCTTAAAATACCTTATAAAACACATGTATATATTGATAAATCCATATTCTTACTAACTTGCATCTATGTATAAAATTGCACATATATTAATATTTTAACCTAAAATAAATAAATAAATAAAGGGAAAATTGACTGTATATATGTAATAGATACAAGCTGACCCAAACCCCGAGAGAAGGTCAAGACTTGACCTGATTGACAAGGAATAAAGTAGGGGGAGATAGGGTTTTTACTTAGAAAATCCAAAAAAATGAGTGTGCATTGTAAATACTTTTGACTTTATTCAATTTATATGTGTATAAAACTAACACTATTTTATTTCTACATAACTTGACATAAAATTAAAAAAATTTCAAACAAAAGTTAAAAATAAAAATATTTTCGAAATAATTAAAATAATTACAAAATAAAATCATGTACAGAATAAAAATAATCATAACTGAAAAAAGCTATAAAGCATAATTGAAAGACCAATCCCGGCTCCATATGAACTCAAATTGAGTCAAAATCACTTCCATCATATTCTAAATTAAATTTTCTATACTATTCAGTAGTTTCATAATTTTTGGTTACGATTTGAAAGTCAATTTTCTAGGTGGTTTTTGCAATTTTACCAATTATCTATTGTGTATATTTATTCATATTTATTTTTATACATATTATATTTTTAAATAAGTGCAAATATTTTTAAATAACTACCTAAAATTAAAATAAAAAAACAAAATTAAATCATTAAAAACCTAATTCCCTTATTTAACTATGTATATAATGTATTATATGTATATTGTATATGTATATATTTAATATTCTTAAATAAATACCACAAAAAATTAAATAAATGACATTTATTATTTAATTAAATAAAGTTACAAAATTAATTAATTACTTATTTATGTAGAGAATGTAATTTTATCCACCATTAACTTCCTCCCTCCTTATCCTCTCTTTTCAAAATTTTAAATTCAATTTCAATTTTTTTCTATTTAATTGGCTCCTCCTCCCTCATTTCTCGTGGATCAATATTTGGTGGGAGGATCCTCATCTATAAAAGTTTCTTGTTGAAGAAAGGCGCCCAGCCTTTGAGCCATCCGATAACAGCGAGTCGGCCTTCATGAGGCCATCACATCATTATATGGTTCCACGGTGAAATCCATTTTTTATTTCTCGTTTTTAATCTAGGTTAATCGTAGTTTCATTTTTGTGCTTTAAATTTTGTTGTCGTTTTTAAATTCTAGCTCTTAAAATCCATCATCACAATTCAATTTGCTCTACCCGAACCAATTTTCCATCTCAACTTCGATTTCCCTTCGCTTCATGTTCTATCTTACATAATCTATCACCTCCAGTCACACACGGTGGCCAGAGATACGGTTCCTTTCCATCACGACTGACAGAACCCCTTCGCCTAGTGGTTCTCTATTTGATTATTTGTAGAGTCATTTTTTATTTATAGTTTACTTGTTGGAATAAAAAAATTAAAATAATACAGTTGTTCCCATCAAAATTATTAAATAATTAAAAAATTTAAAAAAAAAGAGATTATTTATTGTTTCTATTTTTAAAAAAATAAAAAATTCTTCTCAGTTTCTATTTACAACATTATATATAATAAAAACAAAAAAATTTTGGCAGCAGGCGTCGCCCTTCCCATCCGCAGGTGATGCCCGCTATTGCCACCTCCACCCTTTGACGCTCACACAGGCGCCACCTTCCGCGACTCCATCTCCATCCGTCCTCGCATACCTCCTCTGATCACGAGTCCATCGCTCCTCTACCGCAGGCCCTCAGCGCCAACGACAGGGGGGCGGGGTCCCCCCCTCGTGTAGCACCTCCGTTAGAGCTTCGCCTATATACTTTGACCTCCACTGATACCAAACCATCGACTTTCACCTACGTGAAGCTCCACCTCGCCACCTACGTTGTGCCACTGGAGCTCGATCCTCCCTGTGTACCATCGACCAGTCGTCATCATCATCCAAGACCTGCCTTCTAGATCTGTGCGCAGCACTCTCGCGTGTATATGGAGCGTCTCCCATGAGACGTTCTGCTCGTACCTGCCATCCTCATAGCAACCCACCACCTCTCTTCCAAACCACTGTAGTTCTTCTCCACCTCTAGATTCGACGACCGCCTGAAGCATCAACCACCATCGCCCGTCTGGCTTGGGCAAGAAGGAAGAATGGACGGCGCCCCTTTGGTTTTTGAAGGAACTAAGAATAATAAGCCCTAAGGGGGGATAAAAAAATTTCCAAATTACAACCACACCCCTAAAGTTCTAATAATTTCCACAATACCCCATTCAGAACATATCACGTGCTGAGCACGTTTTACTGGGTAAACTACAATTTTTTCCTTGCAATTTCTTTCATGTTATTTATTTATACTCAAACTTATGCATAATTGTGTTTCAGTCCCTATCTTCTAGACATTTATTTTTCTTATTATTTTCATTAAAAAATATTTTTCAAGGCCAATAAATTATAAAAAATCAAGTTAATTTCTTATTGCTTGTCACCTGATTGTATAAATTTTGCATTGCATTTTATTGCCATTTGAGATTAGCAAAAAATCAAAAACTCTACATGTTTTCTTGTTTGAGATTTGAAAAATCATAAAAATTCAAATATTACGTAAAAAATTTCAAAAATTTAGAATAGTTTACTTTGTATGCCTTTTAATTTTTCGAATTTTCACGAAATAATTATTTATAAAGCTCAAAAAAATTAGAAACTCTAAAAATTTTTAAATAAAATTACAAAAAAATTGTAGAAAAATGTAAAAACTATTATTTCAATTCCTATTTGTAGATAATTTCTTATAATTTTTAGGAAAAATAATTTTCATAAGTGTATTTTTATTTGGTATTTTTAAATAGAGTAATAATCGTATATGTTAACTATTTGCATTTTCCCCTATTTTTATTCACTTTAAAATCCAAAAAAATATACAAATCTTAGAAAAATTACAAACACAGTAAAAAATCAACATAAATATATTTTCTTTGGATTTTTTAGCATTTGTTTCATATTTGAAAAAATCAAAAATTGCACTTCATTTCATGTATAAATTTGCTTTGAAAATAAAATTATTTTAAAAATTAAAAATTTTGCAAAATTAAAATCATTAAAAAATTGAAAATAAGTAAATATAAATTTAAAAAAAATAAAAATTAAAAAGGTAAATATCAAAATAAAACCAAGCATAGTGTACCTTGAGATTTCCTTGTCTATTTTAATTGACTTTTTCAATTATTTGAATAACCCTCGGGTGTTGTAGCCTCCCTGAGTTTGATCCTGTTGCTATAGAGGTTAATTAAATATCAAAAATTCTCTTGCTACACATTATTCTTTTGTAATTAATTCAGTTTGAGAATAAGATATTTTTTTGTTGAGGGATTCTTTGGGTCTACGACACTTGCATACTGATAATTCAAATATAAGTAAAATCTGAAAAATTCCCTTGTCAACACCTTATCCGCCTCCAATCTGGTCGATTGGAGGTGCTCTAGCCACTTTCATGTACTCCCACTCTGACCTTTACCTTCACACGACTCTTCTCCACATTCTTCCATATCTGATCCCCTTCAGATCATCCTAGATCTGAGGTCTGACTTCCTCTCCAACCACCTTCGTTGGAGGTCCATATCCATCCACCATTTCCCTCATTTCGCACTCAATAAATCAGACGGAGAGCTATCTCCTAGCAGTGGAATCTTTTACATGGTCCAGGAGCTCGTTTGGGAGCGAGAATTAACACTTGGAGGCTCACCTAGAGCCATGCAGTTCTTGACCTCCAAATCCTCCTCGTACGATTACCATCCTCCCTCAAATCATATAGACAACGCGGAGCAGTTGCAGGGAGCAAAAGAACCATTCGTATAGGGATTCGTATTGAGAATGAGAGAGTATTGCCCGATTGAAGATCCTCAACCACGTCATTCAAATGTGTTCTTCCAGCGACCTTTAAAGCCACATGATCAAGAACAAGTCTTCCAGATTCAATCACGGTTGTTCAGTTTCGCCCATTTCCACACCATTGATTAGAGTATCCTAGATTTGATCGAGATCATTCAAGCACGTTTCAAAATCAATCGTCCGATCAGCATCTCAGCACATCCCCGTCACTCGAAATTCCATGTGTATTAAGGGTAAATTTTTCATCCTATCCCTGTCTTAATTTGTCTTTGCACATAAGTCCCTAGAGCGACACTTTGTTTGTTTTTTAGTTCATTGAACTTTTGCACTTATTTCCACGGCATTAATTTTATTTGCATGTCCATCCTATATGAACTGACATGTAATGCACGTATTTTCTTGTGAAAATTGCAATAAATGTATGTGCTTTATTTGTTATTATTTGGACGATGTAATTAAAGTAATTGCACTTATATCCAATCCAGTATACATAGTGTGCATGTGCACGCATTTTTCTAGAAATTTTCCACATTTGGCTCGAAACTTTTTACTATGTTATTATTTAGTCATTGAGATATATTTCTTTGCATCCATACCCATGTGCATTTGCATGTTAAAATAAAAATAGCAAAACCTCTTTGCAAAATCATGTTAGCTCTTTGATAAGTAGTTATTGCATGATTAATGTTCATTTTGCATTTTCATTAATTTTATTATTTTAAAAAATAAAAAATAACATAGAAAGTCTATATCTATATTTAAAAATAAATAAAAATACAATTTGTGAAAATTTCAAAAAAAATACTAGATGTTTATTTTTATGTATTTCAATTACACATTAGTTTTTAATTTAAATTCCTCATAAAAACCAAAAAATCACAAAACATTAAAAATAGTTAAAAAATAATATAAAACCATATACAATTCCAAAAAATATAAAAAATCTGTCTGGAATATATAAAAATTTATCTTCATGTTCATGCATTTTTCATCCAATCTTAATTTCATCTTCTATCTTTGAAAATCCAAATTGCATATTTTATTTACATTAGCTCATGTTTTTCATTTGAAAATTCAAAAAAAATAAAAATTGTGGAAAATAGAAAAACAATTGAAAAATCCAAAATCCCAAAAATAATTTTAGATTAATTGTATGTATATTTTTTATATATTTGAAAATATAAAAAAGAGTCATTGGGTGTATGTATTCATTAACTCTATTTATTATTCCATTGGTTTAAAAATAAAAAAATCATTTGCAAAATTAAAAATCATAAAAATATAAAATCAAAAAACCAAATAAAAAAACTAAATTAAATTTATACAAAAAATAAAATAAAAAAATAAAAAAAATCAAGAGTATTGTGTAAAGAAATTCCTCCTATGTTTCATTGAGTTATTGTTGATTTAATAACCCTCGGGATTTTGTATCCTCCTCGAGTTCGACCATGTACACTATATAGGTAAATAAATAGCACTCATAGTTCTTGTGCTTACATTCTTTTTCTTGCTTGTTGGCTTGAACTGTGAATAATTTCACTAAATAAAAACCCGAAAAGTCAGCGTTCAATAGACTCACTCATCACCCATATACTTAGGATGAAGGATATCCTAAGTATAGCAATGATGACTGAGAGGAATGAAAGAAATAAAATAAACAGAAGAAAATAAGGAAAGAAGAAAACTAAATAAAGAGTATTATAGGATCATTATATGAATCTTTGGATGTTGCTGGAGTTGTAGAGGATGCATCATTGTAGATCACTTGAACTTAGTCGACAATGCCTAAGAAAGTGTTGTGCTTAAGGTACGGCTTCAGTAATTGACCATTGATGATGAACGGTTAAATGTTAGATGATAATTCTGATATCAAAATGCTTATGTTATCACGCACTTCTTTCACTCTCAAAGGTCATGTTCATTTACTCTTTAATTTGCATGGTAATATCTTCAACTTTGCATCAAATAACCACACTTTCTTTTCAGTCTTGAAAGTCTTTCGTCTGATGTGTCGGTCATGCCAGCATTTAGCCTTCTCCTAGTACATCAAGTTGTTATCAAACACATAGTCTCGGAATTCCAAGATCATGTTCAGATCCACTTTTCTCTGATGACCACCTTTCTGTGAGTCCAGATTGAATCTATTGACTGCCATAATAATTTATGAATTAGTTCAATGGGAAGTCATGGTTTTCCTTATACAATATGATAAGGTGGCATGCTCAAGGGAGACTTGTAGGCGGTCATGTATGCCCAAAGGATGGAGTCCAAGAACTGGGACCAGTTCTTTCTATCCAGCCTCAAAAGCTTCTGCTAGATTGTCTTGATATCTCTATTTGAGAGCAATTCCATGCCATTGGTCTGAGGATGATAAGGAGAAGTGACTCGAGGCTCGATGTCATACTCCTTTGTTAATTTCTTGACATCTTTATTTATAAAGTGGCAACCCCCATATAATACTAGAATCTTCAGTATCCCAACCCATGAAATGATATTTTCTTACAAAAACTGACAAATTATATGACTATCAACGGCTCAGGCAGGAATAGCTTCAACCCAGCGACTCACATAATCAACAGAAAGAAGGATGTGTTCAAATCCGTGACTGTTGGGAAAGGGTCCCATGAAATAGATGCCCCAAGCATCGAATACATCTAAAATCTAAATGAATTCCAGGGGAGTCTTTAGCAGTGGGGGTTCCTCCCATTTTCTAACAATCAACGTAGCCTTTGACATATGTTGATGCATCCTTTGGTAGTGTGTGCCACCAAAGGCCACATTGCAGTACTCTTGCCATCATTCTATCTCCAGAGTGGTGTCCACCAGATTCATGTGAGTAACAATGCTCGAGGAAACTGTGATGCTCCTCGTGAGGGATATACCGACGCCAAATGCAATATGCTCCTTCCCTAAATAAGAGTGGGTCTTCCCATTCGTAGAAATGGAATGTGGATAGGAACTTGTCCTTCTTGATCTGTGTACAGTATTATGGGACAACACCCGAGACGAGGTAGTTCACAATATGAGCATACCAAGGGAGAGAATCCATGGCAAGAATCGACTCATCAGGAAAGGTGTTTGTGATGGTGCACTGCTTACTGGAGGTTCTTGATGCTCAATTCTGGAGAGGTGATCTACTACCACATTTTGAATTCCAGGTTTATCTTTTATTTCCAAGTCGAACTTCTGGAGGAGAAGGATCCATCTATTCAATATGGTCTTAACATCCTTCTTCTGATGTAGATATCGGATAGCGGAGTGGTCAGTGTATATTGTGACTTTAGATCCAAAAAAAATGGATCTGAACTTCTCAAGGGCAAAATCCACAACCAACAACTCTTTCTCTATAACTGTGTGAATTTATCGAGCTTCATCTAATTTTTTGTTGGTGTAGTGAATGGTATAGGGTGCTTTGTCTTTCCTTTGTTCTAACACAGCCCCAACTACAAAATCTGATGCATCCATCATGATCTCAAAGGGTAGAGACCAATCCGATGATTGTATGATGGGATCTTGAGTGATTACCTCCTTCAGTTGATTGAAAGAAACAAGAACTTGTTGATCAACATTAAACTCGATCTCCTTGTACAATAGTTCAGTCAGAGGATGAGCGATGGGGCTGAAATCTCTTATGAATCGTCTATGGAAACCCACATGCCCCATGAATGACCTCACATTTTTAACATCCTGAGGTGCCTCAAGATTGACGATGACATCCACCTTTGATGGGTCGACATCCATGCCCCATTTAGAAATGATCTGGCCCATTACAGTCCCTTCAGTGATCATAAAGTAGCTCTTTTCCCAATAGAGTATGAGATTGACTTCTTGGCATTTCTGAAGTATTCTGTCTAGGTGTTTTAGACAAGAATCAAAGTTGTTACCGTAGACGGAGAAGTCATTCATGAACACCTCAACAAAACTGCCAACCATATCGGTGAAGACTACAAGCAAGCACATATGGATTGTGGCTGACGGATTTCATAGACCAAAGGGCATTCTCTTGAAAGCATAGGTGTCAAATGGGAAAGTGAAGGTAGTCTTCTCTTGGTCCTCTAGGGTGATTACCTCCTGGTTGTACCTGGAATACCCATCCAAAAAGCAAATGAACTCCTTGCCAACCAATCTTTCTAGAACTTGATCAATGAATGGCAAGGGAAAGTGGTCCTTCTTTCTTGCAGCATTGAGGTGGCGGTAATAAATACACACATGCCAGGATATTGGTAT
Organism: Ottelia alismoides; assembly: GCA_037367405.1. Taxonomy (NCBI): domain Eukaryota; kingdom Viridiplantae; phylum Streptophyta; class Magnoliopsida; order Alismatales; family Hydrocharitaceae; genus Ottelia; species Ottelia alismoides. Next base: position 91,434 of record JAZKJV010004679.1, read on the forward strand.
TTGAGTAGAAATCTCCTCTCCTTTTTTCATTTGTAACCACGATGAGCCCAGATTTCTTTGGAACTACATGTAAGGGGCTCACCCATTTTGAATAGGAGATGGGGTAAACGAAGCATGCATCACACCACTTTGTGATTTCTTTCATGATGATATCCTGCAAGTTAGGATTCAGCCTTCTCTAAAATTCTCAGGACGAGTTGGCATCAGCTTACAAATATATGCAATGTGAACAAAGTGCCAGATTTATCTCGCAGAGGTCTGATACGTGCCAACCTAGTGCCTTGCAGTTCTTTTCTAGAACCAAGAGTATTCGAGATTCTTGATCTGGGGTCAGTCTACTGGTGATGATTACATGATACATATTTTCTATACCCACAAGGAAATCATACTTTATGCCTATCATAAGTGTCTTTAATTCTGATTCTGGTCGAGTCTGCTTCTCGGTCACTTTAGAAACTGTACTCGTTGGTGGAGGATCGACCATAACATTGGAGATGTTGCTCACCTCGATCACTAGTGGCTTTATTGATAATGTGTCGAACAAATCATTAATGAATTTATCATGTTCTGATTGGCATGAACCTTCTGCCTCAAAAAGGTTCATCAACAAGTAAGAATATGTCTATTAGTCGATATCAGAGCATGTGAAGACTGTACTTTTCAGGTCCTTCTCTAGAGAGAGGATTTCTTGAATCCATGTTCCATTCAAAGAAAATGGTGTATCTGTGATCTTTGCAATGAAGTCACAGTCTGCTTCAGATGGTTCCGCTAGACCTTGATCATAGATGAACTTTGGTTCACTGACCATGTCCATTGTTACTCTGTTGCTTCTCAAGAAGAACGTGATCTTACTTGTCCCATAATCAACCATGGCCTCAACAGTGCATAGGAAGCACCGACCATGAATAATTAGGGACTGGAGTAAGAGTGCAGGAGAGTCCATATCCAAGACTATAAAATCAAAAGGAAACTGCATGTCCTACACTATTACAATAGCGTCCTCCAATAAATCACAGGGTCACTTGATTCATATATCATCGAACTGAAAGATCATGTGTGTTGGCTTGAGCGGTCCCATTCCAAATTCTATAAGCAAGGAAGTGAGCATGAGGTTGACTGAAGATTTGCTATCAAGCAAAGTTTGCTAGAAGACTTGATCAAAATCTTGCATCTAATCAGAGGTGCTTGTTTTCCATGCTTCTTTTATGGGAGATTGCTGATTGTAGCCATGGTGAGGACATGTCTCTCAATTATTTGGCATTTACTATTGCAGTTTGAGCGATGATTGCTCGTTTATGCTTCTTTCAAGCTCTTCTTCACAGCGGGCATATATTCCATGGCTTTTAGTAAGGGTAATACAATAGTTAATTTCCCAAGAATATCCATAACACTAGGATCAGATAATGCATTTTTTTCATTTTGCATTTTTTTGATTTTTCAATTGCATCAGGAAAAAGAATATGTACAGAACTGAAATCAAAAGTAGTGTTCTTATTTACACCAGAACTCATGTCAACAACATTTTGTACACCCAGACTATAAAAAGGTGTCCAAGCTGGAGCTGGGGGTAGACATCCAAAAATGTGGTCTTCGCTCCGTTAGTTGTTGCTGGATAGGTTGTTCACGATGGCTCATCCATGGCGGATACGGCTTCACTTCAATTGCAATCATCTTTTTAGTGTTTTTCATTTTTTGATTTTTTGTTCTTTTTGCTTGTTGTGGTGGCTAGTAGCTGGAATGGATTCTCCTCTACCTCCTACTTCACCCGAACCTGTAGCTGGCATGATTGATGCAGAAGACGACGATTCATCATATGAAGCTTTATTCTTCCCCCTGATAGTGGCATATGGAGGCAAGGTCCTACCTATCCTGAGAGTAACATCATTAGACAAAATAAAATCGCAATCATCTAACTCTACAAGCACAGATAGAACTTCACATTCTATCTGCTCTTTTTGCTTGAAGTTTTTAGGATTTGCTTCGACCTGGGTCGGAATTGGAGTTTCGTGGTCGTCAGTTCATCCAACTTCTGAGTTTAGTTTCTTTATATTTCTTACTCAATATAAATCCATAAACTTTTTTGGATTTATATTGAGTAAGAAATAGAATAAATAAAATACAAAAAATAACTTTTGTACAGACTGTTAGTGAAGACTTGGACTCTATTAGTTTCTTTGATTTCAAGCTCATTTTGGATTTGGATTTTTTTGCATTTTAATAAAACTTTTATCAAAGAAAACAAATGAAAAAGAAATAAAATAAAATGAGTTAATTATGTACATAAAATAATAGGTCAAAATTAGGTAAAAAAATGTACAAAAGAGGCCCAAAACCCAACTTTCATCTATGAGCTCCAATTAACTTGAACTTGGTCTTAATTTGAAGGTAATTGAATACACATTAGTTCAAAAGTAAGTATAATTAAATCAGACATTAGATGAGGAAGATATTGAGGTTTTAGTACGGAAATCCTGGAATTATAGTTTGGGTTTCTTGTCCACTTATTTAGTTTAGTGTTTTTTTGTATTTTTTTATTTGTTCTTATTAATGATATGTACACAGCAGAGGTGATTTTAAGTAATTTGGAGTTAGCACGAATTAGTTAAAAATCAAGGAAGTTAGGCTATTTTACAGGTTAATTGGATTGAGATTTTTGGCTTCTTATTTTATGCAATAATGAGTGATAAAATGACATTCTTATCATTACATGCATGAATGCCAAATATGCAATATAAAAGAAGAAATGCAAATGAATTTAGAGATTTGAGATTAATTAATCATTTTTAGAGTGCTGAATATGAGATTCATCAGACTTCTAAATAGTCACCCACCATGTCCAAGAAAATGGAAAGCATGCACCTTTGGAATGTAGATGGGGCATTACATAAACTAAAGGGAATCCGTCTAAAAGCATATGTCTTAAACGGATAGGTGAATGTCATTTTCTCCAAGTCTTCGGATACTATGGCTACTTGATTGTATCCGGAGTACTTGTCAAGGAAACAATAGCGACTCTTCCTAGCTAGCCTCTCGATAATCTGATCAATAAATGGTAGTGGGAAATGATCCTTCTTGATGGCATCATTAAATCATCTCCAGTCCACATAGACCCTCTAAGTGTTAGCAATATGAGCCCGAGGCGAACCATTCCTACAATAAATGTTATTGTAATAAATGATTTATTAATAAAAGTTATTGATTATTTTTCACTCCTATTTCTGAGATTGAATGAATGAGTTCACTATAAGGTCCCTCTATACAATAAGGGTTATGTACCATGGCCAACTTGATGATCATACAGCTGTTGATTTATTGATTGAATCATAGAGGCTGATACTTAGATGAATATCTAAGGAGTTAGATAGAGGACTCATCAAGCATCATTAAATGATTGTTAAGTGATGATCTCCAGCCTGAGTAGGAGATGGCAATCCTTTCTCATCTGGTCGATATCTAACTGACCTCTTAATGCAGGTCCTCTGCATGGGAATAGTGATTCGGAGGTGTCAGATTAGTTGAGACAATGGGTTGACTTATCGAGATTGAGATAACCAAAGACCTATGTTGAATGCTGTCACAACATAGGCATGCATCCTCTGACCAGAGACAGATGTGTTGCTATATGTCTGAGTGTGTACATTTGGCAGAACAATAAGTTGATGACCTAACCAAGGTATATACACCGGCGAGCTGGTGTGCATGTAAGGACATATGAGTAACACGATCTCTCAAAGGGATCATACAGGTTCACATGTGAACCAGGAGACAGGAGCTCACTCATGAGGTATTGGGACTGATCAAATTCCGTGCATGGTCATCATGCTTTGGAAGCATGACATGAATTTGAAGGTAAGATATATGCTTTGGGAAAGCATATGATCTATACCAAATCCCAAATGACGAAGATTGAGAAACTTAATGATCAAACCATGGAGATGACAGTGTAAAAGTGATCTATATCTTCAGGATGATCATAGGTTTTCCAGTATGCAGGATGTACAGGTGTTGGGAATACCTGAGGGTCATGTGATCATCAATGATTGTATAACCATGATGCTTCCATTCCGAGGGAGTGATGAAACAGGTTTGGATTTTAGTGACTCCTCTTAGTAAAGAAGTGACCTAATCTTAGTCCATGCATTGGACATTGATATGAATGAGATTCAAATGCAATGAGAAGATTAGGTTTACAGTCTTGATTTAATCAAGCATCTATGAGAGGTCCATGAGATCTGGATTTGAGATGTGATTTCAATATCCAAGTCACTATATGTGGAACAATACAATCGCCCTGTCCTTATCTCCAAGTATCTGCGGAGAAACCACATTATTCTTGAAAGGGTTCAAGAATAATTCCAAAGATCTAAGCATTAAGAGAATGATAATTAAATGTGATTTAATTATATAGATGTATGTGGAAATTATCCAATATAATTAAATGGGATATAATTATTGTGGATAAGAATAATATGGATAGCAATATCCAATTACTCATAATATATTATAAATGTGATTTATGATGTATTAGAGAGAGCTAATTATAATTTATATTTGTTGATTAATTATTAATGTGTATTGGATACACATTGTGTAATTAATTGAAAATGTAAATTATATTTTGTTTTGGGTTGTGAATGTGATTCACAAATTTCCAATGGCAAGATTGCAAGAATAAATCACAACAAAAGTTATTGGATTAAATAAAGGAGATTTCTATGGAGATGTGCAATCTCATGAAATCTCATGAGATTGCTCCCACTTGCAATCAAGTGGACGAGCACCATAACCAATATGGAAATTGGTGGCCGTCCACCATTATCCATGGGGATGCAATCTCCATGTTGGAAATCTCCCTTTATTTGATTGGTTAAATTTAGGATTGATTTATATTTGATTTGTCAAATATATTTGATCTAAGTTAAATTAATAGTTGTTGGTTTTTACCAACAACAATCTTGACCATTGGATTAAACATAAATCAATCTCATCCATTGATTTTTTGTATCCCATGGATTGAGATCCATGGATCCCAAAATCCTATAAATAGAGAGGTATACCATGCTCTATAATGCTATGCTTTTGGAAGCACATCTCTCTCTCTCTCTCTTCTCTCCCCATACATCAACTCTCTCTCCCTCTCCTTGTTGGCCGTCCACCAAACCCTAAAGGAGAAAGCCGCTGACGCCTTCGCCACCGCGCCGCCGCTTCGACGTTCTTCGGTTCTCCGTCTTCTTGGAGTGCTACGCCCACGAAGAAGATGTTCGATCTCATACAATGAGATCAGGAGTTCACCGTGCTTGGATCATCTTGTTGGATTGCGAGGATCACGCGGTTCATCCCCGCGCTCGCAAGCGTCTTCTCCGACGATCGGACTTGAGACAGGAGGTCTCTTTTCGTAGAGACTCGATCAACCATGCTTCAAGAGGTATTCCTTTATACTTGATGTGGTTCTAGATGAAACGATCCGAGAATCGTTCTTGGATCATGTGGTTTCATTGCATGAAAAGTTTTTTAAATTCTGCTGCGTAGAACAACTAGTTCGACTAGTCGTTCTACATCGTATTCGATACGATGCTCATGCTTCCTTGATGCGCTTGAGGATAATACCATATCATCAAGTGGTATCAGAGCCTTAGGTCGAAGGTTTTGGATAGGATCCGCAAACCTAGGACGACTTGGGTTCGTTAAGGTCGCGAAAGTTTTTGTCGCATTTGATTTTCGTACATCTGATTAGTGAATAAATTTGGACCTATTTAAAACATTTAAACACGAATTAATCACTTGTATTTTGTTCCTCATTAAATAAGGAAACTATAGGATCTGAGTTTACGTAATTTGGATTCTGTTTGCTCGAGATATGGTTGTTTTAATGAACGTGTTTTCACTGTTGCGGGAATTGCAAATCTTAACATGATTAATGAGTTAATTACTGTTTCGATCCACCACGAAATGCGTGAAATATCACTTAAGTTCTGTCCTAAATCAAATTAGCAATCTTTGAAAATTTATTTTGTCTAATTTAGTTTTAAATTGATTGAGATATGTTAATTTTAGTAAGTAGGGCCATTGCTGAAATTACATTCCTCATCAAGAACCGTGTGATTGTCAGTTAATGAAATTAATTGTCAATTTCATGAAATAATTATGGAAATATTTTAGAAATATTTGATGATGATTATTTTCTTAATTAATATGGCCTCAACCAATAAATTGATTAGAATTGATATAGATCATAATTGGAAACACAATTGTCAAACTCCTTGCTTGAATAGGATTGGAATTTGTGTAGCAAATTTTCTTATAATAAAAAATATTTTTATTATTACTATATGGTATAATTTTGGTTGAAGAACCGATGATCATCTCAAGTACAAATTGATCTATTTGGCATTATCCTTTCCTGAGGTGGATATGGTGTCTAGTCGGAAAGCATTGAGGTAGCGGGTTGCACCGGATGTCGTCCGTCACACTTTCGTCGGTACTGGCCATGACAGCGGGTAGGGACTCGATAATGCCGGAGAAATCAAGATATATTTTTCTAATTATTAAAATTCAAATTAATACGTACTTTGAGATAATACCATATATATATTCAAGTAAAACAATCAAGTTTGTTGATTAAATTGGATTGATATTCAATTTAATATGATTGAATTAGTTATGTCCAATTGAAACACTCTATTATGAATAGAGTTGTTATTTCCCTTGGAAGAATTAATTATGTGAATATGATTCATAATAATTAATTAAAATTTGAATATGAGGTGGAGCATAAGTGACATCCGTGGTCTTCCGTCAAGGCGAAGGGTTCCGTCGCCAAATACTGTATGTAGGAGATGCATGTCCGAAGTGATCTGCATACGATCCATTTGGATCGGTCTCATCGCTTCTCAAAAGAGTAAGGACGTATGCGTAGTGACCCCAATATCGGGTCCTCATATTATTGGGGCGATATTGGATTGCGCAGAGCAAGTTGTATTCCTGTTGACGTTTGGTTCAATAAATAACGGGTCAACATCACCTTAGGGGTGGTGGGCGCGGGTATTAAATATCGAATTGGGAAATGCAAGTTGGACTTGCAAGGCGGAATATGTTCCCGTTTCTCTTTATTGGAGTCATAGGTTCTCATATTATCGGGATATGACAAAGATAAGGAGGAGATCTCAGTTCTTGCTTGAGATATAATGGTAAGTATATCTCTTACTTTGAAAGTGATTAAGGGAATAAACTTTCAAGGTTAACAGAGAAAGAACAATTTGATTTAAAATGCCTTAATCAAATATCATAAATTTGGATATATGATTATATATATTCTAACATAGTGCATTCTTAATTTTAGAAAATGAAGTCCATGAACCCACTAAGCAGGCTTGTGAAATTCAAGCAGTTGACCGATCCAAATTACTCGGATTGGATCCGTAATTTGGAGCTTGTTCTCTCGACTGAGCGCATAAGTTATGTGCTCATAGAAGACAAGCATGAAAGCCCTAAATCGAAGGAAGGAAAGTCATACAATGACAAGTATGATGAGGATCATATCTTGGCTAGATGCTATATCATGGGTTCTCTCTCCAATGTTCTTCAGAAGCAACATGTGGAGATGAGCACATGCCAGGAAATTATGCAGAACCTGAAAGATATGTTTGGTGACATTAACCACACCCAGCGTTACAACATCCTGTTGTCTTTGCCCAAGTCTTTCAATAATTTTGTGGTTTCATTCCACATGAACAAGTTGGACTTGTCGAACGCTGGTCTTCTTGCTGCATTAAAGTCTGCAGAAGATGTAATGAAGAAATATGGTCCCACTGGTAGTGCAATGGTTGCACATGTCAGAGGGAAGCGCGGTCGGAAGCAAGGTTCTCGGAAGGGCCCGGACTAGAAGAGAAAGAAGAAGGGTGTGTTAGAGATTACCATATATTGTTGTTTCTTTATTTATCGTTTCTTTATTTATCTCTATTTCCTTATATATTGTTTCCCTATGTAACCCCTCAGGTGTATTTGTGTAAGTCCTCCTTTGAGTACCCTAGGGTTTAGTCTATATAAGGACCCCTAGACCTCATAGAATAAACAAGCAATATTCTTCTCTTCTTTTCTCCACATGGTATCAGAGCAGCGGTCCTAGGCCGGTGTTCTGACCGAACATACCTCCGCCACCGCCTGCCTCTTCCTCTGCGCACCACGCTAGGGCTCCATGCTCGCATCTGCCCACCGTGCTGGGGCACCCGCTCTGTCTGCACACCACGCGAGGGCTTCCCGCCTCGTGAGCGTCCTGCGTGAGCGCCGCTGCACACGCGACCCCCTGCACATGCGAGGGCTTCTCTGCACACCGCACATGAGCACCTATACACCACGCGAGGTCTTCCCGCCTCCAGCGCCTCTGCACCATGCGAGGGCCTCCCACCACGTGAGCGTCGAGTGTGAGTGCTCCTGTCGCCAACAACTTTAACGTGAGGGTCCCTTGAGTGAAGGCTTCCCGCCTCTCCGCTCCTTGTCTCTGTACCACGCGAGGGTCTCGCCGCCTCCATCACCCCTAACATGAGGGTCCCAGTGCCTCCAGCGCCTTTCGTAAGGGTTCCATCACCCTTGCGCACTAGCGAAAGAACTACAGGGCCCCAACGCCCCTGTGTAAGGGCTTCAGTGCCTCGGTACCTGTGCTCCTGTACTACCGCACTCCTACCCCACCGAGGCATCTACCGCTGACACCTTACGCATCTTATTCAACTTTGGTTCAGAACGTAGAGCCTTCACAACTCTACAACAATGAGCAACTAAGGAGGTTCTACATATCAACTACAACTGCATCTAGGTCACTTTTTCTTGACCTAGAGACGCTATCATGACGTCCATCAAGACCAAGCTTATGTATCCTCCTTCTTCTCTGATGGTACAAGGCACATCTATCAAGTTGAAAGGATCCGAAAACTATGTTCTATAGTCTCGATACTTCAAGATATTTATTGGTGGCCAAGGAAAGAGTGTCATCCTCACAAAGACTCCTCTTTCTATCACTGATGCAGATTATGAAGCATGGTTTGTCGACAATTGCCAGGTAATTACTTGGATGACAAATAGTGTTGATCCAAATATTGCTGCCAATTTTTTATATAAAGATACTACTAAAGCTATGTGGGAAAATCGTGAGCACACATATTCCCAAAAAAACAACCAAGTCTCGTCTTTCTGATATATACACGAGAATTTGGTCTACTAATCAAGAAGAAACCAATCTAACTGAATACTACCAGACACTTACAAGCCTGTTTGAAGAACTTCTTATATTTCAACCTACATGTTGTGATAAACAAATAGGCGAACGTACGGAGTGGCAGGTTTACAAGTTCCTTTCAGGATTTCATCCGAAATACAAAATTGCAAAAGATCAATTTCTTATGGTGGAAAAATTGCCTACAATCGAAACCATATTCGGTCGACTACAGGAACTGGAGGCTCCGGTACAAAATTCTCTTGTTCACTCTTCTACAGAAACAACAGCCCACTATTCATCTGGGCACAGAGGATATCATTCTTATCCCGGAGGCGGAGGTCGTGGCCGTGGACGTGACTCTAGTCGTGGACGTGACCTTGGACGAGATCGTGGTCATGATTCCTCTACAAACCATTATCCTTCATGTGTACACTGTGGTCGCATGAATCATCCCTCTGAGCATTGCTGGGCAACTTTTGGCAAGCAACCAAGTGCTCATAACACTTATGATGACGAGCCACGTGATAACAATGATACAACTACTCATATTACATATGGACAACTTACCCCATTCACTGCTTCTGAATATACTCATCTGCGACAACTTCTAAATTATTCTGCTCCGTCAACAAAAGATACAATTGCATCTGCTGGTACTGTTAGCCATGCCACTACATCAGGTACAGTAGCAAACTCTGTTTCTGTTACCAAACATGCATGGATTATTGATTCTGGAGCTTCCACTCATCTAACGGGAGATGTAAGTCTTCTCACCTCATCTCAACCCTCTACCTCTATAAAGAGCGTTCGTGTTTCCAATGGGGATCATTCTCCCGTTACTAGCAGTTGGAACTATTGAATTCTCCAACAAACTTCAACTAGCAGATGTGCACTGTGCTCCTGCCTTCCCACTCAGTCTTTTATCTGTTCATAAGCTATGTCATGAGCTACATTGTCGTGTTATTTTTGATGAATCCTGTTGCTATTTTCAGGACATCCGGACGAGGCAGATTTTTGATGGGGGACATGAGAGGAATGGCCTATACTACCTCAACAACCCTACCACTAACAACTTTGTTGGCGCTACCTCCATCACTGAAGATCCCCTTCTATGGCATCTTCGTCTGGGACGTCCTTCTGCCAAAGCTCTCTCTATGATGTTTCATGAACTGTCTACGCTAAAACCATATGAGTGTGAAGCATGTCAGTTCGGAAAACATCATAGAGCTTCCTTTCCGGCTAGAACTGAGCCTCGTCGCACTACTCCTTTCTTCCTAATTCATTGTGACATTTGGGGACCCTGTCCGGTCAAAACCATTGGTGGTCATAAGTACTTTGATGTTTTTGTGGATGACTACAGTCGCTTATCTTGGGTATTTTTGTTAAAAGAACGTTCAGAAATTAATATCATTGTTAAGAACTTCTTTTATTATGTCAAAAATTTCTTCTCTACTACCATTAAAATCTTTCGTTCTAATAATGCTCTGAAATTTACTCAGAATGATTTGATAACCTTTTTTGCCTCCCAGGGAACCATACGTCAAACATCTTGCCCATATACATCTCAACAAAATGGGGTTGCTGAAAGAAAACTGAGACACCTCCTTGATATTGCTCGATCCTTACTCACCCATATGAATGTTTCCAAGATATATTGGGGCAATGTTATCCTTACTGTTGTTCATCTTATAAACAGGGTCCCCTCTGCTTCTCTACATGGCTCCACTCCCTTCAACTTACTATATCCAAAGGAGAAACCTTTCCCTCTGCCCTTACAAATTTTTGGATGCATGACATTTGTCCATAATTTCTATACCACTGACAAGTTATCTGCTCGTGCTATCAAATGTGTTTTTCTAGGGTATTCTCAAACACAAAAAGGATACGCATGTTACGATCCTAAAGGACATCGTTACTACATTTCTCTTGATGTCACCTTTACTAACTAGGTCAGATAGTCGAGTCTTGGGTTCACAAAAACCACCTTAGAAGTTTCAGCATGTTGATCACATTTATGGATGATGGTGCAAAGATAGAGAGGAGTGTTGTTGATATTGTTGCTGAGGAGGAGGAGGCTAATAGTGATGCTGATAGGGAGGAGGAGGATATTGATGGTAAGATGCAGCCGCGTACAGATGATTCGACTGGTGCAATCTGTACTACGGTTGCGGGTATTGTTGACTCTATTTCTAATTGTTGTGATATTATGGAGACTAGTGGTCCTAAGGCTATTGAGACTAGGAAAATCTCCCTCTTGATGTTGAGGGAATATGCGAGAATTTATTGGCTGGCACCGCTGAGGTCTTCTTGGATGGGCCAATTGTGTTCCATTAGACCAAATAGCGTTCACCTCTTGAATGAGAGGTGGTGGAGGAGAGAACGTATCATAAGAAGGCTGGGCTCTGGTTGGTAAACCACCAACTATTGTTGTTGCGGTGCCTGGCCGGGGGTCGACATGTAGTATACATGCTGGACCGATGTTGTGGATTGGGTTGAGGTTTATGCTACATGGGCGATTCATCTTTCTTCTCAACAGAAGTCTTGGGAAGTGGGGTCATCAAGTAGCAGGCACTGATGGTACTCACCAACAACTCTAGTTGTGTGGTGATCTGATCCAATTTGTCTAGATTTTGTGTTCATTTTTCAATCACGGTTAGGTTTTTGAGATCATGTGATCGCTTCTCGATGATATCAACTTTGGATAGATGGTCTCGATGATGTTGAGGTAGGATCTCTCATTTCTCTCTACCTCGTGATATGGTGTCACGTGGACTAGCTTGTGGCGGATCTAGGGTTGTCTTTGGTATGCATGGGATGAAGAGAGGGAGGTCTCTCCATTGGTAATTTCTTCGAATATATGCTAGAATACATCTCCATCCTTGTCAAAGTGGGATCCTCCACAAGCAGCATCAACTAATCGTTGACTTTCAACATTCAGGCCCCAAAAAAATGTTGGACAAAGCAGGTCCTTGGTATCTGGTAGTGGTGGTATTTCTCATGCAGGTTTGGAATCACTCTCATGCTTCATGAATTGACTTATGGACAGCTTGGGCAAAGTTGTTAATTATGGATCACATCTGGTTGAACTGCCCAAGAGGTTAAAACTTGTGGAGGAATGCAAACTTAAGTTCCTCCCAAGTTGGCATGATCTTCCCCAAATGGTTTAGGGGATCATACATTCACCTGCATCATTTCTCTCGCATCTCCCTAAATGGTTGACCCAGTACAGGGCTTTGTCCTGGAGATCGAAGGGAAATGTGGTCATCTTGAATGCACCTAATGGGATGTTAGGGTAGTGTGCGATTCGGTAGATGTGAGAGAAATGATGCAGGTAAATGTATGGTTTCTCATTGGTATTCTTGTGAAAGGATGGTACAAGAACAAGGAGCTGAGGCTTTAGCTAAAAGTGAGCATGCAACAGTGGGATGTGAATCCACTCAGTCACCTAGTTGTCTCTAGGATTATAAGTCTCTTTCAGTGTAGGCTTCGAGTTCTCATTCCTTACCCCCTCTTCTTCTTGATCATCATAGGGTATGTCATCCTCTCCTCCTCCTCTATGTCGGTTCCTCATGTCATTCAACATATCTTGAAATGCAGTCTGCACTAGTGCATACTCAATTAGATGATGCTAGATGGCTAGGATGGAGGCCAGTAACTGAGCATTCACTTGGTTCTAATCAGGCGCTTGGACCTGATCTAGCTGGGGAGGTTGTTACCCTTTCCCTTTGCCCTGAGGAGCCATCTCTGGGTCTTAATATGAAGAAATGAACCCCAGATTGTGATACATGTCTGACTTCTATCTGCAATGCAATAGGTATCCTAATCATACCACTGTGAAATTTAATGTCAGCTGAAGTGATGAATATGATATTAGGGTCATCTCAGATTGTTGTGAATGGAGTAAGATATGTAGACTGAAATCGACCTGCATTTGCAATGAGCGGACATGGGACAAGAGCGGTCCTAGTTTATTAAGAAATAGAAATAGAGTGGAAAGAAGACGAGGAGTCTAGATATTGATTCACAAGATCCGAACTGGGTTCTTGGGAATCACCTCAAATTATTGACAATGTCGAGTCCATGGAATCGATGTTGGTATCAGTGGAGTTCTAACTAGACCATCCCTGGATCGACATAGTATAAGAAAAGAAGGATCGATGCAGGAGGAAGTATACAATGGTCAATGAGGAATAAAGTGAGTGTAAAATAATAGAAAGGCTCAAAACGAGCACGGGGTCAAAGAGGAACTACATATGATAAAATTTGCGCAACTGGCGGGATTGATCTTTGAACCTTAATCAAAAACCATAAAATACACAATAAAAAATTAGGTTCACCAACTTTACACATGTGAAGTCATAACAGATCAGATATTTTTATCTTTTTCATTGTTAGAGTTTTTATTTTAGGCATATCCTTTAACAAGTCATTAGACATTAACCCTATACAAGCAAGAGTACAGCTGGAAAAGTATATGTACATGTCCTCCTCCTTTGTGACATGTATTCTGCACCTTTTGAGGTCCTTTGATTCCTACTCAACCAAAGAATGAGAGAGAGAGGAAGCTGATAGGAGAAACCACTACTTCAGACCATGCTCGCAACAGAATCACCTGTGAGTGTGCAAGGCCCTACTTGGACGCTAGACGATGAGACAGACATACCCGTGAGGGTGTAGCCTAAGATTAGTACTTCAGAGAAGGTTGGCATTCCACTCAAAGCAGGAGCATCATCGTTGTCCAGGTCCTACTCGTCCACGTACAATAGAAGCGCCATTACTTCAGAAGTCCAAGTAATGCACAAAGCAGTTACAGACCAAGTTTTTGGCTCTAATTCGTAGCAGGTCGCACCTCGCTTATGGGAGTGGTTTGGTCCCCTCCCAAGGTACCAGAAAACAATGAGGACTTTATGAACCCCAAACAAGGAAATCCATTGTAGATTTTAATTAAGGTCAAAGTTTATTTAGTAGTCCCTGAGTTATAGATTTTTTTGGGTTTTCATTTTTTGGATATTTTGCATACAAGTGCCTCACAATTTTGTGAATTCTTATATGTCCTAGGTGCCCAAAATTAGAGGGAGATAGCAAAACATCCGTGCAAGTCGATTCAATGATGGAAACCTCACCATGGAATCTAATGATGCATGCATGGATAGAGGACTTATAGTGCTTCCCAGCTCTCTCCAAGTGGTATGAAAAATAGAATTTTTAAACTTATCTACATGGCATTCTGTAATCAAGAAAATCACCCTAAACATTAGCTACTATTAGTCATGAAGAAATGTATGTCAATTATTCAGAAATGAACCCAAGAGTCCGATCGTCGAGACATCTCGATGCCTGCCACAACAGGTCCTGTCGGAATTGTATGATGACTCTCTCGGCACATGGGTTCAAGTCCTAATAGTTGATGATTATTAATTTGATGAGATCCAAACATAGAAGACTATATAAACATGACTCTTAGTATGGTTTAGACCTAATTACCGACACAAGCAGTCCAATATCCAGGGGATCCATGCACACAAAATAAAAAAAAGGTAGAAAACTCACAACTTTGAGAAATAAAATAAAATGATGAAAACTCGAAAAATAAAGACGAGGCCCCCAGATGAACAATCACCTAGGCAAGGGACCTCGTTAAGTAGATTAATGTCCAAGTCCCTATGTTATTACAAATAATAATAAGTAAAGACTAAACTAAATTACTCGCTCTCCTAACAAAACTAAAAAAAATCTAAACTAAAATCTAAGCTAAGTGTCCTCCTTATCATGCTTGTTGCCTCTCCTATCGACCAGGGTAAGAATGACTAAATTAAATCACTTGATTTTCTTTTATATTATTTTTAAATTTTTAAATTTCTAATTTTCTGATTTTTTATTTCTTTTTTAATTCAAATCTTATATAATATTATATATATGTATATAGGGATATATAAATAGATATAAGGTATTATAAAAAAATTATTTCTGTATGTTATATAATAAATATATAAAAATCAGAAAATATGATGAAATATAGTCTATTATATATATTTTGTTTTAAAATGTTTATAAGGTTCAATTCCATGCGGATTAAAATTTGAGGAAAGTTATGGTAAAACTTCGTTTGAAATGGTGGTTGCAATAAAAATTAATAATATAAACTATATATAAACTATATATATAATACAATATAGTGTATTATAATTATAAATATAGTTAAAAATAATCAAAATTCATAAAATAAAGGTTTTGGGTTTTCATATTTTAATTTTTTTATGATTTTTTAAGTATTTTACAAATATTTAGTAATTTTAAGTGAAAAATATCCTAAAATAGGGATTAAATAAATAAACTAAATTATTTTGGTTTTTGAAAATATTAAATATGATAAAAATATTCCAAAAACATTTTTAATAAATAATATATATAGAAAGAAAATTCATAAATATGAATAAACATTTTTGGGTTTTTTTGAATAATTTTTTATAATTTTTATATATGATTTTGGAGCTTTTATTTTTATTATTTTCTTTTTCTATTTTTTGGATTTTTTTCTTAAGCTATAAAATACAACAATATGCTTTAGGTATTTTTTGGAATTTTAGCAACATTTTAATATTTTTTGGAACTTTTCTATTTAGTCAAGTATTAAAAGATGATCTCTAGAATTTTAATAAATAGGAAACATGCTTAAAATGCACAAATAAAAATATATCATGAAAGACCAAGAACCAAGTACATTATCCTATTTTTGCATACTTTTTGGAGCATGAATAATATTTATAAAAAATTAGATAAACATGCATAAAAAATAAATACTAGCAGGGACCTTTTGCAAATATAAATAAGTTTTCAAGCATTCTAGAACCCTAAAACAAAATTTAGGGGATATTTTGTAATTTAACCACTCGAATGGGTCTCAGATAGCCATGTCCAAACCTACAAATATGTGCACTAGCCCGGTAAGCAAAAAGGTACAAGATCTGGGCCTTTATTTGGTGTATTTGATGTTGGAATGAATAGATGTGGAGGTACTCCGACGATGGCGATAGAGGGAGCATCGTTGTATCGATCCAAGAAGGATCAAGGTGATTTGCTGGGTCAATGGATTGGAGAAAGCGTTGAGGAATGATATGAGGGTGTATAGGGGTCATATATGTTCGGAAACCATTAGAGCAGGACCAAAACTAAGATCTCCAACAATGGATTTAATCGATTTCTACCCTAACCTATTGATCTAAAGACAAAATAAAGGCATGAATATAAAGACTAAGACTAAATCTATCTAGAAATAGAAGAAAAATATGTATCTCATACCTGGGCCCGAGGAGCAGAGGTGTCTCCAAAGCACCACCTTGGACCGCCTCCAATCCTCCTTACACCACCTGACACTTGGGGGATGCTTGCTCTATCATCTGAAACATACACACACACAAGGCCAAAGGATTTGGGATCGAAAAAGGATCAAATTGGGCAAGGTGGGTTGAGGATCTTATTTATAACCATGACGAGCAGGCTTATTGCGAATCAAATGGAGGATGACTTGGAGGAGATTGATGGGATCTAAAGATCCAACATGAATCATGGAGATCCCTTCTGCAGGTTTGATTCAAGGCTCAAGGTGATTCGCTCATTAGATCACAAGAGGAATGGGGAAAATTGGAGTTATCGAGGCTTTGACAAGGGTCAGAGGCGCCAAAGGGGCAGTTGACTAGGGTCAATGAAAGAATGGTTCTAGTTGGTTCACATGGACCAACCAAAAAATACAAGGTAAAATACCTTGTAAAAAGAATAATAAATAATAAATGAACTTATTAATTTTAGGTTATAACATAAAAAATGTTGGTTATTTTTTTGTTGTATTTTATCCTCATTTTTATTTATTTTATGAGGCTATTTATTACAAGTTATTATTTACATAATTATAGGTATATTTACCTATATATAGGTGTGTGTTTTATTTTTATCTTATATTTTAGATTTTATTATTGGGATATTTACACCATAACCCCTAGTAATTTTGTAATTACATTCATACCCTCACCATTTTACACCCATAACCCTCTATTACTTTAGTTCATTAATTCAACCAAATGAATGAGTTAATTTAACCAATCAAGGAACAAATGGCTGGAAGTAACTAAAAGAAAAAAAACCTTCCTTTATCTCCAGGAGCTTCCCTCCAATTCCACTACCACCTCCATCTCTCCTCCCTCTACTCCTCCCACCGCAGCTACCACCGCCCCCTCTCCCTCTCTTCGGTCTCCAACAACAGTGGGGCTTCAATGGGGGCTGGGAGGCTGGGGCTTGCAGGGAGGGCTTACATGTAGGGGCTTATGGGTGGAGGTGGTGGGGGGCGTTGACGGGGGTCAGCCTAGTGGGCAGGGGTGGGGGTTCGATGGTCGATCTGGGCTGGAGGGGGTAAGGGAGTTTCTTGCTTGCTGGGTGGAGGCGGTGGGGGTCTTTGACAGGGGATGGAAGTCTGGGGATACAGGGAGGACTTGCTGGCGGAGGCTTGCAAGGAGAGGATTACGGGCAAAGGTAATGGGGGGAATCGATCAGGGGCTGGTCTAGTGGGTGGGTGGGGGGAGGCTGCCCGGTGACGGGTCGAGTTTCCATGGTGGGTGGTGGTGGGGTGCTTACGACCTCGGCTAGAGAAGATGGGTGGAGGAGGAAGATTGGGGATCGGGCTTCCACAATGGGGGATGCTTTCGACATGGCTGGAGGAGGTGGGGGAGTGGACTATGATGAAGAGGATTTTGCAAGGGTCGGCTAATCAAAATCGATTAGCGTCGCTGAGGTGACCGCTCAAGAAACCCAATCTTCAATCAACAATTAACCCACAAGTAAATTAATAAATGAATATCAAAAATGTGGAGTTAAAATTTATTATAACTATACAACAAATGTGTATACTAAAAGCATGTGTAGAGGTCGAACTCAGGGAGCATATGGTAGATGGGTGCAAAATAATGCACAAATTTTTTTCCTATCCGCTTGTCCATTTTTCTATGTATTTTTGTTTTGATTTTATAATTTTATTTTTTTATAATTTCAGATTTTGTATTTTATTTTTCTTTTAAATAAATGTATAATATAGGATATATAAGGCTATATACACATTACATGATATTATACTCATAAGTATAAATAAATATAAAAAATAGATATTACAAATTTTTGGGTTTTATAACTTTTCTGATATTTTTGTATTTTTCTGGAATTTTAGCTAATTTTTATGTATTTTTAAAGTCAAAAATATCCCAAATCAGGGATTTATTAAATAGCTGAAAATGATTTAAATTTTAAAAAATAGGAAATAAGGTCCAATATTATTCAAAATGATTTTTATATATAGATATATATATATGTAAAAAATTAAGAAATATAAAAACATATTTTTGGTGTAGTGATTTTTTTAGATTTTTATGAAGGATTTCTGCATTTTTTAATTTTTAGGCATTTTCTGTTTTCATTTTTAGAGGTTTTTGGTTGGGGTATAAAATACGATAAAATAGAGATACATAATTTTTTTTGGAATTTTTCAAGATTTTTTTATATTTGTTGGCATTTTATACTGTAGATGGAACAAAAAGAGCCTCTTTTTATTTTTAATAAATGTTTAAAATGCCCAAAATGCAAGATAAATACAAGGCATGAAAGTACATGTTACCAGGCATCTAACCATATTTTTGCAAGATTTTAGGAGCTAGGGTTCTATTTTTAATAAATGAAATTCAAGCACCAAAAATACATAAACTGGTAGAGACATTTTGTAATTAGAATAAAGATCAGGGATTTATCTACAAATGTGTCAAAATTATACAACGTATTTAGAAATTTTATTGAGCTAAAAATACATACAAAAAGTAGTAGGGGATTACATGCAATTTGCCCAGCTCACATGGGACAGCACGTGAGCTGAGCTGGACTGGACCCAAATGTAATTAAAATAAGTATGGGGGGCTTTATACAAAATCTCCATTTTATATTAAACTTCGTATTCTATTTATAGGATGAAATAGCAAATATAAAAAGAGCGGGGCATGGTTTGCAAATTACCCCAATGGGCATGCGATCAGACGGTTGAGGTTCATTCACTTGAACATATCTCGTCCTCTGATGCAGCAATACTGATTCAGCCTCCAACGATCGGTATCGGATCAAACGAGCGGAATCAACGGAGGCGAGCGCAGATAGAACAGTGGATGTGCATTCTAGTGAGAGAATGTGAGTGGATGGCTATGAAGGTGCTCGGAAGAACAAGGAAGAACTCATGTTCCCTCAAGCTACGATCAGATGCGATGAACCTCTCCGACCTCCTCCTTCGCGGCAATTGGCCCAAAATGGCTCCTAAGGCCTTCGTCTATCAACTAAAGGGTTTGAAAGGACCTGAGGGCCAATGGAGCTCTCTAATGAGGTTAGAGTAGCTAAGAAGCTCCAGGTACCTCACATGCGATCCTAAATTGACCCATGAGGGTCCTCTTGGCCACCAATACCTATAGAAAAGTCAACAACAAAGATGTGGCAGGTTCGAGGCTTTGTTTAGTGTAGGTGTACTGAATATGGGGAGTAGCAGAGAGGTCCGATGGAGGGTGACGAAGTTAGAGCTTGTTTTACAGATTAGTGAGGGATCTGGTGGAGTGAAGGTGCGTGATGATCAAAGAAGCGATAAGGTAAGAGAGTGAGGGTGGTTAGCGAGGTACGAAATAAGGTTTGCACAGTGGAAGGGGTTCGTCGTAGCGGGGCTCCGGTGAACTACGTGGGAGGATTCAAGTCTAATAAACATAACTAAAATTGCAAAATAAAGGCACGAATTAAACCTAGAGACTAAACTAAGATAGGAAAAATTAAATGGCACAGCTCTTACATGGCCGGAAACCAGGGAACAAAGGTGTCCGACGAGGGCATGGGGTGCACCTTCGTCCTCATGGAACCGATCCAGACTGCCGGGAAGCTCCTCAAGTCACGAGGGTACTCCTTAGATGAAGAATTGAGGCTCTAAGACTCGGATTAGTGACCAAAGATGAAAAGGTAGATGAAGGTCCTTATTTATAAGCATAACGAGCACCCTTATTGACCTAGATTTATGAAAGATCCATCATATGTACAAGAGAATTAGAGGTTCGACGCGGATTAGGAAAGATCAATGATGATTTCTTGTGACGAGATTGAAGATGATGGATGGATAGATCATGCAGAAAAATAGCTAAAATCATGGTACTCGACACACGCGTCAAGCAAACATCCTGGAGGGGGAGTTGATTGGTGGTCAACAGACGGAGGACCATGATCGGTCCAGCTAGGCCGCTACAAGACAAAATAGGTTAGGTTATTTGAAAAGAATTAATTAAATATAGTAAATGAATTTAATAATTTTTTTTATTATAAATAAAAAATGCTTATTTATTTATGTAGTGTTCTAATATGCTTTTTATTTATTTTTTGGTGTTATTTATAACAAATTAATTATTAGGGATGTATTTCTAAGTATATTCATCTATATTTTAATTATTTTTATTATGTATATTTTATTTTAGTATTTTATTCTCTTATTTTATATATTTATAACTTATTTTTATGTACACAAGTATATTTTTATTATATTTTTATGATGTTATTTGTATATGAAATAAATATATATATATTATATATGTATAAATATAGGTATTTCATCTATGTATTATATACATTATTTTATTTTGATGTATTTTCTTGGGTTTTATTTTAGATTTATATTTTGAATATAATATAAATAATATTTATAAGAGTACAAAAATATAAAAGATTAAATAATAAAAGAATAAGATCCACTTTTATTTATTTACAAGTAGTAACATAAGTATTCTTACCTATGTAGTTTGTATAGTTATTTTATTTGAATGTGTTATTTGTGGTTTTATTTTATTCTAGATATTTACATATGTATAAATAAGATGTATAAAATTATAAAAATATAAAATTGTAAAAATAATAAAATGGATATTTTAATCAGGTATAATGTACAATAAGGGCCCAAAACCTAACTTTCACACCCTAACTCCAAAAAATATGAACATGTCTAATAAATAGATTGTTAAAATAAAATATATAATTAGATGTGATTTTGATACATTTTGAATTTTTATTTGGAAGATGTGGTTCTGTGAAGTTGGGATTTTGGCTTTTTATTTAGGGTATAAAAAGTACATTGTGCATTTTTTTGTAAAAACTCATTTTTATATTTTTATTTATATTAATATCTACAACTTTTATGTAAAAAGTTTGTTTATTTTATGCATAAATAATAAAGAATAAAATGGATATCAAAAATACTTTATTAAGAAATAAATGTGGTTTGTTTTGTATTTTTGACCCTTATCTCCCTCTACTTTATTCCTTGCTGACCAACTCAATTCTTGACTTGGTCTGGGGATGTAGGGTCATAAAATACCTTTGGTATTTTATTATTTTCTTTTCTTCTCTTTATTACATAATTTTGGCATTAAAAACAATATTATTGACATAATAAATGTAATAAATAATGAAATGTTATTTTATACAAATTAATGCTATTTCATATATTAGTTAGGGTTCTTATGGCCAATGATATAATAAAGGTGATGAAATAGAGATTCATCAGGATGCTTCCGACCTGGGATGAAGGAGGGTCAGAGGGGGTTGCTTCTGGTCTAGGTTGGAATAGGGGGGGCTTCCAGCCTCTACTGGAGCAGGTTCGTGGGCCAGGCTCCCACAGGGGGCCTCGACGGGGGTCGCCCTGTGATAGAGGTGATCTGCGAGGGGCTGTTAGGACTTCCACAGGGAGGGGAGGGTTGCCTAGTCTGGAGGAAGGGGAGAAGGAGGTCCGGTGGAGGGAGGAAGGGATGAGGTGGGGGAGAGGGTTGCTTGGCCTGGAGGAGAAAGGGGAGTGACTATTCACCAATAATAGAAATTTAAGGTATAAAATGCAAAATGTTTGATGGATACCGTCATATTTAACAAAAAAGCTTAAAATAGAGTTATGGGTGTAAGAGTTAACATTACTGGGTTTTGAGTGTAATTCGCGATTACATAGGGTTATGAATGTTATTGCAGAATTACTCCTATTTATGAGTGTAAATATCTCATTAATATTTTATACACTTAATTTATATATTTATAACTTATTTAGATGTACACAAATATATTTTTAATTAGTTTATTTTTTACACTTAAATAAATAGTTGTATTTATTATAGGTAATTCATCTATATACTTTATATCTTTATTTATTTTAGTTTATTTTTAATGGTTTAATTGTATTCTAATTATGTACATACACTATATACAATTTTTACAAAATTATAAAAAATATAAAATTATGAAAAATGTAAAGGATAAATAAAAAGAATATTTTATTCATGTATGTAGTACAATATGGGTCCAAAACCTAACTTTTTCATCTTAATTCCAAATTAAATGAAACCACCTTCTTAAATATCTAATTAAAAGTTGTATAAATTAAAGATAATTTTGATGCATTTTGAGTTTTAATGGAGAATATATGGGTCGGGGAATTTTGGATTTTAGAATTTTATTCTGAGTATAGAATTAACACTGTTTGTTATTTTTAGGTGAAATCAATTTTATATTTTTCTTTGTATTTTTATCTACAACTTTCATGTACAAATTTTATTGATTTGAGGTATAAATAATAAAGAATAAAATATGACCCAAAAATGAATTCTTGAAGAAAAATAAATAGGGTTTTTATTGTATATTTGACCCTTATCTCCCCCCTACTTTATTCCTTACGAACCCAATCATCATGATGCCTAGGTCTAGGGGTTTGGGGTCGTAAAATACCTTTGGAATTTTATTCTTTTCCTTTTCTTTTCTTTATTCTTTTATTTTGGCTTTACATAATGTATTTTATGCAATATAATAAATAATGAGTGGTAATTTATGCAAAATAATGTTTACAAGTATTTAGCTAGGGTTTAAAGGTCAAAATAAAAGAATAAAGGTGATGAAATGGAGATTCATCAAACAAGGACAAGGAGTGATGTGTTAAGACAACGAACTGATGGCAGATCTTAGGGCATGATCTAGGTGAAGTGAAGGTGTGTGGGCGATCGTAAAGAAAATGGATAAAAGTGAATAAATGAAGAAAATGATCACATGACAAAAGGAAGTCAATCAAGGGTGACAGATTCAGCTTGGGAGTGAATCTTGGAGGCTCCTGGGTCGTTGCTCTAAGCCTCGAAGAAGGGCTGAGCTCGAGCGGCTCATAGGTAGAGCTAATGCTTGCTCAGACGACTAAGTATCACATCGATGCAGAAGCTTCGTCTTCTCGCTTAATTCAAGCCACAAACTGCCACTCAGGGCTCGGGTGCGGTCAGGAGATGGTGCACACAAGGACGGATCCCCATGCACGGGCGGCGGAGGTGGAGTATTTAAAGGCCGAGGCAGTTGGTCCTGGGGGTGGATCTATGAGGTGTACCCGCCTCTTACTGACTAGCAGTTAGGGTAGATGAAGTCCTAGGTGTCACGCAAAGAAGAGGGAAGTTAGGTCTAACTCTAGGACTGGACGGTTGGTGAAGAGGGTCATGGATGACGTGAGGAAAATGGTGAGAATGTTGTTGCAAAAAGAGGTAGGCCATATGGGCAGAGGTAGAAGAAGGCTGGCAATCGTTGGATCATGCGATCCAATGGCCGATGGTGAGGCATGGGCCAGGGCCTTGATTAAATCAATTAGGCTGATTGGGTGACTGAGGAAGAAGATGGGTGGCAGAAGGGGAGGCGGGCCCCATGGGTGGCCCAGGTGGCTCCATGTGGTCCAATAGAATAGAAGAAAATTATAAAAATCAAAGAAAATAATAAATAAAATATATCTATGTCTTTACTTAAAAAGTGTTCAACATGAAATTGTATATCTTTTTTATATCTACAACTTTCATGTAGAATTCAAAATGAAAGTAAATGGTATATATACTCTTTTTAAAAACTCTTTGGTGATTTTTGATATTTTAATTTATAAATAATTACAAAATAAATATATAGAACATTAGACTAATTTTTATGGTATTTTTTGATATTGAGAAAATAAAATAAATAAATAAATAAATAAATACAAATAAGACACACATAATTAGAGGTAATTAATTACACTTAGTTAAATGTTAATATTATTGAATTAATCAAGTAATTTATTGAATAATCTAAGTAAGAGGGATAATAATCAAATAATAATATAGTAAACCAAGAATTTATCTGAGCTTCATATGTCTTAGTACCTCACCATTGGGGCATCGGTCCTATTTGTTAAGAAGAAGGATGGATAATTACGCATGTGTATAGATTATTGGTAGCTAAATAAGGTGGCTATCAAGAATGGTTACATGTTGTCTAAAATAGATGCTCTTTTTTACCAAATACAAGGGGCATATGTTTTCTCTAAGATTGATCTTCAGTCTGGTTATCATCAACTACGGATTCAGGACATCAATATACCTAAGTCTACATTTCAAACCAGATACGGGTATTATGGGTTCTTGATGATGCCCGTTGGCTTGACAAATGCCCCAGCTGCATTCATGGATATGATGAATCAAGTATTCGAGCCATTTCTCGATAACTTTGTAGAGGTCTTCAGTGATGATGTCCTTATCTACAC
Organism: Ottelia alismoides; assembly: GCA_037367405.1. Lineage (NCBI taxonomy): Eukaryota > Viridiplantae > Streptophyta > Magnoliopsida > Alismatales > Hydrocharitaceae > Ottelia > Ottelia alismoides. Next base: position 116,258 of record JAZKJV010004679.1, read on the forward strand.
ACAAGATGAGGAGCAACATCGAGTATACTTAAAAATAGTGCTGGAGACATTGAGGAAGCACAAGTTATATGCGAAGTATATTAAGTATCGATTCTGGATTCGAAAATGGCATTCTTGGACCACGTCATCTCAAGTGTAGGAGTTGTTATGGATCATGCAAAGATTGAAACAGTTCTTAACTGGGTACAACCGAAGAACGTGTTTGAGGTATGTATTTTTCTTGGCTTAGATAGATATTACAGAAAATTCGTGAAGGGATTCTTTCTGATTGCCCCTCCCCTCACCCAACTGACTAAGAAAGAGGCAGTATACACTTGGACAGACAAGTGTAAGAAAAGCGTCCAAACACAGAAGGAGAAACTTACTATAACTCCCATCTTGGCGATTCCATCAGGGATTGATAGTTTCACAGTCTACGCTGATGCATCGAAGGATGGTTTAGGTACAGTTTTGATGCAACAAACCACACAAGAAGAATTATTTGACCCATGACATGGAGCTTGCAACATATGTCTTTACTCTGAAGATGAGGAGGCACTATCTATATGAGTTGGCTTTTGATATCTTTACATATCATAAAAGTATTGAACATTTATTTGATCAGAAAGAGCTAAATATGAGGCATCGATGGTGAATGGAGCTCTTGAAGGATTATGAATGCATTATATCCTATCATCTTGGCAAGGCAAATGTAGTGGCAGATGCACTTAGTCGTAGGCCATGCTCGAGTGAATCCCATCCCCAACTTAAGACATGGGATCTTCTCGTATCTTTTTATTGGACATGCGAGCTGAAGGCGACACATAATGCAATAATTGTTATTGCAATCCACTCCTTAATATGAAATGAAGAATAATTAATTTGCATAATAGGACCCTTAGTACAATTAAGGTTATATACCATGGTCATCTTAATGATCATATAACTGTAGATTCAATTGTTGAATCTTAGAGACTGGTGCTTGGATGAATATCTAAAGAGTTAGATTGAGGACTCATCAAGCATCATCAAGTGATTATTAAGGAAGGATATCCAGCTTGAGAAGAAGATGAAAATTCTTCTTTAAAGGTTGATATCTAACTTACCTCTTGATGCATGTCCTCTGCATAGGAATAAAGATTCAAAGGTGTTAGATAAGTTAGGCCAAAGAGTACTTAATAAAATCAAGATAACCAATACATATGTCGTATACTGTCACGATATAGGCATGAATCCTCTGGACTGAGACATATGTATTACGATATGTGTGAGTATGTGCATTTGATAGACCGATTGGTTGATGGCCAAATCAAAGTCTATACATCGGCGAGCTGGTGTGCATATAAGGGCATATGAGTAATATGATCTCTCAAAGGGATCATACAGGTTCACTTATGAAACAGAAGACATGGGCTCACTCATGAGGTATTGGGACTGATCAAATTCCATGCATGACAAGATATTGTAGGTTTGATATATGCTTTTGGAAATCATATGATCGATACCAATTCCCAATGACCGAATGAGAAACTTAATGATAAACCCCTGGAGGTGACAGTCCAAAAGAGATCTAAAACTTCATGTTTATTCTATGTATTCAAGTATATAGGATGTACAGGTATTAGGAATACCTAAGGGTGATGTAATCATAATTATTGTATAATCATGACATTTCCATATTGAGGGAATGATGAAACAAGGTATGGATTTTAGTGACTCCTCTCAGTAAAGAATGTAATCTAATCTTAGTTCAAATATTGGACATTGATTTGAATATGATTCAGATGTAATTAGGAGATTAGATCTGCAGCTTTGATTTAATCAAACATCTGTGGAAGGTCCTTAAGATCTGGACTTGAAATATGATCTCAACATCCAAGTCACTATACATGGAACGTGTAATCATCATGTCCTTATCTCGAAGTATCCTGGAGAAAGCACATTATTCTTGAAAGAGTTCAATAATAATTACATTGTTAATATATCCAAGCATTGAGAAATGGATGACTAAATATGATTTAATTATCATAAATAATATGGATAAGATTCAGAGTTGAGATCTTAGATAATTAAATGTAATTTAATGATCAAGGATATAGATAATGTGGATAGAACTATCCATATTATTCATATATATTATAAATGTGATTTATAATATATTAAAGAGATATCATTGTGATTTACATTTTTTAATTAAGTGTTGATGTAAATTGGATTCACATTGGACAGTTAATTGAAAATGTAATTTACATTTTATTTTGGGTTGTGAATGATTTTACAGTTTTTCAATGATATGATTGTGATATTCACAAAATAATTATAAATTATTTGTGTGAATACATTTGCAACAAATATTTGTTGCAAATTAATTGGAGATAAATAGACACCTTAGTGGGAGGAGGTGGAAGGCTACCAAGTCCCATTGAGAAAGAGATTTATCTCTTTTAAATTATCTCCATGCGAAATTGACTTAGTTGAAATTAAACTATATTAATGACCCAATATACATTTAATTTAATTTAATTAAGCGTTGTTGTGTTTTTGCAACAAAATCATGGCCATTTAAACAAATACAAACCAATCTAAACCATTGGATTTGTATAGTCCATGGATTGAGATCTATGTACTCCTAGAATATTATATAATAAGAGGCACCCTTGCCAAATTTCTCTCTCTCTCTCTCTCTCGCTCGCTTTCTCATTCTTATATCACACCAACTCTCCCTCTTGAGTGGTCGTCCAGTTTAACCTTAGAGATACGGTTTCTTTCGTCGTAGCATTGCCATTACATCATCGCCTCGGTTATTCGTAGATCTTTATCTCCTTCTATGTGTCATGTTCATGAAGAAGACATTTGATCTCATGAGACGAGATCAGGAGATTCCTTGCTTGGATCAACAACTCGGATTGCAAGAGGCATGATATTCATCTTCGCGCTCCCAAGTGTCTCTACCATCGGGTCAGACTTGAGACAAGATGTCTCTATGCTTAGAGACTCGATAACAACAATGCTACAAGAGGTATTCTCTTACATAATATGTGGTTTAGATGAAACGATCTATGAATGGTTCATGGATCATGTGGTTTCATCATTTATTTTTTTTAAATTCCACTGCACTGAGCCTAGTTTGACTACTCGCTCATGATTGCATACGATGTGATCCCCATGCTTCTGTGATGTGATTGAGGATTTTTTCCATAATCATTCACTTTTAGTGATTGGCATCCCTTCGAGAGTAGTCAAGAGATGGTTATATTTCCCTCTCCTTCTCGTCCTGAGCTAGTAGAGAGGATTGTTCGAGGATAGCTTACAGGTTAGAGTCTATAGAGGCTCAAGGACAAGGCCTTTGAGGGGACTTTGGCTAGCTTTGCGTATCAAGATGGTATACTATGAAATGACAACCGTTTATATGTCCCAACATATATGGAACTAAGAAATGAGATCATGCATGAGGCATATAGCTCTCAACTATCGATACATCCTGGTTGCACCAAGATGTATAAGGATTTAAAGAAAAATTTCGGGTGGAAGCAGATGAGAAGAGATGTGACCGATTTTATGGTAAGGCGTATGACATGTAAATAGATTAATGTTGAATATAAGAGGTCGTCTAGACTTTTGTAGTCCCTTTCCATTCTTGAGTAGAAGTGGGAAGGCATGTCTATGGACTTCATTACAGGGCTTCCTAAAGCTTCTAGCAAATGTGATGTCATACAATTAGTAGTTGATAGGGTCACGAAGTCAGCGCACTTCATACCTGTCAACATGGCTTGTACTCTAGTTCATCTCACGGTGGTTTTATCAAGGAGATTGTCAAGCTTCATGGTTTACCAAAGCAAATTATATCTGATGGTGATCCGAGATTTACCTCAAATTATTTATGAACTCTTTGGAAGTGCAATTATGCCTTTGTTCAACTTACCATCCTCAAACAGATGGACAATATGAGATGACTATACATACTTTAAAGGATCTTCTTCGAGCATGCATGCTAGAGGGGAAAGGGTCTTCTAAGGACCATTTGTCATTAGCTGAATTTTCCTACAACAATAATTACCATGCCAGCACAGGCATGGCCCCTTTCGAGGTATTATATGGGAGGCAATGTACACTCTTGAGTTGACATGAGGTGGGCATAACCAAATGCACAAGGTGGAATATCTGGAGGAAATTGCTAAGGCCATTAGGACGAATCGAGAGAAGTGCTTACTGCACATTGTAGGCAAAAAAAATACAGTGATAGATGGTGCACCGATCTTAGCTTTGAAGTTGGAGATTTTGTCTTCTTGAGAGTGTCCCCTACTAAGAGAGTACAAGAGTTTTGAGTAAAGGGGAAATTAGTGTCACGGTTTATTGGGCCTTTTGAGATCTTTGACAGAATTGACAATATTGCATATAGGTTGGCACTTCCCCCTCACCTGTCTAGGGTGCATAGTGTCTTTCACATCTCCAACTTAAGTAAGTATATGCATGATCCACTGCACGTGATCTGCTATAATGATCTTCGAAGAGATACCATTGGTAAATACTTTTTGGTAACGACATAACTTCGAAGAGGCCACTTGGGAAACTAAGGCAGATATGTGACGAGACTACCCACAAATTTTTAGAGTTAATCTCTTAATCATACTTCCATCCTTTTAAGGTTGTTATCAATCACTCAATGGGGCTCAACATTTTAAGGTTGTTATGTTACTTATCTTACAACATAGGTCTCAAGGAAGACACCCATTTTAAGGTTGTTATGATGTATCGCCCCAGAATTTTGACTTTTTCTAGATTTTTAAACCTAGACATTATCATACTAAAGAAGTGTCTCACCGCAAGCTTTCCAATGAGATCAAGAATGTGTGAATCCAAGTTTGTATGAGGAAGTTATGATGTGTTTAGTGAACCAGGATTATGGATTTTTATGTATATTAAACATACGAATCTTGATCTTATTATAGATGTTGGGGAGATATTTTGGAGCATGTTTTCACCTCAAAATTGACAACCTTACTTCTTTAATTCAACCATGAATGGTCTTTAAGTTCCCATTGATCCCCTTTCATTCCTACTCCTTTCCCAAAGTTGATTCTTCATTCTTCCTTCCTAGAGAGACAAGAGCACGAGGGTCGAGCCCCGAAGCTCTGCGAGCTTCATTACGTGGAGAAAAGGAGGAGAGCCATTGTAAGGGAAAAGCATTGCAAGTTTCATGTCACTGACCATGTATACAGATCGAAGGTTTGCGTTTAGATAACAGATTCCGCCCCTCTCCATTTTCTTTTGCATATCTTGGAATATTGGAGAATGTATTTTTAGGAGATGATTTCTCAGTTTTGATCCGACCTCTGGATCTCCTCTTGTTGTTGGTCCTTCTCGATTCTATCTATCGAGTCGGTTATTATGGTTTCGGATTGAGATATACCATGATATTTTGACTTGATGTATTATATGTATATATATGAGTAAAGTGTGTCTGCTCCCTGGGAGGAGCCAACGGAGTTGCTCCCACCTCAATTTCCTCCCATTTTTTAGAAAATAAAAATATGTTATTCATCACATATACTCCTAACATGTCATTCCAATTTCGTCACAAACAGCGACCCCTATACCCTCCATCCAGAACAGGTAATTTTAACGATATTAGAATTGTTGTAATCGACCAGTTCTGGATGGAGGGTATAGGAGTCTCTGTTTCTGACGAAATTGGAATGACATGTTAGGGGGATATAATGATGAATATACAAATTTTTATTTTCCAAAAAAATTAGAAAAGTAGAGGAAAATCGGGGTGGGAGCAACCCGTTGGCTCCTCCAAGGGAGCAGGCACATTTTACTCTCTCTCTCTCTCTCTCTCTCTATATATATATATATATATATATATATGATGTATGTATGTATATATAGGAAAAAATGGGGCTGCCTCCATCCTATTTTTCGTAAATTTTTATTTTTTTTAAAACTATTACCATGTATATTCATATCTATATTCCCACTATATGCCATTCGAATTTCATCAGAAAGAGAGACTCCTACGACCTCTATCCATATAGTCATTTTTTAACGATCGTAGGATTTTTTAAATCGACTCCATATGGATGGAGGTCGTATGAGTCTCTGTTTCTGACAAAATTCGAATGGCATATAGGAGGAATATAGGAATGAATAAATATGGCGATATTTTTCAAAAAAAATAAAAAAAATTGACGAAAAATGGAGCGGGGTAGCCAACTATGGGGCAGCCTCATGCAGCCTATATATATATATATATAGGGGAAAACGGGGCTGCCCCCTAGGAGTAGCCAACATGGTTGCCCCCGCCGCATTTTTTGCAAAAATTTTTTATTTTTTTGGAAAAATATCACCATGTATATTCATCCCATATCCCTCCCATATGTCATTCTAATTTCGTCAGTAAAAGAGACTTCTATGGCCTCCATCCAGACGTCATTTTTTAACGGTCGCAGGATTTTTTTAATCGACACTTGGATGGAGGTCGTAGGAGTCTCTTTCTAACGAAATTCGAATGACATATAAGAGGGATATAGGGATAAATATACATGATGATATTTTTCAAAAAAAAATAAAAAAAATTACCCAAAAATGGGGTTGGACAGCCAACATGGTTGCCCCGCCCCAATTTTTGGTAATTTTTTTCATTTTTTTGAAAAATATCGTCATGTATATTCATCCCTATATCCCTCTATATGCCATTCGAATTTCGTCAGAAACAGAGACTCCTACGGGTCTAAATGGAGGTTGTAGGAGTCTCTGTTTCTGACGAAATTTGAATGACATATAGGAGGGACATAAAGATGGAATATACATGGTGATATTTTTCCAAAACAATAAAAAAATTGCCCAAAATGGGGTGGGAGCAGCCATGTTGGCTGCCCCTAGGGGGCAGTCCTATTTTTCCCATATATATGGGGGTTAAATGGGGTTGCCCCTTACGGGAGCTAACTTGGCTCCCCCCGCCCCATCTCGCACCATTTTTTATTTTTTTTAAAATTTCTTCCATGGAATTTCATCACTATATTCCTATATTATGTCATTCAAATTGTGTGCGAAACAGAGACTCCTACGACCTCCATCCAGACAGTCAATTTTTAATGGTAACAGAATTAATAAAAACAACCCCGTCTAGATGGAGGTCGTGGGAATCTTTATTTCGTGTGAAATTTGAATGATATAATATAGGGATATATTGATGAAATTCCACGAAAGAAATTTTCAAAAAAAAATAAAAAAATGAGTGAAATGAGCCGGAGGAGCCAAGTTAGCTCCCACCTAGGGGCAGCCCCATTTTACCAACTTGGCTCTCCCTGCCCCATTTCGCCCAGTTTTTTATTTTTTTAAAAATTTCTCCGTGGAATTTCATCACTATATCCCTATGTCATTCAAATTTCGTGCAAAATAGATACTCCGACGGCCTCCATCTAGAGAGTTATTTTTTAACGGTAACAGAATTGCTAAAAACGACCTCGTCTGGATGGAGGTCGTAAGAATCTCTATTTCACGTAAAATGTTAATGACATAATATAAGAATATATTGATGAAAATCTACTGAAGCAATTTTCAAAAAAATCAGGCGAAATGGGGTGGGGAGCCAAGTTAGCTCCCCCTGGGGGAAGCCCCATTTTCCGCTATATATATAGAGGGAAATGGGGTTGCCTCGAGAGGTAGCTAGCTTGGCTCCCCCGCCCCATTTTCTCTATTTTTATTTTTTTAAATTTCTTATGTGAATATTTATCCTATATCCCTTTATTATGTCATTCAAATTTTGTGTGAAACAAGGACTCCTACGGCCTCCATCCAGACAGTCATTTTTTAACGGTCACATGATTTTTTAAATCGACCCCGTCAGGATGGAGGCCGTAGGAGTCTCTATTTTACATTAAATTTTAATGACATAATATGAGAATTTAATAATGAATTTACATGGTTTTTATTTTCAAAAAAATAAAAAAATGTAAAAAATGAAACGGGGAGAGCTAAGTTAGCTCCCCCCACATTTTTCTCGTATATAAATATATATATGGGGTTGATTGGCTTGTCCCCTGTTGGCTGCCCCATCCCATTTTTGGGCAAATTTTTATATATTTTTTTGAAAAATATCGTCATGTATATTCATCCCTATATCCCTCCTATATGCCATTCGGATTTCGTCAGAAATAGAGACTCCTACGGCCTCCATCCAGACAGGGTCGATTTAAAAAATCCTATGACCGTTAAAAAAATGGCGTCTGGATGGAGGTCGTATGAGTCTTTGTTTCTGATGAAATTCGAATAACATATAGGAGGGATATAGGGAAGAATATACATGATATTTTTTCAAAAAAAATTGTGAAAAATAAGGTGGGGACAGCCATGTTGGGGTAGCCCCATTTTTCCACACACACACGCACGCACGCACGCACGCACACACGCACACACGCACACACACACACACACACACACACACACACACACACACACACACACACACACATATATATATATGGGAAAAATGGGGCTGCACCCTAGGGGTAGCCAACATGGCTGCCCCTGCTCCATTTTTCACAAAATTTTTTTATTTTTTTGGAAAAATATCACTATGATATTCATCCCTATATACCTTCTATATGTCATTCGAATTTCGTCAAAAACAGAAACTCCTACGGCCTCCATCCAGATGTCATTTTTTAACGGTCACAGGATTTTTTAAATCAACTCTATCTGGATGGAGGCCGTTGGAGCCTCTATTTCTGACGATTTCGAATGGCATATAGAAGGGATATAGGGATGAATATACATGATGATATTTTTCAAAAAAAATAAAAAAATTTACCTCAAAGTGGGGCGGGGCAGCCATGTTGGTTGCCCCTATGGGTAGCCAACATGGCTGCCCCTACCTCATTTTTCACAAATTTTTTTTATTTTTTTGGAAACCATGCATATTCATCCCTATATCTTTTCTATATGTCATTCGAATTTCGTCAGAAACAGAGACTCCTACGGCCTCCATCTAGATGTCATTTTTTAACGGTCGCAGGATTTTTAAAATCCACTCTATCTGGATGGGGGACGTAGGAGTCTCTGTTTCTGACGAAATTCGAATGGCATATAGGAGGGATATAGGGATGAATATACATGACGATATTTTTCAAAAAATAAAAAAAATTGCCCCAAAATAGGGCGGGGCAGCCATGTTGGCTGCCCCCAGGGGGCAGCCCCATCAACCTCTCTCTCTCTCTCTCTCTCTCTCTCTCTCTCTCTCTCTCTCTCTCTCTCTATATATATATATATATATATATATATATATATATACCCTTACAAATGTGGTGGGGTCTCATAGAGATTATAGTTTATCAAACATAATTACGGTAGGATTAAAAAGGGATGGATGAGATCAAAACCACTAGCATGATATGGAATGGTTTTGATGAAAAATTACTTCTATATTTTGAGGATATGAACCTGCGATTTTCTGGGGAGAGGAGAGGAAAATACGAGTCAACAAATTAGGCATAACTATTTTATTAAAAACAGATTTATGGCCGGCTATTTTATATAATAAATACCAAAGAGATCAAAAAAATTACTTTTAAAAGAATCTTTATTGAATAAGGTTTAAATGAATTGCGTTTGTAAGTTACTTTTTTGAAATAGAGCAAATAATTTTATAAAAATTAGTTCAAATTTTGTTGGTTTTTATAGCATCAACGTACTATAATTATGTCATGATGATTATTTAAATAGTTTGGGAGGAAATAAAATGGTATCAAAAGGTTAATGAGGTTTCATTACGAACAATTTCAATTATTGAACACTGTAAATATGTTATGGTTTAAAAACCCAAATGTATTTTACAAAAATAAGATAAGATAAAAAAATCACCAAAAATTAATGAACAATTGTCACAATTAATTTTAACGTAGAAATTTGAATAGTTTGGCACAAATTTGAAATTTGAAGGCATAATTATACAAACAATTGATTGGTAGTCTTAATAGCATATCTTATTGAATTTTAAATTTAAGCAAAGTTAATATAAACTTATGGTCTCAACAGTGTATACTTCGATGTTTGAAAATAATCTTAACGTTAAAATAATTATAATTTAATAATTATGTAAGTTTGAAAGTTAGTTAATGTTTCCTTAAAATTGATTTGATTTATACAAATATTTGCCGAAGTTTTGAAATAAAATGAAACTATATTACAAAACTCATTGGATTAAAAAATATATGTGCAATGAAATGGTTCCGACTTTACAAATAAAAATTAATAATGAGTTATAAATGGAAAAAAATAATTGAGTATTCATGAGGAGGTATCGACGGGTGCTTATGATAATAATAAAAAAAGGAAAGTATTAATTTACTTTCGTAAAGGGGAACTCACGGTCAGCTCCGACATTTCCGCCAACAAAAAAGAAATATTGTTATGACTGGAGGAGGTGAAACCGGGATTAGTTCTGGCGATCGACTCAAATCAAAGAGGATGAACAAAAGAAAAGATTCGGCTACGGCATTGAGTGAGGAGAAGGATTCCGCTTATCGTGTTGCTGATCGAAGGAGGCTGCGAAGAAGGTAACGATGTAGACTTTATACAGTATAATACGAATTTTTTTAGTTTAGGGTTCCCATATGGTTTCGTAAACTGAAAATATATAATGAAAAATGGGATTAGGGAAGGTAATATATGATTTTAGTGAATAGAGCTTTTAAAAAAAATAGTTTAAAAGCATTTTGGAATGGATTTGGGCAAAATAATGCGCGATACATAACTTTGTGATGTCTTACTGTACAATGCATTTGGAATATTGTAATAAATTTGTATAATATGAGGGACAAATTTTGATTATAAAATTCTAGAATGCATTGATTATAAAAACATACTATCTACAACACACAAAAAATAAAAATAAAATAGTTTTCCTTGTGATGCAGGTTGGATATGTCATCGTCTGAATCAGATTATGATGATTTAGACATAGGATCAAACGCTGGGTTACCTGTATCCACGAGATCACCTGAGGGAAAGAATATGCAAGTTCTTGACTTGAAGAAACAAAAAGGTATTTAAAGAACAGAAACATTTGAATTATTTAAATTCTTTTTGAAATCTTTTGTTTTTTGGATATGAAACATGTTATTGTGGTGATTAATTTACAGATATGAAACACACACGAGATGAATTAAATGTCAAGACCACATAAGACTCAGTGCAGTGTAGAGAAGAAGAATATTTCAAAAATATGGATGTATGCTTTATAATCTAATAACCTTATATTGTCTTTAAAGAACTTATTAGCTATAATACATATTTCAAAATACTATTTTGATTTCAGGCAAAGGATACGTGCAGCATAGATGTTTCATTGAACACTTCGTCCAGTACATAGATGGACACAGATCTACTCCAAAACAACAATCTCTTATATCAAAGACGGCTTTTTCAAGACTGATAAACATAGGAAATATTGATATAGAGAGAAAAAATGTGCAATGGCTAGTAGAGAAATACCAATGAGGGAGGGATTTTCATTTTGGTAATAAGGTGGTGTCATTCAGCGATGATGATACTGGTATCATTCTTGGATTACCAAGTACAGGATTTCCAGTCACATTTAGGGGGAAGTATTTACCTTAGAAAAGATTGATATCAATAGAGCTTTTTGACAATGGGATGGTTTTCAACAGGAGGAAGCTGATTCATGTTTTGATTGACTACTATGAACGCGATGATGATAATTCTGTAATAATATATGTTACTTGTTTAATTCTGTTCATGTTTGCCACATTCCTTTTTCCAGATTGTGCATATTCGTCTCAAAAGAATTACTACACTACATTGAGTCATTAGAGGACACAAGATACTTTAATTGGTCAGATGTAGTTGCTAAGATGATCTTGTTCAATATGAACGATGTGTTTCATAGGATTCAGCAGAGAAGAAATGGAGTAGCACACATAACACTGGGATATCTAACCGGATGCGTAGCTTGTTTATACGTAAGATATTTTAGTAGTTTAAACTGTAAAAGATTTTAATGTATATTATCCTAACATTGGATTATTTTCAGGTATGGATGCTTGAATACTGTTGCAAGGAACTAGTTGTAAGTCGTGATTTGAGGCCTAGAATAAGGAAGTGGAGTGGAACAGTAAAAGAGTTGTCGCGGAGATTAGTATCACTAAGCAATGACAAGGTATTTATCTTAGATAAAATTAGTTGGTCATATGGTAAACTGCTGAATTGAAAAAACAAAATTATTCAATAAATGAAATCATATGTAAATAATATGCATTGCTTTAAAACAAGTTGTTTACTGTACTCTTAAAAGATTTTATTTGTTTGATTTACACTAGATCTTGCCGAACATTCATCCAATGAAAAATGAGATAGTGAAGATAGGACATGATGAATATGTCTTCCCATATGAAAAGTTCCTCTTGAGTGGATTTTCTGTGAGGAGACCACAATTGATAATTGAAGAGGTCATACCGGTTCCATTGGATGGTCCACTTAGAAGAGGAAGGTTCAAGAAGGGAGTGTTTCATGTAATCAGGAATGATGATGGGAAGGATACTGAGGTTGAAAAAAAATAAAGCCAAAGTATCACTGTGAAACTTTGAAAGTAGAAGTAAGAGAGTTAAGAAATTTGGTTGAACAGCTTAAGGGGAATTCAAACAACAAAGACATTGATGGTAAGATGGTTGGTTATGAAGCTGAGATAATGAATTTAAAGAAAGAAAATAAAGAGCTTAAAGAAGAAATTCTGAAGTTGGTGAAGCATATAGAATATGTACTTCATGAACCAATACCAGAAAATGTAGATAAACATTTTTCAGGCATGACAGAACTGAAAGCATGGTTGAGACATGTGCTCAACAAACTATGGATGATAAATATGCTTGTAAAGAAAACTCTGAAAAAGTGATGCTTGAAAAAGAACAAGAAGACGGACTTTTTGAAGGAAAACATGCAGATGTGGAAAACATTGAAATTGAAAAAGTGGGTGATCGATGTTTGGAGATGGTTGGCGAAGAGTTGCCCAACAATGAAGTTGAGAAAGCAGATGTTATTCCTTCATTTGAACTTGGGTGTAATGATGGTAAAAAAAGGAAGTTTGATAATTAGTGAAACATCGAAAAAAAAGAAGGGAAAAGGCACAAGTTAATCCAATCTCTTAGCAAAAAGAGTCAAGGATAGGAGGGAGGCAACAAGATCAAAAACAGAAAAGGATCAAATGAACAACAATGATGAGAAGAAGAAGTCAACAAAGAAGTCGTCAAAGAATACATCGAAGCCTTCAGAACTTTCTGCTCATGCTGACTCGAAATCAGAGGTAAGAAAATAACTATGATAAAATAAAAAAACAGATAACGATATAAATTGTCCCTGTGCAGTATCTATGCGATGCTCCAACAGATTTCATAGGATACGAATTCATAACAACGGAAGAAAAGGAGATAATACAGAGATTCCTGAGAGATCCAGCAGACAAGTACATTTCTTTTAATGATCTTACTATTGTTTGAATGCTTAATCAATATTGTGAAACTAATGGTTAACTTTAAAAATACAGGTTGAATGCAACTTATCATTCGCCATACAAGAGTTACAGCAAGGGCAGGGAAATACATAATTTCTTGTACGAAAGAATGATTGAAGACTCGGTATGTTTTTAACTATTTTTTTACAATTAAAGATAGCATGAACTACTATAAATGTGAGTAGGTCATCTATTTAAATTATCGTCTTAACCTTTGTAGATAATCGAGATGTATCTTGAAATCATTTGTCATAAACATCAGAAGGAGGAAGGCATCATTCCCTTCATATTCACTTCCATTTACAAAATGGTAAGTCGGTGTAGATCTTTATATATATAGAGAGAGAGAGACTGATAATTAACAGAATAAATCTATAACTGCACAACAATGCTTCATTAATAATGCCGAGGTGGGAACAGACGAAGAGTTCACCAACTTGGAGCAATTATATGATGACCCTGAAGACCTTCTTGGATTATAAAAGGTATCCACGGTCATTCATACAAGAAACCATTAGCACTTGCTTGTTGCAGATTTGGAAACAAGGAATTTTTACTCGTACAACTCTATGAAAGGCAACAAATTTCACAAGAAAGATCTTTACAAATGGGTATTTATATTATACATACATATACAATTTTAATTGTATCATTCTATTACATTTACGGAACTAACTAAGATCTTAATTTCAGATGGGATGGATCAAAGAATACTTCAGCACAACATACTTGGGAGATAGCGTTTTCAATAGGGGTCTAATTTGTGTTGAAGACTGCCCTCAGCAACCTGCACAAAGCTTGGACTGTGGAATTTATATCATGAAGATGATAGAGTACTTGTGTGAAGGAAAAGCGCTAGACTTTGATTACAATGACATTCCACGATTCAGAGCCGAAATAGCTTACGAACTCTTACGCAGTAGCAGGGTGGAAAATTCAAGTTTCTATTGATGAAGTTGTTTAATTTAGTATTTATGAAAATATATCTATATGTTATACGTAGTTGAACAATGGTTACAAACAATGTTACTTTATTTATTTTTGAGTCTAAACTTAGCCTGTAGAACTAGTTAAATCTTTTGGACAATTTTCGATCTCTATGTTGAAAATGATGCTTGATTTCTGCACATTTAATGTGATTGTGATACAGACACTTGAAATGGATGAAATTACAAAATAATATGATTTATTGCAATGTTATATAGGATTATGAATTATAAATTTTTAAAGTAAAAATATTTATAGCTCGTTCATTTTTTACAGTAATTCATTCCAAAGACCATTGAAGTCATTTATTGTAGTGTTGTTGATATTTTATAGCATCGATAAAAAAAATCTTAGTCCATTATTAAAATTAGATCTTCCTTTTGAAAAAAAAAGGAATGTGTATTACTTATTCGAAGTTAATGGCAGCGTGGATCAGTTTAGTGCTTAGCATTGGTATATTGAAATTAGAAAAGAATGTTGGCATGCTTCATACACTAATCACTGGTAAGAATAGCACATATTAAGAGTGTTTGGAATTTAAAATATAATGAATCATATATATTGATTGAATAAACAAGCAGATGCACAGAAGATATAAATAAACAGTTGATTAAGTATCAGTTGATTAAGTATAATACAATACATTAAAATATATCCATTGTACGATACAATAATTTTAAAAAATTGAATACATGGTGTTCCATGATATAAAACATGGTACTATCTTAAAAAATCAATCTGTGGTTGCTTGTTGAAGATGCATGGTACCGGAAATTCCTGATAACAGTATCCTCCTGGAAATTGATGCTCCCTGATGAGTCGACCCGAGCGACTAAGGTAAGAAGGTGTCAATGGTCGTTGCGACCTCAACCTCTCGGGACTCAGCTCAATCAAGAAAAATGAAGGAAACCACCAATCAGAGATATAAAATCAATCAAAACAAAGAAGCGGTCCTCGCTACTTTTATTAACCTAGTATAGCGACCAAGGTCGGACTCAAGGAGCACGAATTGGTCTCGCAGCCTACGAAGTAGTCAAAATCAATAAAAAGGAATGAAATATTTTTTTTGGTGGATTTTAACTATTTTTATATATTTTTTTAATTTTTTAATAATGAGAAAAAAGAAGAAAAGGGCAAAACAAGCAACTTAAGCAATTATTAAAAACACTCAAAATGCACAAAAAATATAATAAAAATGTTTTTATGATTTTTAGGTTTTTTAGTGTTTTTGGTGAATTTTTCAGATTTTATAATTTTTATATAATTTTCTAAAAATAAAGAAAGGAGAAAAACAATGGTCACTGTACAGCCAGACTTGAAAGATCCATTAAAAATATAAAATAGATCTATAAAAGTCTGGAAGCAATTGTTATGAAACATATAAACAAAATCTAAGATTCAGAAAAAGAGTTTGCAAATTTTTTATTTTTATAGAATTTTTTAGAATTTTTATAAGATTTTTAGGGTTTTTTAATTTTTAAGGGTTTTATATATCCAGAAAGCACCAAAATTGGACAGAAACTAAAATATACTAAAACTAACTAACCCTAATTTTTTTTAGAATTTTTAAAATGGTTTTAATATTTTATTTGATTTTCTAAGTCAGACGGTCACAAAAACCACTATTTTTGAATTTTTAAAAATATCAAAAAGCCTCAAAAATATCCCAAAAATTTAGGGAACTTTTTACCCAGTGGCAGAGGCCACATGTCCAAATTTCACCTAATTTGGATTTAATGTGGTATTTTATTTAATTAAAACAAGGCACACAGTACACAGGGACCTAAATGTAAGAAAACATGTTTCCAGGGGCTTAAACATAACACGTGCGAGAACTGTAGTATAAAAAGCGCAAAAAGCCTAGATATTCAGCACATGTTGAATAAAACCACGCACAGGGGTATAACTGCAAATATGGAAATTAAAGTTTCATTTCATAATACAGTAATAACCACAGCCCTAAACATGCAATTTGTCCAAATATCACATGACGAAGCACGTGTCTCACACAAGCAGGGACAAAAATGCAAGTAAAATAAACATCAAGGTCCTATGTGTAAAATATCCAAGAGAGAAAATTTATTTAATAAACTAAACTATAACTACTGAAAGGTGCAGGGGTATGGGTGCAATTACCCAGCCGAGGCGCGTGATGGCGCACGTGAGGCACCAGGTGTCGAGGCGTGGCTGGTTGTTGATGTGCGGTACTGGTGCAGCCACCTGGACGATCCAACGGTGGAGGCGTGTGGCGAACGTGGGTGGCACGTGCCCGTTAGACCATGATCTGACGGTCTGACATCGCAAAGAGCGGACGGTGGAGATGCGAACTGGAGCGGCGGGGAGATCCGATGGCTGGCGATGGATGAGGAAGAACACCTCCCAGAGAGGTTCCTCGGCATGTCGGAGAAGATCCAGCTGGCCGATGAACGATCGGGGAGGAGGGTCTTCCTCGCGATGACTCTCAGCGTCGGGTGGCGGCCTCTGATGAAGCTTCCAACGGTCGGATCGTCCGGCGAGGGACGAGCGACCTGGAGGAGCTCCGGCGAAGGGGTGAAAGCGCAGCCAAGGAGGGTACCTGCTCTTATTCACCTGCAAAACAAAGGGCTCGCTCGAAGGAGAGCTCCGGCGAGGGTTATTCGCAAAAAGGGGGAAAGAAGCGACGTGGGTGAGCGGATGAAGGCTCCGGCAAAGGCGGCGGAGGGAGCCCAGCTCGATCTTGGCTCTGGTGGCCAAGGTCGAGATGATCAGATCGTGAAAAAAGGATGACGATGAGTCGGTGAGGGTATCAGTACGGGTACGATGGGCTGGCGGAGCTCCGGCCACTAGGGCAGAGCTGGCGGAGCTGAGAAGCGAAAATCGAAAATGGACAATGAAAGAAGAGCTAACGGGTCTACCTGATATAGGATGTCGACTGGGGATGAGCTAAGGAAGCTCTGGGGGGGTCTTGTCCTCGAGGAACGTCGAGGTCCGAGGCTGGGCGCACGTCGCGGCGGCGCACGGCGACGAAGGTCGCCGGATCAGTGGCTGGAAGCTCCTCCTCCTCACTGCGACACTCTCCTCGCGCAGCTGTCACTCTGGGGAAGAAAATGGAGGTACTGGGATGAAGGGGCGGAGCCAAATATGGCCGGGAATGTGCGGCGGAGGAGATGCTTTATAGAGGTGCAGGTCCGAGAAGATGGGATCGGGCCCGGCTTGGTGAAGCGCGGACACCTAGGCAAATGATCGGGCGAAAATCTCGGATCAAAAAGGATTAATTGGCACATGGGGTTTGGATAAACGGAGGTCGGATCGAGCGGGGAAAATTAGGTGAAATCGGGTATAGCGCAAGATCCGCAGGAAAGAGGTACGCGGGGGAGAGTTGACCGGGGGTCAACAATCCCCCGTGGACCAATCACAGGCAACCAGTTATTAAATATTTGGAAATTCAATAAAAAATAGTAAATGCTTTTATTTCGAGAAACTTTAAACATAAAAAATGTTTATTTATTTTCAAACTAATTTTTAGTGATTTTTATTTATTTTTTTGAAAAATAAATAAGGTATTTTCATTATATTATTATTATATATAGGTATATACATATATGTGTTTTTTATTTTTAATTGTTTATTTTTGTATATTTATTCAAGTTTTATATTTTATTTATTTACAACATAAAATTTGGAATAATGAGGTATTTTTATTTTATTTTTATGTTGTATTTACATGGGTTAAATAAATATATTTATATACACATATACATGGCATATACACAGAGTGGGGAGTGATTTTTATTATTTTTCTTTTTATTTTATTTTTATTTTCGTGATTTTTATTTTATTTATTTACAACATGAAATCTGGAATATAGATATATTTTTATGGGATTTTTATTAATTATTTACAAGGAGAAAATAAATAGGTATGTTATTTCATATACAAGGTTTATATACACTAATGGTAGAGGTTTTATTTGTTTTTTTTATTTTTGTTTTGTTTTTCTCATTTTTATTTTAGTTTTATTTTTACAAATATGTACCAAATATAAGAAACACTTTTTAATTGTTATTTTGAGGAAAATAACTTTTATGTATTTACATGGAGGTATATACATGTATGAATGACCTTATCTCTTTCTGCTTGGGTTCTTTTGCGGTCAGGCCCATGTTGAGCTCTCCCTTGAGATTAGGTCACTCAATATTTATTCTAAATATTTCCCTCTTTTTATTGTGTTTCTTTATTCTTTTATTTTGGCACAAAAACATGCTAATTATGCAAATTTACACTATGCATGTGTTTTGGCAATCTATGATATTTACACATATTTACATGGTGTTTTGCTCAAGTTTCTAGCTAAAATAAAGGAATAAAGAGTGATGAATTGGGATTCATCACCCCCCTATACTTTAGTTTTGCTAGTCCCTTAGCAAACACTTATTTGAAAGAGAAGTGCAAAATAGAAAGAAAAAGAAAAAGAGGAGAAATCGAGGTTGATTATTAAACTTTCCTTCATTAAATTGAAATATGGAGCTCGGTCAGACCTTTGGATTATTAATTTGTCGGAACCTTATTTGGACTTAAGCTTAAAACTTAATAACCTCTAAGTTCCACCAATCTATGGTCAATACTCCTCAATAAACCATATCAGAAAAAGTCTACATACACAAACTCTAATGACCATGAATCTTTTCTTGTATGGTGTAAGTGATATGTAGCTCCCCACCTCAGAAGTAATAAAGAAACAACCTCCCCTAACCTGGTAACTCTAATGCCTCGGTCTAGCAACTCTTTCCTCGAGAAGCGGGGTATTCCCTTCTAAGTTTAAGTGCAACCGACTCAAGAAGAGTGGGAAGAAGAGAATGGACCATGACCGGTGTAGCCATGTATCCTTGGGAGCTCTAACCAGTGTAGCTGAGTCTCCCGCTGCAAGCTTCATGAGATTGGAACATGTATAACATAAGCTTTTGCTTTATTTGACTATATACACTCCGGTGGGATTATTAAATTTTCAATCCGACCCACCACTTTTTTTTGGAGTTCTTTTCTTTTTGCACATTTTTTTCATGTGCATCTGTATAACATATCTACATGGTGCCAGTAGACTATCCCTCTTTTGAAGCTTTATTGCAACCCACGGCTTCTGTCTTTAGACTTCATAACCACCAGACCAAGTTGAGACGCACTTCCTTCACTATAAGAAGAAGAGAGGTTCCGCCTAGAAGTACTACCTTCATATGCTACCCCAAACCAAAGGAAACTGCCTCCTCACCACCTCATCCGTGGAGAGCTAGGTGCAATGTGCTGGTGCAAGTAAAGCCATTGTCTCTGAGAGTCATGTGTGTGTTGTTAAGTGCTCTACTTAGGCTCATCAAGATGACATATGCTCATAGCCTAGTGGACTCAAAGAATTAAGTCCCAATGGACCTGAAAAGTCTCAATCTTAAGCCCTATAAGGTTCCTCTTATTATTAGGTCAATTAAGGTCTTAACCAAGCTCCATTTGTCAATTTAATTCCAAGCTAGTTTAAATGTCAACTATGATTAGAAAAACTGTGCAAGTATTTAAATAGATGCTATTTACAAATATTTACAATTGTGCAAAATTTTTGAAAAAATGTTTGAAAACATGGATGTATGCATGAATGCGAAGTTTTGCAAAATATTTGTAAAAAAATTTACACAAGGTTTTTGCAAACTTTTGATTTTCAAAACATTTTAGAAAAATTTTGTACTATATACATAATTTTGATATGAAAATATTTACAAGATATTTACACAAAAAGATTTTACAATCATTTGTACAAAAATAATTTGATAAATAAATAAGAATATGCAAGAAGTGTTTTATATACAAGGGGAAAATTTTAAATTTTTGTGGATTTTTAGCCATTTTTATTTATTAACACACTCACACAAAGTACGAGTTATGGCTAAAGTATATATGAAATACATACACACCTATACTTAGCTCGAACAATGTCCTCGGAGTGATCAAGAGCGATGAAGAAGACATAACTCGTGCTTAATATAGGGAAGTGAAAAGGAATGGCTATATACAAAGACGAATCAAAGAATAGAATAAAAAGGACTCGGTGTTTCCCCCTATAATTAGGATCAAGTAATCCTAAGTAAAGCAAGCTGTGCATGAAAGGAAATACGAGTAGAAGGATGTACAGAGTCTACCCCCCCTATACTTAGGGTGAAATATCCCTAAGTATAGGCAGCAAAACAGGGGCAGAAAGAATCAACAGAATACCCGAGAGTCCTACACCCCCCCTATACTTAGGGTAAAGTACACCCTAAGTATAGCATAATCATAAGATGAGAAAAGGGATGTGGGACTAAAGAATAGAGTGATATGGACAACTGGATCTATACAAGTCAGAAGAACAGTGATAATCAGGCGTGAGATGCAATAGATGTGAGTCAAGAGACCACATCTCACGCAAAAAGGGGCAACATCAACGACCCGCGGCTCATGATCTAGATATGGATTGAGCCGCTGGTCGTTCACTCGAAAGGTAGCATCAGAAGACAACTCAGATATATCAATACTCCCATTGCCATGCACCTTTCTAACTAGATAAGGTCCCTTCCATTTGCTCTGTGGCTTCCTTGGAAATAATCGAAGCCTAGCATCAAACAGCCATACTCTCTGTCCTGGCTCAAACTGCTTGTGGTTGATATGAGAATCATCCCACTCCTTCACTCTCTCCTTATAATGTAGGCTGTTTGAAAAGGTGGTATCACGAAGCTCCTCCAGGGCTGCTAACTCTACCCTCCTCTGATCTCCTACACTCTCTGGATCCAAAAGTATATCAGTGACTGCCCAAAGTGACCTATGTCTCGGCTCAACAGGTAAATGGCACGGCTTGCCATAAACGAGGCGAAAGGGAGATGTACCCAAAGGCATCTTGAAAGGCGTCCGATATGCCCACAAGACCGAGTCCAAAAGCTGTGACCAATCCTTTCAGTCAGGGTGGATGACTTTCAGCAATATAGTCTTGATCTCCCTGTTTGACACTTCAGCAAGACCATTCGTCTGAGGATGGTATGGAGTAGCGACTCGATGGTCTATGATGAACTCACTAGCAATGGCCTTTACCTTATCGTTGACGAAATGAGACCCCCCGTCAGATATCAATACTCGAGGTACCCCGAACCGTGAAATGATATTCTTCCTCAAAAATCTGCAAACAGTCCTAGCATTTGCGGTTCAGGCGGGGATGGCCTCAACCCAACGACTCACATAATCCACGGCCAACAGAATGTACTCAAATCCCTGACTCCTAGGGAATGTACCCATGAAGTCGATGCCCCATGCGTCAAAAACCTCACAGAAGTGTATGGGCTGCATCGGCATCATATCACGCTGTCCACAAGTGCCCATCCTCTGACAGGTCAGTACACCTCTTCACGAACTCATCAGAGTCCTTGAAGAGAGTAAGCCACCATAGGCCGGATTGGAGCACTTTCTATGTCGTTCTCCTCCCTGAGTGATGCCCTCCTGCCTCAAGCTTGTGGCAGTTAGTAAGGACGTTGTGGTGCTCCTCCTGAGGAATGCACCTACGCCAGATACTATCCCCTCCCTCGTGGTAAAGGACGGGATCCTCCCAATGGTAAAACTTTGCCTTCGTGAGGAAGGTCTCAAGTTTCTGCCTGGGCCAATCTTGTGGAACTTTCTTGGCAACAAGATAGTTCACAATATCGGCATACCATGGGAGCGAGGCGATAGCAAGGATTGCCTCATCTGGGAAGGTCTCACAAATAGGCTCAATCTGCTCAGAATCCTCAAGATACTCCAATCGGGAGAGATGATCCGCCACCACATTCTTGACTCCAGGCTTATCCTTAATCTCTATATCAAACTCCTGGAGTAGAAGGATCCATCTGGTCAATCGAGCTTTGGCATCCTTCTTTGCCATGAGGTACCCGATGGCGGTATGATCAATGTATATGGTCACTCTAGATCCAATGATGTAAGATCTGAACCTACCTAGGCCGAAAACTACGGCTAGCATCTCCTTCTCAGTGATAGTATAGTTCCGTTGCGCGGCATCCAATGTACGGCTAGCGTAGTGAATGGCAAATGGGACTCCATCCCTTCTCTGTCCCAGCACAGCCCCCACAGAAAACTCGGAGGCATCCGTTATGATCTCGAATGGGAGAGACCAGTCACGTGGCTGGAGAATAGGAGCCTCTATAACACAGCTCTTGAGAGTCTCAAACGACGATAGACACTTATCATCAACAAGGAACTCAGTGTCTTTCATCAACAGATTAGTCAACGGTCGGGAAATCCTGCTGAAATCATGAATAAAGCATTGGTAGAAACCGACGTGCCCCAGAAAGGACCGTAACTGCCGCAAGTTGGACGGTGGATCGAGTTTTCTAATGACATCCACCTTGGTCGGATCAACCTCCATGCCCCTATTGGAGATGATATGGCCAAGCACCGTCCCTTGAGTCACCATGAAGTGACTCTTCTCCCAAGACAACATAAGGTGAACCTCTATGCATCGCTGAAGGACTCGGTCTAGGCAGTCAAGACAAGAATCAAATCCGTCGCCGTAGATCGAGAAATCATCCATGAAGACCTCCAAGCACTCCCCCACCATGTCCGAAAAGATGGACAGCATGTATCTTTGGAATGTCGTCGGAGCGTTGCATAATCCAAAAGGCATGCGTCTGAAAGCATATGTCCCGAAGGGACAGGTGAAGGTGGTCTTGTCTTGGTCCTCGGGCGCGATGGCCACCTGATTATAGTCAGAGTACCCATCCAAGAAACAGTTCCTTGCCAACCTCTCAATAATCTGATCAATAAAGGGCAGGGGAAATGATCCTTCTTGGTAGCCTAGTTCAGTCGTCTGTAATCCACGCAGACCCGCCAAGAAGTGGGTACCCGGGTAGCAATCTCCTTTCCAGACTCTGTGACAACTTTAGTGATGCCCGTCTTCTTGGGCACCACATGCAATGGACTGACCCACTTGGAGTCAGAGATGGGGTAGATAAAATCGACGCTCCACCACTTCGAGATCTCCTTCATGACAATATCTCTAAGATTTGGGTTCAGCCGCCGCTGGAACTCACGCGACGGCTTTGCCTCATCCTCGAGATAGATGTGGTGAGAGCACAGAGCTGAACTGATCCCCTGGAGATCTGCTACACTCCATCCTATTGCCTTTCGGTTCTTTTCAAGAACCCCCATCAGATGGGATTCTTGCTCTCCAGTCAAATCAGCGGAGATAATGACTGGGTACATCTCATGCTCACCCGCAAGGAACCTATACTTCAACGATGCTGGTAGCGGCTTCAGCTCTGGACAAGTAGGTGCTGGCAAATCTGGCTTCTGAAGAATCTGAGTGTATGCTGCCAAATCTGCATGGGAGAATGAGGACTCTCGCTCACAAACTGGATCCGAAGAAGGCTGCTTAACTGGTCTGTCTCTGCTCTGCTCAGAATCAACCTCCTCTCTAGCTGTAGGCTCAGTGGAAGTCAGACACGGTGTGAAATCATCAAACTCTGCCCAATCAGTGTCTGACTCTGAGGGATCATACTCACAAAAATCTGTATCGCGATCAAGAACCGAATCTGCGGCCTGAAATGTATCCTGGACCAGGAATGCACTCTCCAAGCTCTCCTCTGCTGGCGTCTCTGCATCAACGAACTCTGAAGGTGAAAGGATGGTCTGTGCGACTGGATCTGCCCAAACTGCCTCATCATCTGTAATCACGAAGTCACAGTTCTGGTGGATGTCTCGCCCTACCTCTGTCATCTGCTCTGAATCTGTGGTCGGCTCTGAGCAATCTGAATCTCTAGCTCTAGTCTCCTCGACCGTCTCTATTTGTATACTCTCGCCCTCGACGCGAAAGTATACCTTCCCGCTACCATGGTCGGACACTTCCTTGGTTGTGGCCAAGAACGGGCATCCTAAAATGATGGGGGTATCAATCGCTGACTCAGGGATCTCCATGTCCAACACTACGAAGTCCACAAGGAATTTCAGGCCCTGAATCGTGACGACAACGTCCTTCAGCGACCTCTTCGGCCTCTTGACTGATCGATCAGCAAACTGAAGGACCTTCCTACTCTGTCGGAGAGTGCCCAACTCAAAGCGGACGAGAAGGGTTGCCGGAACTAGGTTGATCGAAGAACCGCTGTCTAATAGAGTGTGGTCGAACCTCTGCTCATGAATGTGGCATCTGACATACGGGGCTCTTGCATCTGGCCTCTTGGCTGGCAGATGGTTTTGTATCGCGAAACAAGTGGCTCTGGTAAGCACATGGATCTCAGACTGATGGTTCCTCCTCTTCCTCCTAACTTTGGTCCTATCTCTGAGTAATCTCTGGAGTAGAGGGATGTGCTCCAAGGCCTCATGTAGAGTCAGCTGAATATGGAATCGATCTATCATCTGCTGGCTGAACTCTATCTGATGACTCTTTTGGGGATTTTCTATTTTCTTCTCCTTTACCATGTGAAGTGCTCGTGGAAAAGGGATCACGGGGTCCTTCTCAGATGAAGGATTAGCAGAGGGTCTGGCATGCTCATGAACAGCAGAATCCACACAAACATCATCAATCAACACATGTGGATTTGAAAATAACATGCCCTTTCCTTTATTTCCAGAAACGTCCTGAGATACATGTACAAATGGAAAGACAACAGGAATAGCAGAAGTAATGGTGGCCTCAATACCACCCTCGGCATGTCTCGCGGCATCAGTACCGCGCTCTGGCTCAACAGTTGTGGTGGCGTCAGTACCACCTCCTCGAACTGGTGAAGCGACGGCCTCAGTACTATCGGTTGGATCAACGTCCATGGTGGCATCAGTACCACCGTCATCATCTCTTGCTGCCTCAGTACCGCACTCCTCCTCGTCTAGCGCTCCTAATGTGGTGTGGGATCGTTGCTCAGACGAGGCGTCTCCTGCTGGCATCCTACCGCTCCTAAGTGTGACAAAATCAGCATCAAACATGTATGCAGACAAATCACCAAAAGAATCACTAGGAGTGGTAATCTCTGTAAACTCTACCTACTCAGACTTCCTCTTCAGGTTGTTCGGGTTCGGATCTATCTGTGCAGGAATGGCGGCCTTCCCTCTCACTATCTCTCGCATGTCCTGACAGAAATCGTCCATCTCCCGTCTGAATGTAGCCTGCTGCTCAGTCATGAGGCGGGCTAAGTCGTCTAGGGCGAAGTTCTCATAGGCTGGCCCATGAGAACCTGACGGGTGGCCTCGCTGGTAGTGAGGCTACTGTTGTGGCTGGTACGGCTGAGAGGGGTACTGTTGTGGGTGATGCTGCGGCTGATGAGGTTGATCACGCCTCCAAGAATGTCCCTGCTGATAGGGACGAGGACCATATGGGATGACTGCTGTTGCTATACTGGGGCTGGGGCTGCTGGTGCTTCTCTCGCTGATGGTCGTACTGGCCACCCTGAACTGGAGGTTGCTGCTGGGAACTGGCACCTCCGACCGACCAACGGAATCCGGAATGTTCTCATCGGATACTGGGCTGGGGTCGTTCATACCAAATCCCGTTGACATCCATCAACGGCTCCGGCTCGTAAGGTGGTGGGAGTACTGCCATAGGCTGATCCGGTTGGTAGACCACCATCTGAGTGTCTGGGGATGGTGGAGTCTGGTAGTATGGCTGCGGCTGCTGGTACGGCTCTGCCTGTACAAGGTGAACCTGTCTAGGCTACGTGGAGCACTGGGACGAACTGTCGTTGCTGCTCAGATCTCCTCGTGCCTGAAAACGGGGCTGAGAAGCCGTCTGTGCCTCCTGGAGACACATGACATGTGTCTTCAGGTCACTCAAGAACTATGCCATCTTATCCATCTGCGATATGCTCTGGCACTGCTTCTTCTCGATCAGCTCCATCCGGTCTATCTTCTCGCTGATGATGCCCAAGTCAGCGGTTGTAGACTCGGCATGTGCGGCTGCCGCTGACGAAGTGGAAGGACCGGCATCAACCCATGCTATCCTATGAAACTGCACGGTCTGTGGCTGAGGGCATCCCTGGGTGTAGAGTTAGGTTTGGGACATCATTGTATAGTTCTCGGCCATCTCCTCATAGATGGCCCAGACCTGATCCTCATCCTAAGCGAAGTAGGAACCGCCACAAGAAGCGTTCACCAGGCCCTGCAGCTCTGGTGTCAACCTGCAGAAGAAGCTCTGAACTAGGTTCGGCTTCGTGATGTCGTGGTGCGGGCATCTGTCAGTCAGCTCTCTGAACCTCTCCCGTGTCTCATGAAACTGCTCGTTGGGGAGCATGGAGAAGTTGCTAATCAGGGCCCTCGCTGCATTCGTCCGCCCGAGTGGATAGTACTTGTTCAAGTACTCGGTGCGGAGCTACTCACAGGTATAAACAGATCTCCCCAAATGCTTCAGCCAGTTGGCTGCTCTGTCGGCCAGGGAGAAAGGAAAAGCAATCATCCAAATAGTGTCCTCGTCCACCTGACGATCGTGGACGGTGCTGCAGATCATCTCAAACTCCTGGAGACGAGCCGACCCGAGCGACTAAGGTAAGAAGGTGTCAATGGTAGTTGTGACCTCAACCTCTCGGGACTCAGATCAATCAAGAAAAATGAAGAAAACCACCAATCAGAGAGATAAAATCAATCAAAACAAAGAAGCGATCCTCGCTACTTTTATTAACCTGGTATAGCGACCAAGGTCGGACTCAGGGAGCACGAATTAACCTCGCGGCCTACGAAGTAGTCAAAATCAATAAAAAGGAATGAAATTTTTTTGTGGATTTTAATTATTTTTTATATTTTTTTATTTTTAATAAAGAGAAAAAAGAAGAAAAAGGCAAAAGAAGCAACTTAAGCAATTATTAAAAACACTCAAAAATGCACAGAAAATTCTAATAAAAATGTTTTTATGTTTTTAGGTTCTTTAGTGTTTTTGGTGAGTTTTTCAGATTTTTCTAATTTTTATATAATTTTCTAAAAATCAAGAAAGGAGAAAAACAATGGTCATTGTACAGCCAGACTTGAAAGATCCATTAAAAACATAAAATGGATCTATAAAAGTCTGGAAGCAATTTTTATGAAAAATATAAACAAAAACTAAGATTTGGGAAAATAGTTTGCAATTTTTTTATTTTTATAAAATTTTTTAGAATTTTTTATAATATTTTTAGGGTTTTTTAAATTTTTAAGGGTTTTATATATCCAAAAGGCACCAAAAGTGGAAGAAACTAAAATATACTAAAACTAACTAACCCTGATTTTTTTAGAATTTTTAAAATAGTTTTAGTATTTTTCTTTTATTTTTTAATTTAGACAGTCACAAAAACCACTAGTTTTGAATTTTTAAAAATATCAAAAAGCCTCAAAAATGTCCCAAAAAATTAGGGAAATTTTTACACAGTGGCAGAGGCCACGTATCCAAATTTCACCTAATTTGGACTTAATTTGATATTTTATTTATTTAAAACAAGGCACATAGTACACAGGGACCTAAATGTAAGAAAACATGTTTCTAGGGGCTTAAACGTAACATGTGCGAGAACTGTAGTATAAAAAGCGCAAAAAGCCCATATATTCAGCACATGTTGAATAAAACCACGCACAGGGGTATAACTACAAATATGGAAATTAAAGTTTCATTTCATAACACAATAATAACCACACCCCTAAACATGCAATTTGTCCAAATATCACGTGACGAAGCACGTGTCTCACACAGGCAGGGACGAAAATGCAAGTAAAATAAACATCAAGGTCCTATGTGTAAAATATCCAAGAGAGAAAATTTATTTAATAAACTAAACTAAAACTACTGAAAGGTGCAGGGGTATGGGTGCAATTACCCAGCCGAGGCGCGTGATGGCGTACGTGAGGCACCAGGTGTCGAGGCGTGGTTGGCTGCTGATGTGTAGTCCTGGTGCAGCCGCCTGGACCATCCAACGGTGGAGGCGCGTGGCGAACGTGGGTAGCGTGTGACCGTCAGACCATGATCTGACGGTCTGACATCAAAGAGAGCGGATGGTGGAGATGCGAACTGGAGCGGCAGGGAGATCTGACGGCTGGCGATGGATGAGAAAGAACACCTCCCAGGTGAGGTTCCCCGGCACGCCGAAGACGATCCAGCAGGCCGATGAACGATCGGGGAGGAGGGTCTTCCTCGCGATGACTCTCCGCATTGGGTGGCGGCCTCCGATGAAGCTTCCAACGGTCGGATCGTCCGACGAGGGACGAGCGACCTGGAGGAGCTCCAACGAAGGGGTAAAAGCGCGGCCAAGGGGGGTACCTGCTCTTATTCACCTGCAAAACAAAGGGCTCGCTCGGAGGAGTGCTCCGGCGGGGGTTATTCGCAAAAAGGGGAAAAGAAGCGACGTGGGTGAGCGGATGAAGACCTAGAGAGGTATTACCATCATTCTTGTTTTTGTTGATGACATTCTTATTACAGGAGATGACGAGAGGGGCATTCAGGGTGCCAAGGACTTCCTATGACAGCAGTTTATGACCAAGGACCTTGGGCATTTACATTACTTTCTTGGAATAGAGTTTGCCAGGAATCAATGGGGTCTTGTAATGACCTAGAGAAAGTATGCATAGATCTTCTTTCAGAGATAGGCATGACAGATTGCAGACCTGCCACTACTCTGTTTGACCCAAGCATGAAGTTCTATGATGATGATACTGGGGAGATCGATAAGAAGAGGTACAGAGAGCTTGTTGGCAAGCTACTATACGTAACTATTACCAGGCCCGACATAGCATTTGCCGTAAGCAAAGTGAGTCAGTTTGTGGAGCAACCCAGACAGGCACATATGGATGCAGTCCATATGATTCTGGGATACTTGAAGACTTCACCTGGTACTGGACTTCTTTTCAGCAGAGGCACATCTCTTTCAGTGACAGCATACGCAGATGCAGATTATGTTGGGTGTCCAAAGGATAGAAAGTCCATGTCTGGATTTGTTGTGTTCATAGGAAATTCACTTCTTTCATGGAAAAGTAAGAAGCAGACTGTGGTTGCTTGATCAAGTGCTGAATCGGAATACAGGGCCATGGCGTAGGCTAGTACAGAGATGATGTGAGTCAGATCCATTCTTACTAACGTGATTATAGAAGTACCTCTTCCCATGCACCTCCATTGTGATAATCAATCTGCTCTCTTCATTGCAAATAACCCAGCCTTTCATGAGAGGATGAAGCATATAGAGGTGGATTGTCACTACACTCGTGACATTATACAAAAGGGTATTACCACTACTATGCATGTCAGCTCTGGAGACCAGACAGCAGATATACTTACAAAGGCTCTAGCAAGAGGACCCTATCAAAAATGTTTATTTATTTTCAAATTAATTTTTAGTGATTTTATTTATTTTTTTGAAAAATAAATAAGGTATTTTCATTATATTATTATTATATATAGGTATATACATATATGTATTTTTTATTTTTATTTTTAATTATTTATTTTTGTACATTTATTCCAGTTTTATATTTTATTTATTTACAACATAAAATTTGGAATAATGAGGTATTTTTATTTTATTTTTATGATGTATTTACATGGGTTAAATAAATATGTTTATATACACATGTACATGGCATATACACAGAGTGGGAAGTGATTTTTATTATTTTTCTTTTTATTTTATTTTTATTTTCCTGATTTTTATTTTATTTATTTACACTATGAAATCTCAAATACAGATATATTTTTATGGGATTTTTATTAGTTATTTACAAGGAGAAAATAAATAGGTATGTTATTTCATATACAAGGTCTATATACACTAATGGTAGAGGATTTATTTGTTTTTTTTATTTTTGTTTTGTTTTTCTCATTTTTATTTTAGTTTTCTTTTTACAAATATGTACCAAATATAAGAAACACTTTTTAATTGTCATTTTGAGGAAAATAACTTTTATGTATTTACATGGAGGTATATACATGTATGAATGACCTTATCTCTCTCTACTTGGGTTCTTTTGCAGTCAGGCCCATGTTGAGCCCTCCCTTGGGATTAGGTCACTCAATATTTATTCTAAATATTTCCCTCTTTTTCTTGTGTTTCTTTATTCCTTTATCTTGGCACAAAAACATGTTAATTATGTAAATTTACACTATGCATGTGTTTTGGCCATTTATGATATTTACACATATTTACATGGTGTTTTGCTCAAGTTTCTAGCTAAAATAAAGGAATAAAGAGTGATGAATTGGGATTCATCACTCCCTCGTGTGTTTATTAGACATTTGCTGAAAAATTAAGAAAAATACTGTGAGAATAAAATCACATCTGACTCAGGATAAGTGTATAAATGTGTAATGCAATGATAAAAAAAATAGACAATAAAACATACCTTATGAGATTCTTGTGAAAATAAAAATAAAATGTAGACTATAATTTACGAATCACTGTGTCCAGAGCTCAAAGATAAATCATTGAGATGAATGTCATAAAACATAAAAGTTAGCTTATTAATGAGAATTCTAATAAACAAATATATATAAAAAATTGAACAGATAAAAAATCACCTATTAGAACTTTGCAAGTGGTTTGAAGGATAGTTGCGAGAGTCGTGCCCAGCCTTGTACTTGCCACATGATTTGCATTGTCTCCCTTTGTTTCTCCTGAGTTCATTAGTTGGCATTTGCCTATTACCACTACCCTTTGGCCTGCCACCACGACCACTTCCTTTCGTTCTCGTGGTGTTGCGTTCACGTATAATTGAAGCATTGGCATTAGAATTTATATGGCTGGAGTTGTTGTTATCATTCAAATTATTTTGCTGTGAGCAGTTAATATTCTGGAGCTAGGAAATAAGACTTTGGTTTCTTTTGAGCAAGATCGAATGCAGAAGAATCATCAACAGACAAAGCAACTACATTGGAGCATAATCTATTCAACTCACCAGCCCTTTCATGTTGAACATTCCTATTGTGTAGTGGGTAATTTCCAGATTTTTTAACATTCTTTGTCCATCTTTTTAATATGTAGGCACTATCTAGCATCTCAATATTTCTTGTCTTGAAAACAGCAAACAAATGTCTACATGGTATACCTTCGTATTCCATCTTGCCGCATGAACAACCAACTAAATTTGAGTCAGTATAAAATGAAACCTCCCTGCGTTTTTCAGTCTGACCAATCTTGCTGACATGATAGATTATTCTACTGCTAGAGCTTTCAGATATTACAACATTCATCTCAATACCTTTCTTGAGCTGCTTACGAATGACATAAAACATAGTCTTTGTATATATTTGCCATAATTGATCTTTCATCTTCCATGTGGTGTCCGTAATTGGTCTCTTCTGATATGAATCATTATCCAAGTCATTGTCACGTTCTCTAAGCCTCTAAACTGAAGTATGAAATCTGAAAATGAATTCAAGTAGTGAATTTTGCTTAGTTATGTGGCTTTGGAGGAAAGCATTCATACTCTTGCTACGTTGAGTGCTACACATTCCTGCAAAAACTTTATCCCTCATGTATATATCAAGTCACTTATGTCTTATACTGAACTTTTCAACCAACCATCTATTATCTGATAAACCAAACTGATCAATTGCATCTAGCCATCCATTTTCAAAAAGCTCAATAAAGTGTGTCTGCCATACAAGGACAGAAAATGTTTGTAATGCTTTATCAATATCCTGTATAGGACCAAGCTTTGTCTTTAACTTTGACATTATGTGCCAGGAACAGAGCTTATGAATAGTATTTGGAAAGGATACAAGAATAGCTGCATGTATAGCAGTGTCTTCATATGTAACAATAGATATATGATGTTTTCCCATTGCCTCAATGAATTTATCGAACAACCAAACAAAAGATTCAGCATTTTCTCTGTGTAAAAATGCATTGCCAAAAAATAAGGTCATGTTATGATGATTGACTCCACAAAATGATCCAAAAACAAGCTTGTATTCGTTAGTCCTGTAGGTGATGTCAAACGTAATTGCATCACCAAAAAGTTTGTAGTCGACAATTGACTCGGAATCAATCCAAATGCAATGAGTAAGCCTGTTTTCCTCGTCAGTTTGGTAGGAATAGAAGAAATCAGGAGTCTTCCTTTGACAGTTGTGTAAGTGTTCAAGGAGCAGATGAGCATCCAATCCATCTTTGTTTTTTTTCAGTTCTATTTAGATTGTATATATCACGAACTATACCACCAGCTTGACAATTTGTGATAAAACCATTGTCGATGAAAGCTGATTGTTTGGAGGTAGATATATTAACATCAGTCATTGATTTGACAAGCAACTTCGTAGCCCTTGAAAACCTTCTATTGGATCTCAAATAACGTCATTTAGAAGGTGTTACAAGGTTGTGGTTATGATCTTCGTTGAATTTAACAAAAATCCAATCGTCTTCTTCACATCTATGACGAATAGCAAGCATTGCATTGCATCCTGTTCTGACTAAACCAACTCTACGTTCTTCTCTGTAAAATTCAATATCATCATTGTAACCACTATCCACTGAAACGCGTACTTTCTATTGAGATAATTAACTATTTTTAGCTTTATCCTTTGTATTTCTCTATTTATCTTTTCCTTTTTCTGTACTTTATCCAATGGGTTCTTCCCCTATATAAGAGAACCCTTGGGCCTCTCATAATTTATCTTAGTTTATCCATTTAACATGGTATCAGAGCCTCCTTTCTATCCCTAAACTTAACCCTCGCATGTGCCCCCGCGCATGGACCCCCACGCCTCTCTCGTGACAATGCCCTGCCACACGACCCAGGCTCGACGCCCCTCGCCCTGCGCGTGGCCTTCGGACCCCCGCGTGTGTCGAGCGTGGTGCCTGCGCTCCTCGCTCGCGCAAGGCGCTCTGCGCCCCTCGCGACACCTCCGCCTCTGTGTGCCAGAGGCCCAGTGTATGGCATAGGCCCCGTGCCTACTCCTGTGAAGCCATGCGCACCCTAAGCCCCCTCGGTCGTGTTCTCTGTGTGTCCAGGCCGCAACCTGGCCCCCTGAATCGTAGATCAGACCTTTCACGGATAGTTCTACAACAAAGAGGATAACTTCTGACCCTTAAGTTTTTTCGGTAAGCAACAAGAAGAAGTAAGGATGGTTGTATGAGTCTACACATACAACCAATCCTTCATATGAATCTGTAGACTCTTTTAAATCAGTCCATCCTCCGGTCGAGTTCCGTTATTTGGCCATCTTACAATATGTCAGATAACAAGGGTGATATTTTCTCATCCGGAGCCTTCAAAGGCCCGACTCCCATCGTTAAGATGGATGGGACCAACTATGAGTTGTGGTTCATGCGGTTCCACACCCTCATGCAGTGCAACAACAAGGAGCACATCTTGACAGATCCAGAGACGACGGACAAAACCGGGGCAAATGCTTCTTGGAAGCAAGATGATGCGTATGCACGTGTTTGGCTTTGCGGGACTCTTACGACAAAAATAGACAATGACATTCTGACACAACCCATTGCTAAGGCATTGTGGGACACTTTGGCATCTACCTATACACAGGCGAAGAATGAAGCCAAGATCCTTCAACTACAGTTTGATATCTACAACACGAAGCAGAATGGTCACCCCTTGCATATTTACTACTCTTCGCTGCGTGGCATGTTTGAAAAGCTTCATAGCTACATGTCCATTACGGCGTCTATTGAACAACAGAAGACTTATAGAAACTCCACGATGGTTGGAGTTTTCATGGCTAGACTTGATACAGAATATGATGCTGCACGAACTCATCTTCTTACAGGAGCAACCATTCCCCCAATAGAGGAGGCATATTGCCGTCTCAGCCAGCTCATCATCCCTTCAACAGTCACATCTTCACACTCCTCAGCCATGGCCGCTTCTCGTGGTCGAGGTGGGGAAATCCAGTCCAAAGGATGTACAACTCGAGGAAGAGGCGGTGGACGCCAATGTGGTCCCTACACCTACTGCCGCAAGCCTGGATATACAGAGGATACATGCTATCAAAAGAATGGATATCCTATTTCTGGTCGAGCAGCAGAACAGATTGTGTCTTCAGAGACTACAGCTCCCCAGGTCGATCCTCACCTAGATGACATTGTCTCTCGTATTCGAGAGATCATGACTACTAATGCTGACACCACCACAGATACTGATGCAACAGCCAGAGCCTCTTCACGCTCCTCAGGTATCACCTATGCCTTTACTGGAAGTACGAATGCAGATATGACTGAGTGGTTTGTGGACTCTGGTGCTTCTCACCACTTATGTGGAGACAGAAATTAACTGAAGTTCTACAGGGCTATAGGACCTGGCAGATGGGTCGTCACTGCTAATGGAGACCACTTGCCCGTTACAGGACAGGGGGAGGTGCAGTTGACATCGTCCATGCGCCTGAAGAATGTTTTATATGCTCTTGCTTTTCAGATGAATTTACTTTCTATTAGCCATATCACTAAGGATCAGCGTTGTCGTGCCATCTTTGATCCTCCATCTCTTGTGTTTCAGGACATACTTACGGGCAGGATGATTGGAAGCGGTCGTGAGCAGCAGGGACTCTACAGACTGGTCCAACCTCCTCATGCTAGTGTTTTTACTATACCTACTGGACCTGTCTCTCCTTATATGTGGCACCTTAGGTTTGGAAATCTTCCTCTGCAGAAGTTATGTTATGTTTTCCCTCAGATTTCTAGGAGACCTCCTTTCAGTGTGAAGCATGTCAACTTGGGAAGCATCACCGTTCATCGTTTCCACCCCGTCAGAGTCGGAACAGCTCTCAGCTATTTGAGCTCCTTCATTTAGACATTTGGGGTCCTAGTTGTGTCCCTGATCTCCAAGGACATCGTTTTTATCTTGTAGCGATCGATGATTTTTCTAGACTTTCTTGGGTCTTTTTATTGAAGAATAAGCCTAAGGCTGGATCCACTATCATGTATTTTATTAATGAAATAAAGAATATTTTTTTCTGCCAATATCAAGTATATTCGTTCTGACAATGCCTTGGAATTTTGCACCTTACATCTTTCTGAGTTCCTTAAATCCCATGGCATTGTTCACCAGACCTCATGTGTCAACACTTCCCAGCAGAACGGTGTTGTCGAGCGCAAACACCGTCACTTACTTGATGTGACCAGAACATCGTTGATACAGAGTCGTGCTCCTCATTCTTACTGGGATGATGTTGTCCTTACTGCTTGTTATCTGGTAAACTGTATGCCCTCGTCTGTGTTAGGAGAGAAGATTCCTTACTCGATCGTGTTTCCCGAGAAGGATCTCTTCTCTCTTACACCTCGTGTATTTGGATCGGTTGCCTTTGTTCATGATGTCTCTCCAGGGTGTGACAAGCTCTCTCCTAGAGCTATCAAGTGTGTGTTTGTCGGCTATTCTCGTACCCAAAAGGGGTTTCGCTGCTTTAATCCACTAAGCCAGAAATATTTTGTTAGTGCCGACGTTACTTTCTTTGAGTCGGTCATGTATTTTTCTACTACAGGTGACAGACTTAATCCATCTGACTCTGATGATGAGATTTACATGCCACCACCTCCTCCTGTTGATTCTTCACCTACTCCTCCTCCACCACCTCCACCACCTCCTCCACCACCTCCCATGGTCAGTTCTTGCCTCGTAATGTTCCTCGTCGATCTCGCTCTGTTCGCCCTGCTCACGAGCCTTGCCCATCATCCAGCACGCCCCAGGATGCAATGAGCATAATATTTCTACTGATGGCACTACTGAATTAACTGTACAACATGAGGAGCAGATACCCTCTCAAGAGGTAAATATACAGGCCCATGACTTGGCAGATGATCTTGATATACCAATTGCTCTACGAAAGCAGAAACGAGCATGTGCTGCTTACCCCCTCGCAGCCCAGATTTCTTTGAATAGGTTGTCAGAGGATTTCAGGAGATTTACGCTAGCACTATCAGCCGTACAGATACCACAAACGTATCAGGAGGCTCTCAAAGATAGTCAGTGGAGGTTAGCTATGGAGGAGGAGATGGTTGCGCTACAGTCACGTGGTACGTGGAGTCTTGTTTCTGCTCCTATTGATGCATCAGTTGTGGGATGCAAATGGGTGTTTTTTGTCAAACACCGTGCGGATGGAAGTGTGGATCGCTATAAGGCAAGACTCGTGGCATGAGGGTTTACCCAGACATATGGGGTAGATTATCACGATACTTTCTCCCCAGTTGCCAGACATTCTACTCTACGTATTCTCCTTGTTGTTGTTGTGACACAAGATAAGCCTCTTTATCATCTTGATGTGAAAAAGACATTCCTCTATGGAGACTTACTGGAAGAGGTCTACATGCAGCAGCCACCCAGATTTGCTGCTAAGGGGGAGTGTCATAAGGCGTGCAGGTTACACAAGGCTATCTATGGCCTTAAGTAGAGTCCAAGAGCATGGTTCTAGAAGCTCTCAGACTTGATAGAGCAGCAGGGTTTATGAGATCAACTGCAGATCGCTCTTTGTTCATACAGAAGACCCAGAGAGGTATTACCGTCATTCTTGTTTATGTTGATGACATACTTATTACAGGAGATGACGAGAGGGGCATTCAGGGTGCCAAGGACTTCCTAGGACAGCAGTTTATGACCAAGGACCTTGGGCATTTACGTTACTTTCTAGGAATAGAGTTTGCCAGGAATCAATGGGGTCTTGTAATGACCTAGAGAAAGTATGCATAGATCTTCTTTCAGAGATAGGCATGACAGATTGCAGACCTGCCACTACTCCGTTTGACCCAAGCATGAAGTTTTATGATGATGATACTGGGGAGATCGATAAGAGGAGGTACAGAGAGCTTGTTGGCAAGCTACTATACGTAACTATTACCAGGCCCGACATAGCATTTGCCGTAAGCAAAGTGAGTCAGTTTGTGGAGCAACCCAGACAGGCACATATGGATGCAGTCCATATGATTCTGGGATACTTGAAGACTTCACCTGGTACTGGACTTCTTTTCAGCAGAGGCACATCTCTTTCAGTGGCAGCATACGCAGATGCAGATTATGTTGGGTGTCCAAAGGATAGAAAGTCCACGTCTGGATTTGCAGTGTTCATAGGAAATTCTCTTCTTTCATGGAAAAGTAAGAAGCAGATTGTGGTTGCTTGATCAAGTGCTGAATCGGAATACAGGGCCATGGCGTAGGCTAGTACAGAGATGATGTGAGTCAGATCCGTTCTTACTAACGTGACTATAGAAGTACCTCTTCCCATGCACCTCCATTGTGATAATCAATCTGCTCTCTTCATTGCAAATAACCCAGCCTTTCATGAGAGGATGAAGCATATAGAGGTGGATTGTCACTACACTCGTGACATGATACAAAAGGGTATTACCACTACTATGCATGTCAGCTCTGGAGACCAGACAGCAGATATACTTACAAAGGCTCTAGCAAGAGGACCCTATCAAAAATGTTTATTTATTTTCAAATTAATTTTTAGTGATTTTTATTTATTTTTTTGAAAAATAAATAAGGTATTTTCATTATATTATTATTATATATAGGTATATACATATATGTATTTTTTATTTTTATTTTTAATTGTTTATTTTTGTACATTTATTCCAGTTTTATATTTTATTTATTTACAACATAAAATTTGGAATAATGATGTATTTTTATTTTATTTTTATGATGTATTTACATGGGTTAAATAAATATGTTTATATACACATGTACATGGCATATACACAGAGTGGGAAGTGATTTTTATTATTTTTATTTTTATTTTATTTTTATTTTCCTGATTTTTATTTTATTTATTTACACCATGAAATCTCAAATATAGATATATTTTTATGGTATTTTTATTAATTATTTACAAGGAGAAAATAAATAGGTATGTTATTTCATATACAAGGTCTATATACACTAATGGTAGAGGATTTATTTGTTTTTTTATTTTTGTTTTGTTTTTCTCATTTTTATTTTAGTTTTCTTTTTACAAATATGTACCAAATATAAGAAACACTTTCTAATTGTTATTTTGAGGAAAATAACTTTTATGTATTTACATGGAGGGATATACATGTATGAATGACCTTATCTCTCTCTACTTGGGTTCTTTTGCAGTCAGGCCCATGTTGAGCCCTCCCTTGGGAATAGGTCACTCAATATTTATTCTAAATATTTCCCTCTTTTTCTTGTGTTTCTTTATTCCTTTATCTTGGCACAAAAACATGTTAATTATGTAAATTTACAATATGCATGTGTTTTGGCAATTTATGATATTTACACATATTTACATGGTGTTTTGCTCAAGTTTCTAGCTAAAATAAAGGAATAAAGAGTGATGAATTGGGATTCATCACTCCCTCATGTGTTTATTAGACATTTGCTGAAAAAATTAAGAAAAATACTTCAGAATAAAATCACATCTGACTCAGGATAAGTGTATAAATGTGTAATGCAATGATAAAAAAAATAGACAATAAAACAAACCTTATGAGATTCTTGTGAAAATAAAAAAAAATGTAGACTATAATTTACGAATCACTGTGTCCAAAGCTCAAAGATAAATCACTGAGATGAATGTCATAAAACATTAAAGTTAGCTTATTAACGAGAATTCTAATAAACAAATATATATAAAAAATTGAACAGATAAAAAATCACCTATTAGAACTTTGCAAGTGGTTTGAAGGATAGTTGCGAGAGTCGTGCCTAGCCTTGTACTTGCCACATGATTTGCATTGCCTCCCTTTGTTTCTCCTGAGTTCATTAGTTGGCATTTGCCTATTACCACTACCCTTTGGCCTGCCACCACGACCACTTCCTTTCGTTCTCGCGATGTTGAGTTCACGTATAATTGAAGCATTGGCATTAGAATTTATATGGCTGGAGTTGTTGTTATCATTCAAATTATTTTCTGTGAGCAGTTAATATTCTGGAGCTAGGAAATAAGACTTTGGTTTCTTTTGAGCAAGATCGAATGTAGAAGAATCATCAACAGACAAAGCAACTACATTGGAGCATAATCTATTCAACTCACCAGCCCTTTCATGTTGAACATTCCTATTGTGTAGTGGGTTATTTTCAGATTTTTTAACATTCTTTGTCCATCTTTTTAATATGTAGGCACTATCTAGCATCTCAATATTTCTTGTCTTGAAAACGGCAAACAAATGTCTACATGGTATACCTTCGTATTCCATCTTGCCGCATGAACAAACAACTAAATTTGAGTCAGTATAAAATGAAACCTCCCTGCGTTTTTCAGTCCGACCAATCTTGCTGACATGATAGATTATTCTACTGCTAGAGCTTTCAGATATTACAACATTCATCTCAATACCTTTCTTGAGCTGCTTACGAATGACATAAAACATAGTCTTTGTATATATTTGCCATAATTGATCTTTCATCTTCCATGTGGTGTCTGTAATTGGTCTCTTCTGATATGAATCATTATCCAAGTCATTATCACGTTCTCTAAGCCTCTAAAGTGAAGTCTGAAATCTGAAAATGAATTCAAGTAGTGAATTTTGCTTAGTTATGTGGCTTTGGAGGAAAGCATTCATACTCTTGCTACATTGAGTGCTACACATTCCTGCAAAAAATTTATCCCTCATGTATATATCAAGTCACTTATGTCTTATACTGAACTTTTCAACCAACCATCTATTATCTGATAAACCAAACTGATCAATTGCATCTAGCCATCCATTTTCAAAAAGCTCAATAAAGTGTGTCCGTCATACAAGGACAGAAAATGTTTGTAAAGCTTTATCAATATCCTGTATAGGACCAAGCTTTGTCTTTAACTTTGACATTATGTGCCAGGCACAGAGCTTATGAATAGTATTTGGAAAGGATACAAGAATAGCTGCATGTATAGCAGTGTCTTCATCTGTAACAATAGATATATGATGTTTTCCCATTGCCTCAATGAATTTATCGAACAACCAAACAAAAGATTCAACATTTTCTCTGTGTAAAAATGCATTGCCAAAAAATAAGGTCATGTTATGATGATTGACTCCACAAAATGATCCAAAAACAAGCTTGTATTCGTTAGTCCTATAGGTGATGTCAAATGTAATTGCATCACCAAAAAGTTTGTAGTCGACAATTGACTTGGAATCAATCCAAATGCAATGAGTAAGCATGTTTTCCTCGTCAGTTTGGTAGGAATAGAAGAAATCAGGAGTCTTCCTTTGACAATTGTGTAAGTGTTCAACGAGCAGATGAGCATCCAATCCATCTTTTTTTTTCAGTTCTATTTAGATTGTATATATCACGAACTATACCACCATCTTGACAATTTGTGATAAAACCATTGTCGATGAAAGATGATTGTTTGGAGGTAGATATATTAACATCAGTCATTGATTTGACAAGCAACTTTATAGCCCTTGAAAACCTTCTATTGGATCTCAAATAACGTCATTTAGAAGGTGTTACAAGGTTGTGGTTATGATCTTCGTTGAATTTAACAAAAATCCAATCGTCTTCTTCACATCTATGACGAATAGCAAGCATTGCATTGCATCCTATTCTGACTAAACCAACTCTACGTTCTTCTCTGTAAATCTCAATATCATCATTGTAACCACTATCCACTGAAAAGCGTACTTTCTATTGAGATAATTAACTATTTTTAGCTTTATCCTTTGTATTTCTCTATTTATCTTTTCCTTTTTCTGTACTTTATCCAATGGGTTCTTCCCCTATATAAGAGAACCCTTGGGCCTCTCATAATTTATCTCAGTTTATCCATTTAACATGGTATCAGAGCCTCCTTTCTATCCCTAAACTTAACCCTCGCATGTGCCCCCGCGCATGGACCCCCACGCCTCTCTCGTGACAATGCCCTGCCACACGACCCAGGCTCGACGCCCCTCGCCCCGCGCGTGGCCTCCGGACCCCCGCGTGTGTCGAGCGTGGTGCATGCGCTCCTCGCTCGCGCAAGGCGCTCTGCGCCCCTCGCGACACCTCCGCCTCTGTGTGCCAGAGGCCCAGCGTATGGCATAGGCCCCGTGCCTACTCCTTTGCCTCCATACGCGAGGCCCCACGCCTCGCCCCAGCGTCCTGTTGACGAGCCAGAAAATTGCCGCGTTAAGGATGTGTTTTTAATGTTAGTTTGTGAAAATAATTATGGTCGTTCGTTGTAGGCGGAGGTCGAAGTAGTGGCTGGCCGGTGGCGTGAAGTCGGGGGTTGTCGATGTTGGCCGGTCCAAGGAGCTCCAGGAGGAGGCGTGGAAGATAGTCGGGGAAGGTGCTGCCTTGTCGGAGACGGTGGCGATCGGAGCTTGGAGCTTCCTGGCGGTCGATGGCGAAGTTGGTGAAGTTGATGCTGCTGGAGGTTGAAGATGTTGCGAAGGCGTAGCATTTGTTGATGGAGTCGGTGGAGAACGATGATGAAGTCGCAGGCGTAGAGGTTGGAGATGGATGTCGTCGGAGTAGTTGGCTCGACGCCAATGGCGGAGCGAGGGCAGTACGGCCGGTGGTTGGCGCTGCAATCGAGGACCAGAGATCCTCGGATCTCGCCGGCCAAAGGCGACGGCACTGTC
Source organism: Ottelia alismoides (assembly GCA_037367405.1). Classification (NCBI taxonomy): domain Eukaryota; kingdom Viridiplantae; phylum Streptophyta; class Magnoliopsida; order Alismatales; family Hydrocharitaceae; genus Ottelia; species Ottelia alismoides. Next base: position 158,186 of record JAZKJV010004679.1, read on the forward strand.
ACCACCGTCGAGCTTCAAGCAATCGGCGGATGATTCGGTCGTAGGTGGTGGCGTCGCTTTAAATAGACGAGGGACGAGCGGCTGTTGCGAGGTCGTTAGGCCGGTCCGGGAATAACGGAGGAGTTGGCGAGATTAGCGGGCGGAGGTTGCGGAGAATTGGCGCGGCGGTTGCGGGATCGACGAGGCCAAGGCGGAGCGGCCGGTTGCGAGGGAAGCAGAGGGTGTTGCGGGATTTGGGGGCGGCTGTTGGAAGGTGGAAGATGCGCATGGACCGTTCGATCAAAGAGATCGAACGGCCACGCTGTGGCCGCGTGTCGGTGAGCTGGGAGAAGTGCGGGGCACGTGCGGAGCACGTGCCTGGATGGCACGTGCCACGCACGTGCGGGTGTTTTAATTTTTTTATTTTTTTATAAAAACGAAATTTAAAAAGGGCTAAAACTCAATGACACGTGGCGGCCTCTAGGGCGGCCACGTGTCAGCTCCAGATAAATCCGAGAATAAAAGATTTCTAAATCGATAAAAAATAGCAAATGACCTCGGATCAAAAAAGTTCCTTCACAAAAAATGCTCGCCTCGACGCGATCTACAAATTTCATGAAGACATCAAAGCCAAAATCGGTCAAATGTGAAAAGTGAATTTTTGGGGTATCCCATGTACATAGAATACCTTGATTTTTGGTTTTCTATTTTTTTTGTCATTTTTTAATCACGATAAAAATCCAGAAAAATATGGAAAAATCAAAGATGAATAAAAGATACTTAATTCTTTTTTTTTTGATTTTTAATGATAAAGAAAATATATGCATAAAATACAAGGTCAAAAGCCGCGAAAATATACAATATGCAAAAGAGGCCCAAAACCCAACTTTCACATACGAGCTCCGATTCACTTGAACTTGGTCTTGTTTTGAAGGTAATTGAATGTGCATTAGTTCAAAAGTGAGTAGGATCAAATCGGACACTGGATGAGGAAGATATGGGGTTTTTAGTCCGAAAATCCTGAAACTAGGGTTTGGGTTTTTGGTCCACTTATTTGAGTTAGTGATTTTTTTGTATTTTTCATTTATTCTTGTTAGTGATATGTACACAGTGGAGGTGGGTTTGTGGCATTCGGAGTTAGCATGGAGGAGTTAAAAATAGGGGAAGTTAGGCTATTTACAGGTCATTTTTGGCTTGGATTTTTGGCTTCTTATTTGATGCAGAATTTAATGCTAAAATGCAATTCTTATGAAATCATGCACAAATGCTAATTATGCGAAATAGATGCAGATATGCTGTTGATTTTTAGGGAATTGAGCTTAATAAATGAGATTTAGAGTGATGAATCCGAGATTCATCATCCCCCTATACTTAAACCATGCTCGTCCCTGAGCATCAAAAAGACATGCCATGAAGTGAAATGAGACTGGGTTCCATACCAAGACCATGAGCTGGAGGTGAGAATGAAACTAAACTCGACCTTTGGATTAATAGTGTGGCGGAACTTCTGTGAGACTTAGAATTTTAAAATCAACAGCCCTCAAGTTCTACACATCATTGTTACAGTTTCGGCTCAGAAGTCATCTTAGATCAATCCTCTTCCCAAAGTATACCCTATGAACATTGAATAACCGACTCGTGTGTGTGAAGGGTTTTAGCTCTTCCCATCCAGAATGCCGGACTACCATGCTCCTCTCCTCTCCAGTAACTCGTCCTCGGGGAGTCAGGTATTTCCTTCTAAGGTCTGTCGTGTTGTGTTCACAATCGAAATGGGGGAGAAGCTAGAAGAAAGAGAAAAGAACTGGAGGGGGTGGTAGTGTAGTCACCTCTCCTTGTGAAGATGGTCAGTGTAGCCAAGTCTCCACCAAGATCTGCAGGTTTCTTGAAGCTTGGACCTTTTTGGTCGAATTTTTATTTGGAAGACTGCTTCTTTGTATTTGGAATTTTTGGTGGTTCTGCTTGGATCTTATTTTGCCCCTACGGATATAGCATCTTTTTATTCCGTACATTTTTTGGGGTCTTAGAAAAAATTGTGCCCAGCCGTCCATCCCTTTTCCGAAGCTTTATTTTAACCCGAACTCCGGTCTTTAGATTTCCACGCTACCAGAAAAGAAACTCACATAGTCTTCCAACATCCCGTCTGGGTTGAGCTAAGTGCATAGTGCGAGAGTACAAATTAATTCCCTATTCCAGAGTTGTACCCAGAATGAAGAGATCAGGTTAGACACTAAGAGTCAAACGCTACACATTGTCATGTGGAACTTAAAGAATTAAGTCCAAAGACCTGAAGCTCTTAAAATCCTATTTCTCGGTGAAGTTCCTCTGAAAATTAGGTGGATTAAGGGCAAGTTCAGACCACTCTCGGTTTCGGCTCACAACTTGGTTCAGAACCCAATGACTTTTCACAAATGCATGTGATGTTGGATGAAGTGCAAGTATGTGAAATGCAGATTTTTTTTTGCGTGTGTGTGTGCAAAGATGAAATAAGAAGCCATTTTTTTTCAAAAATTTTTGGGCAAGTCAGTGTTAGTAGAAAAACTCTCTCTTTTTTTTGAAGTTAGTACCCACCCCGTAAATACATATAGACTTACGCGAAAGTACGAGATATGGGTAAAATATATACGAAGTATATATACAGACCCCCCTATACTTAGCGAGTGTTGTGTCCTCAAAGCATAAAAAGCGTAATGAAGACATAGCTCGTGCTAAGCGTAAGGGAGTGTAAAATTTATATACAATGGGTTAGGAAGTAAAGTGGAAAAGAGGCAGTCATGATATGTGAATGAGGAGAGGATATACAGGTGGATGTCGGTTCCCCCTATACTTAGGCTCTTGATAGCCTAAGTATGGAAGAAGGGTGGAAATGGAGCGGTCGGGAGGATGAGAAGGATGGTATAAACAGATGGCATCGGTCCCCCCCCCTATACTTAGGCCTTGGCCTAAGTAGAGGAAGAAGTTGTACAAGGAGACCGATGTGGTCGGGAGGAAGGGTGGGTAGCCGAATGATTAAGGCGGTTTTCGGTTGATCTACTTGTGTGCCTGCGGTGGGAGATCATAATGATGAGGTGAAGATGGAACATATGATTCCCAACTACAATCAGTGTCATCCTCAGAAAAATCATGATGGATAATAGATGAAGTGTTTGAGTCAGATGAAAGATATCCATCATTAGAGTTATCCTCAGAGGAGTAGTATTTGAAAGTGGACATACTCCAAGTCTGCATATCTCTTTGTTTCTTTAATTGTTTCCTCAGAATTTGTTCCTTCTTGGGGTCAATCAATTTGTCCTCAGATGATAGCTCAAAAGCACCGGTCTCAGTCAGCTCATACGAAAGAATTCCAGTGTACTTGAAGAGGGCAGGAGCATCAGCTTTGGATGAGTAGTAGTTAGGAACGGGAGTTGTCCAATGAGAATTGAATTTTGGATCCTTACGAAGATATGGCTTTAGGGCTGTCGAACAGACTTCACTCATGTAGACTACCTTTTCCGGACCTGATGAGGGATCATCAGACGATACCTCTTCTGGAAGGTCAAAGGTGACTCTCTTTTTATTTCGTCGTGAAGGTGTCGGTTCACTTGAGTATCCAAATGAATAGCCATTTGAATTTTTCTTGGTCGGTGCTCGATTTGCGTGCTTGTTCTTAGTCTCCTGAATGTTTGAGCATTCTCGATTTGGGATGATTTGGTCAAGATATTCAGAGAATGTTGCTCCCGGGTGTGACCATGCATATGTCTCAGGATCGTAATAGAAAGATTTGTCTATTTTGAGATCCTCGGGGATTTGAATATTGGGGAGAGTCTCTGCATGTTCTTTCTCCATTGATTCGATGTTGGTGCATTCCTGAGTCGAGTTGATGTAATCCATGTAGTCAGAGTAGGTTGACCCAGGGTGTGCCCATGCATAAGTCTCCGGATCATATGATTCATATACATGATTCTCCCTGGTGAGAGCGGCTGGGAATGGAGCAGGGGGAAGATTTTCTAAACCAGTAGTCTCATCAACAACTGCTATCTCAGGTGTGGCTGCGGGGTAGGGCTCTTCTACCGCTTCATGGTTACGGTTGTCGGGGACTTCGTGGGTTGCCTCAGAAGATCGTGGTTCCTCAAAGACATGGTCAGATCTAAGTGCTTCCAATGCTGTGAAATTGATTTCCCGAGTCTCACAATCAATACTCGCCTTGGCCAATGCCAAGAACAGCTTTTCGAGAATGATTGGAGACTGGGTAAATTCTCCTTGATGCTCAATATCAATGATTGTGAATTCTACTTTGAGCGGAGCACCTTGGAATTTCATGATGACAGAAATGGTTCCTCTCCGCCGTTTTATTGATCGGTCCGCCAATTGAATGATCTCTCGTATCTTCCGAATCGGTCCGAGTTTGAGTTCATGAAATACAGAGGTCGGAAGGATATTGATCGGTGCATTGTCATCAATCCGAGCATGAGTGAAGATTGTGTCTTTGATTTTACAGTCAAATCTGGGCAACCGCTTTACTATGCGGCTCTTGGTTTTTCTTCTCAATACCAAAGAGGAGGCCATTGACAAGATATGTCTCTCGGTCTTTGTTCTAATCCTGCCTGATTTCTTCATCGTTAATTTGTCTATCACAAATCCTTTAAGATCGGGAAAGTGTTCAATGGCCTGTAGAAAGGGAAGTTCAAAAATCAATTTCCTTCCTAATGCTTCCCGTACAATTGGATCCAAATTCCTCAGATCGTCTTCAGTCTCAATATTTATGGAATTTTCTAAATTTTCAATTTTTTGTGGTTTTCAAATATTTCCATTTTTTGGTATTATCTGGGTGGTGTGGGGGTGTGGTGTGTTCTTCAGATGAAAAGGGGCTTTGATATTCAGAGCGATAGTCTGCGGCATAGTCATTTCTAGGGCAGTAATATGTAGAAGTGACATTGTCAGAATAATCCCTAGGTCTCTGAATATCCTCAAAATTTTCAATCTTAGATCCAATCATTTCCTCATTCATTTTTATATCCGAGCTATCAGAGATTAATCGATCGGCAAGTTCTTGAAATTTATCCTCCATTAAATCAAATTTCTTATTCATCCTCAAAATATTCTCCAAAATCTCTTCTTGGCCAAGTAGGGGAGCAGTTGGGGTATGTTTTTGTAATTCAATGTCTTCTTCCATTTTTCTATATGTACTAGGAGAGGGATCTCTGGAAATATCCGATGTACGATCATTATTTTCTGAAAGTATCTCCTCAATAATCATGGAAGGTGGCTGCTCATATGGTCTAGGTAAGTGGAGTTGGTCCAAGGGGAGTTGTGATCTTATGTGGTCGGCCCAATTCTCTGTATGAGTGAAGAGGGGGTTATTATGTTCAATCCAAGGTAATGATTTTTCTTTGGTGTTCGAGATTGATGGAAGAGGTGAAGAAGTGTTCAATTCGATCATATGGTTATCTTCTCCCATGAATGATGGGTTGACATTTACCGAATATGAGGGATGAATTGTATGATCAACGTAAAGAGGATTAAATGAAGAAGTAGAGCCCTCAATCATTTCTTGGTTTGTCTGCTCTGAATACAAAGGGTTGTCATTCATGAAACAGGTCGGATTAGCAGAAGGAGATGGATTTATTGGTGGTTGAGGGGGAGGGGTTTTGGGTCTAACCGATACGAATTCATTTTCATAGTATAGCTCTGATGGATTTTCGGATAAACGTTCGGCTATTTTTGAAAGAGCTGAAAGGAATGAGGGGTTGGGTCTGCAAGAGTTATTGGACAAGAATTCTATGGTGAATTTTAAATCAAGAAAGGAGAGAGACGATTGCACGGGATAATCAAGAGAAATCAAATGGGCGGCTTGTTGATCTTCGAATCGGTTCACGCACACCAATGCAAACACAATTCAAACCCCGGGTTTACCAACGCACACAATGAAGCCGTAAGAGATCGGCTATTATCTTTTCGATTTTAGTTGGTGATAAATCAATCTTGGCAAGAATTTAGCGAGCTGAAATTTCGGATTTGGGCTCTAGCCTTAAGTGTCGTCTCTCGCTCACTTAGAAAAATAGAAACATACAAGGTCGGGGTTGCTCTCCCGCAGAAATTCTTGATTTTATGGGTTATTTTGATCGGATATATTTAGCAGTCCCAATTTTAATTAGGTGATCACTGAAGAATTTAGATGAGCACAAATATACGTCAACCGTCCAGTCCCAATTTCCTTTAGATTTATGTGATAAAACAAGAGTGAGAAAGTCGGGAAAGGCCGATGCACGCGGAAAACTATGATGAATGCTCAGTTAGAAGACTTACAGTGCCTCCTCGCAATCTTCATGTGGGATGCTAGACAGAATCTAAAAATTATTCTATATGCGTGCAAGCCGATAAAAACCGCACCTATGCAGAAAGTTCTATTAGCGGGAAGAATTGAGTTGAATTTGGCTAAGTTGAACGATCTATGTGCGTCTTGATTAAAGTGAAGTGTGGCTTAAGATCCTACGAGCACAATAAAAAAAAATGCTCTAAGAGCCGTATGTGCAGGTCTATCCTAATCGCCACTCAAGTCGGGCCCCACCCTCACCGGAGAGTGAAACAGGCCACGACACACCACAGAAGAGTTCAAGGTCTTTTTTACATGCGCGAGAGTCCAAACGGACACCGCCGTAAATGAGCAGAAATGGAAATTTGTAGAAATTAAAAACCTAGACTCTACGCTCTCTCACGACTCGACTCGATCTTAAATTAATTTGCGGCTTTCTCGGATGTCGGTGAAGATGCGTCGGTTTCTTGAAAACCGTTCCACGTACGTCGGGTCCCTTGCAAGAAAAATAAGAGAGAAAATGTAAGAGAGTGACTCAAAATAGAATAAGCGAATAAGTGCAAAAAATAAATGCCGGAAAAATGGTATTCACAATGAAGAATTCGGGGGTCAGACTACCCGAATACGGAAAACCGAGCGAAAAATTTTCAAAACACAAAACTAAGCCGTTTGCCTCCCCGGCAACGGCGCCATCTGACGAGCCTGAAAATTGTCGCGTTAAGGATGTGTTTTTAATGTTAGTTTGTGAAAATAATTATGGTCGTTCGTTGTAGGCGGTGATCGGAAACAGTCAAGAAATAACCACAATTTTTAATCATATTTAATCAAGTGGTTTTTATGTTTATTTTACTTGGGCAAGTCCCAAGGTCGATCACAAGGAGGCAAAGGAACAACCTAGAGTTGTGTCTAACCAATTTTGAGTTTGGTTTTGAAGGCGGTTTTTTTGGAATTTTTCAATGTAATAGAGGGTGCAAAATGCAAATTCGGCCTATTTTAGGGACTAAAATGTAAATTTCAATCAAACGATGTCTGAAAAATACGAAACTTGGCCACAATGTAAATGACGATGAAATGAGTGCACTGTAATGTTTTTGGAATTTTTAGATGCAATATGAATTTTTTATGAATTTTTAAATGCAAACAGAATGATTTTCAATATTTAATTATAATAAATATTAAACCTACTTATTTTCAAGAAATAAAATTATCTAAAATCTATCACTAGGTGATGGATCCTAGAAAAATCCTAAACCTTGAAAATGTGGGGTTGAATATCTATTAAAAATCAAATACTGAAATGTGCTAAATGATTTTTACAGAGCAATTTATGCATGCAAATGCAGAGATTTTTGGGCACAATGTTAATCAAAGTAATCTCTAAGATATTCGATTTTTGGGGAATTTTTAAAACAATGGTTAATTAACTATGAATTTCAGAGCACAGATTGGGCAAAATATTCCAATTTCCACAAAACAATTATTTATTAATCAACCGTAAATCACAAAAATGTCCACAGCATGTCAAAATGTAGAGAGATAAAAGATGAACAAAATGTTATTTTTAAATAATTAAAATGATGTGGAGAATAGTTCTAAAATGACTGGAGAAATGCAGGGGTACAGATGCAAAAAAGAAATAAACAAAGACAAATGTATGGGGGACATAAACGTAATTACCTAAACAAGGGGGAGTTTCTGCAAATATTCCAGAGGAGCACGTGCAATGCACGTGCCTCTGGAGGCGGGGTCTCGTGCAAAAATATGGAGGAATCCGGGGGCTTCTCTGTAAATTACCAAGTGGTCACATGCTGTGCACGTGACCCTTGGACTGTAGTGTAATCTGGGGATCCTCCAGGGGTCTGAGTGCAAGACGTCCTCTCACTCACGTGCGACGCACGAGAGGAGGGTCTCGGGCTTCGAGCTCGGCCCGGTGATGTGGAGCGGAGGCGGGAGGGTCGGCGCTCGGTGGAGGAGCAGGCCCAGCCCCTGATGGCGGAGCTGCGGCAGACCGCCCTCTGGTCGAGGCGGAGGTCGAAGTAGTGGCTGGCCGGTGGCGTGAAGTCGGGGGTTGTCGATGTTGGCCGGTCCAAGGAGCTCCAGGCGGAGGCGTGGAAGATAGTCGGGGAAGGTGCTGCCTTGTCGGAGACGGTGGCGATCGGAGCTTGGAGCTTCCTGGCGGTCGATGGCGAAGTTGGTGAAGTTGATGCTGCTGGAGGTTGAAGATGTTGCGAAGGCGTAGCATTTGTCGATGGAGTCGGTGGAGAACGATGATGAAGTCGCAGGCATAGAGGTTGGAGATGGAGGTCGTCGGAGTAGTTGGCTCGACGCCAATGGCGGAGCGAGGGCAGTACGGCCGGTGGTTGGCGCTGCAATCGAGGACCAGAGATCCTCGGATCTCGCCGGCCAAAGGCGACGGCGCTGTCACCACCGTCGAGCTTCAAGCAATCGGCGGATGATTCGGTCGTAGGTGGTGGCATCGCTTTAAATAGACGAGGGACGAGCGGCTGTTGCGAGGTCGTTAGGCCGGTGCAGGAATAACGGAGGAGTTGGCGAGATTAGCGGGCGGAGGTTGCGGAGAATTGGCGCGGCGGTTGCGGGATCGGCGAGGCCAAGGTGGAGCGGCCGGTTGCGAAGGAAGCGGAGGGTGTTGCGGGATTTGGGGGCGGCTGTTGGAAGGTGGAAGACGCGCATGGACCGTTCGATCAAAGAGATCGAACGGCCACGCTGTGGCCGCGTGTCGGTGAGCTGGGAGAAGTGCGGGGCACGTGCGGAGCACGTGCCTGGATGGCACGTGCCACGCACGTGCGGGTGTTTTAATTTTTTTTATTTTTTTATAAAAACGAAATTTAAAAGGGCTAAAATTCAATGACACGTGGCGGCCTCTAGGGCTGCCACGTGTCAGTTCCAGATAAATCCGAGAATAATAGATTTCTAAAATCGATAAAAAAATAGCAAATGACCTCGGATCAAAAAAGTTCCTTCATGAAAAATGCTTGTCTCGACGTGATCTACAACTTTTATGTATTTTTAATTTTTAATTTTTCATTATTTATTTTTGTACAAATTATTCCAATTTTATATTTTATTTATTTATAGAATAAAATTTGGAATAATTTGATATTTTTATTTTATTTTTATTGTTTATTGACATAGGGTAAATAAATAGTTATATACACATATATAATGGTCTATATACAATGTTTATTTTGATTTTTATTTTTGTTCTTTTTATTTTATTTTTGTTTTTATGATTTTTATTTTATTTATTTACATTATGAAGTAGAGAATATGTACAATTTTTATGGGATTTTTATTTATTTATTTATAGGGATAAATAAATATATAAGTGAGTTTATGTACATGGTGGATATACAAGGGTGAAGGTATTTTTATTTCCTTTTTAGTTTTATCATTTTAATTTTATATTTACAAATATTTACAAATAAATAGGAACCCACTTTTATTTTTGTTTTTAGAGGAAAATATTTTTATTTTATTTACATGTATATGCACACATGAGCACCCTATCTCTCTCTACTTTGGCTTTTATGCGGTCAGGCCCATGCTGAGCCCTCCCTTGGGGTTAGGTTGCTCAATATTTATTCTAAATATTTCCCTCTTTTTCTTTTGTCTTTTTACTCTTTTTTTTGCACAAAAACATGCTAATTATTAAACTTTATACAATGCATGCTTCTAGTAATTATTTGTATTTACATGAATATACATATATTTGCAAAGGTTTTTGTAGCTAAAATATAAGAATAAAGAGTGATGAATGGGTATTCATCAAATCCCTAAATTATGTCTTTCAAATTTCATGCGAAATAGAGACTCCTACAACCTCCATCCAAATGGGATCGATTTAAAAAATCCTGTTACCGTTAAAAAAAGACTGTCTGGATAGAGGCCGTAGGAGTCTCTGTTTCGCACGAAATTTTAATAACATAATATAGGGATATAGTGATGAATATTCATGGAAGAAATTTTCAATTTTTTTTAAAATAGTGAAAATAGGGCAGGGGAGCCAAGTTAGCTCCCCTAGGGGGCAACCCTATATATATATATATATATATATATATATATATATATATATATATATATATATATATATATATATATATATATATATGGGGACAGGGAGCCTGCACCATGGGGTGTAGGAAACTCCCTGCACCCACTCCATTTTTGGACTATTTTTTTTATTTTTTTTGAATTAAAATTTGGGGGGGTTAACTTAATATGTTAAGGGGAATATGTGTTTCAAGTTTCATGCAAAACAAACATTCCTAACACATTCATCTAGACATGGTCGATTTCAGCAATTCTGAGACCGTTAAAATTTGGTATTCTTGATGGAGATGATAGAAGTCTCGAATTAAGTTGAATTTGGAATGACAATATGTTGATACATGGTGATCTAAGTAACCCAAGGTTTCATTTCAAAAAAATCAAAAAATAATGTAAAATTAGGCCGGGTGTAGGGAGTTACCTGCACCCGCCGAGGTAGGCTCCTTTTTCCCTATATATGTGTGTGTGTGTGTGTGTGTGTGTGTGTGTGTGTGTGTGTGTGTGTGTGTGTGTGTGTGTGTGTGTGTGTGTGTGTGGGTCATATGTGGCTGCCCCCTAGGGGCAGCCAACATGGCTGCCCCCACCTTATTTTGTCAACTTTTTTTATTTTTTTTGAAAAATAACACCATGTTTATTCATCCGTATATCCCTCCTATATACCATTCGAATTTCGTCAGAAACATAGACTCCTACGGCCTCCATCCAGACAGTCATTTTTTAACGGTAACAGAATTTTTTAAATCGACATCATCTCGATGGAGGCCGTAGGAGTCTCTGTTTCTGACGAAATTCGAATGACATATAGGAGGGATATAGGAGTGAATATACATAGTTTTATTTTTCAAAAAAAAATAAAGAAATGCTGAAAAATGGGGCGGGGGCAGCCCCATTTTTTCCTATATATATGAGGTTAATGGGGCTGCCCCCACGTCGTTTACGACATTTTTTTATTTTTTTTAAAAAATATCACCATTTATATTCATCCCTATATCCCTCCTATGTGCCATTCGAATTTCATCAGAAACAGAGACTCCTACGGCTTTCATCTAGACGGTAATTTTTTAACGGTAACAGGATTTTTTAAATCGACACTATCTCGATGGAGACCGTAGGAGTCTCTGTTTATGACGAAATTCGAATGGGATAGGGGAGGGATATAGGGATGAATATACATGGTTTTATTTTTCAAAAAAAATAAAAAATACGCCGAAATAGGGGGCGGGACAACCATGTTGGGGGCAGCCCCATTAAATCATATATATATATGAGAAAAATGGGGCTGCTTCCTGGGAGTAGCCAACATGGCTACTCCCACCCCTATTTTCCTCCATTTTTTATTTTTTTGGAAAATAAAAATATTCATATTCATCACTATATTCCTCTAACATTCTATTAAAATGTCATCAGAAACAGAGACTCCTAGGCCCTCCATCCAGACGTCATTTTTTTAACGGTCGTAGGATTTTTTAGATCGACCATGTTTGGTGGAGGTCGTAGGAGTCTCTGTTTCTGACGAAATTTTAATAGAATGTTATAGGAATTTAATGATGAATATACAAATTTTTATTTTCCAAAAAAATAAAAAAAATTGGAGGAAAATGGGGGTGGGAGCAGCCCGTCTCCCAGGAACAGCCTCATTTCTCTCTCTCTCTCCCTCTCTCTCTCTATATATTTATATATAGGAGAAACTTCAAATGAGGCGGGGTCTCACTGTGATTATGGTGAGTCGCAATCTCCAATCGTTGGATTTGGATCGATGGTCATGATTAAAATCGGATTTGCATTACAAAACCACCATCAAAACTGCCCTCTCTCACATTTTTAATAAATTCGTAACCTATTAACCATAATTCCTGGTATTTCGTTTTTGGAATGATTTCTTTCCATCAATATTTTCATACCGATTTATTGAGGTAAACATTCCTTTTCTTTTTTCTTTTTGAATCCAAGCTATCACATTGTTCTATGTTTTCGGAGTTTTCTACATTATTATTTCTTTTACATCTGTAGATGTCAACCCAAAATCCAAATATCGACGGCTTCCAGGTATTTATTTCATATTTTCAGTTTATTATTTTGAATGTAGTCAAATCTCTTTGCTCGATATTATTTTATACACATGATTTGTATTTTTTTAATTTTGCATATATCGTTCTGTTTAGTTAATCAAATTTCATTCTGATATCATCAACTTCTTCTTCTCGGTTCTTCGGAATCTTTATACTAATACCCTGATCCAAATCTCATCCAGCATCAGGTTTCAATTTTTAACATATGTATCAATGCTTTATTATTATTTTCAAAGTTTTTTTATTTTAAATTATGAGTTTGATTTGTTTATGTTCTTAATAGCTGCAGTTTCTACTTAATGGTCCTTCGGAACGAAGTAATGGAAATCCTGAAAGTGAAGGTTCGTACATATTTCATTCTTTATTTCATAGTTATTGAATACAATTTTACGTATTCATGTGTATATGTTATAAATATTGAAATTTTTCTTTACTTTTTAAATGTAGTTATTCTGCTAGAAACCAATGCGTTTAATATTCCTGATACATTATTTTAAGCATAATATACCTTTATACAAGTTGTTACGAATATTCAAATGAAAGGCTAATTTAATTAACTCAACTTTATTTTACTAACATTCTATATATATTTGAAAAGTTAAGATACATTTTTACAAATTATTACAGCATCTTTATTGTAAGCATACAATATTTTGATATAATCAGTTATTTTTTACTAATAACAACTCTTATTTTACCTTTTGCTTATAATATTTTAATAAAATTCACTATTATTTAATTATTGAAATTTATTTGTATACAGTAATATCTCAAAATATAATCTCCTGTATCTTGTTCATTATACTTTTTCGTACATGACAACGATATAGAAAAATACTTTTAAATATTATATATTTAATTTTTCTTATATACTTTTATAAACAATAGATTATTTATTACATTTTTGTTTGAGATTGTATTATTGTTAATCTTTCAGATTTTTCATTGATATCATCTAAAAATTCTGCCATATAAATTTATTAATGATAAAATTTTTAATGAACAGATCTTATTTGTCTTGTTCTTTCACCCTCGTATTATTCTTTGAAAATATAAAAATGCTTGTATCTATCTTTATGCAATAATTCATAATTTTACAAATGAAATAAATTTTTTAATTTTTTTCTCGTTATTTTAATAATTTTTTATATATATTTTAAAATCAGAAATTTATATTAGTAAGTTCACAACATCTTAAATTTAATATACTTTATTCAATATATGTGGTTTGTACTACCTCATTTCAAATACATTAAATCATTTAATATTATACATATTTTAGTAAAAATTAATTATTCAATAATCTGCTTATTAAATTTTATATTTTCCAGAAAAATGCATTCAATAATATGCTTATTAAATTTTATATTTTCCAGAAAACTGCAGCACACCACAAAGGTTCGATGAATATGCAAATCCATATACCCCCAATATTGGAATGACTTTTGGATCTATTGAACAAGCATACCAGTTATATGAATCTTATGCTACTATTGTTGGCTTTAACGTTAGAAAGAGTAGTACACGTCATGGTGTTAAGAGAGTAACAAAGGAAAAGATGGTTATTTTTAAGAAATTTGTTTGCTGGAAACAAGGTTTCTCTACTCTCAAGAGCAACAGGAAAGTGTTAAAGGGATAAACTGAGATAAATTATGAGAGGCCCAAGGGTTCTCTTATATAAGAGAAGAACCCATTGGATAAGGTAGAGAAAGAGGAAAAGATAAATAGAGAAATACAAAGGATAAATCTAAAAATATTCAATTATATCAACACTCCCCCTCAAGCTGGAGCGTAGATATCAATAAAACTCAGCTTGGAACAACATTTTTGATAGGGTCCTCTTGCTAGAGCCTTTGTAAGTATATCTGTTGTCTGGTCTCCAGAGCTGACATGCATAGTAGTGGTAATACCCTTTTGTATCATGTCACGAGTGTAGTGACAGTCCACCTCTATATGCTTCATCCTCTCATGAAAGGCTGGATTATTTGCAATGAAGAGAGCAGATTGATTATCACAATGGAGGTGCATGGGAAGAGGTACTTCTATAGTCACGTTAGTAAGAACGGATCTGACTCACATCATCTCTGTACTAGCCTACGCCATGGCCCTGTATTCCGATTCAGCACTTGATCAAGCAACCACAGTCTGCTTCTTACTTTTCCATGAAAGAAGAGAATTTCCTATGAACACAACAAATCCAGACGTGGACTTTCTATCCTTTGGACACCCAACATAATCTACATCTGTGTATGCTGTCATTGAAAGAGATGTGCCTCTGCTGAAAAGAAGTCCAGTACCAGGTGAAGTCTTCAAGTATCCCAGAATCATATGGACTGCATCCATATGTGTCTGTCTGGGTTGCTCCACAAACTGACTCACTTTGCTTACGAAAAATGCTATGTCGGGCCTGGTAATAGTTACGTATAGTAGCTTGCCAACAAGCTCTCTGTACCTCCTCTTATCGATCTCCCCAGTATCATCATCATAGAACTTCATGCTTGGGTCAAACGGAGTAGTGGCAGGTCTGCAATCTGTCATGCCTATCTCTGAAAGAAGATCTATGCATACTTTCTCTAGGTCATTACAAGACCCCATTGATTCCTGGCAAACTCTATTCCAAGAAAGTAACGTAAATGCCCAAGGTCCTTGGTCATAAACTGTTGTCCTAGGAAGTCCTTGGCACCCTGAATGCCCCTCTCGTCATCTCCTGTAATAAGAATGTCATCAACATAAACAAGAATGACGGTAATACCTCTCTGGGTCTTCTGTATGAACAAAGAGTGATCTGCAGTTGATCTCACAAACCATGTTGCTCTATCAAGTTTGAGAGCTTTTAGAACCATGCTCTTGGACTCTACTTAAGGCCATATATAGCCTTGTGTAACCTGCACACCTTATGACACTCCCCCTTAGCAGCAAATCTGGGTGGCTGCTGCATGTAGACCTCTTCCAGTAAGTCTCCATAGAGGAATGCCTTTTTCACATCAAGATGATAAAGAGGCTTATCTCGTGTCACAACAACAACAAGGAGAATACGTAGAGTAGAATGTCTGGCAACTGGGGAGAAAGTATCGTGATAATCTACCCCATATGTCTGGGTAAACCCTCATGCCACGAGTCTTGCCTTATAGCGATCCACACTTCCATCCATACAGTGTTTGACAGTAAACACCCATTTGCATCCCACAACTGATGCATCAATAGGAGCAGAAACAAGACTCCACGTACCACGTGACTGTAGCGCAACCATCTCCTCCTCCATAGCTAACCTCCACTGACTATCTTTGAGAGCCTCCTGATACGTTTGTGGTATCTGTACGGCTGATAGTGCTAGCGTAAATCTCCTGAAATCCTCTGACAACCTATTCAAAGAAATCTGGGCTGCGAGGGGGTAAGCAGCACATGCTCGTTTCTTCTTTCATAGAGCAATTGGTATATCAAGATCATCTGCCAAGTCATGGGTCTGTATATTTCCCTCTTGAGAGGGTATCTGCTCCTCATGTTGTACAGTTAATTCAGTAGTGCCATCAGTAGAAATATTATGCTCATTGCATCCTGGGGCGTGCTGGATGATGGGCAAGGCTCGTGAGCAGGGCGAACAGAGCGAGATCGACGAGGAACATTACAAGGCAAGAACTGAACCATGGGAGGTGGTGGAGGAGGTGGTGGAGGTGGTGGAGGAGTAGGTGAAGAATCAACAGGAGGAGGTGGTGGCATGTAAATCTCATCATCAGAGTCAGATGGATTAAGTCTGTCACCTGTAGGAGAAAAATACATGACCGACTCAAAGAAAGTAACGTCAGCACTAACAAAATATTTCTGGCTTAGTGGATTAAAGCTGCGATACCCCTTTTGGGTACGAGAATAGCCGACAAACACACACTTGATAGCTCTAGGAGAGAGCTTGTCACACCCTGGAGAGACATCATGAACAAAGGCAACCGATCCAAATACACGAGGTGTAAGAGAGAAGAGATCCTTCTCGGGAAACACAATCGAGTAAGGAATCTTCTCTCCTAACACGGACGAGGGCATACAGTTTACCAGATAACAAGCAGTAAGGACAACATCATCCCAATAAGAATGAGGAGCACGACTCTATATCAACAATGTTCTGGTCACATCAAGTAAGTGACGGTGTTTGCACTCGACAACACCATTCTGCTGGGAAGTGTCGACACATGAGGTCTGGTGAACAATGCCATGGGATTTAAGGAACTCAGAAAGATGTAAGGTGCAAAATTCCAAGGCATTCTCAGAACGAATATACTTGATATTGGCAGAAAAAAATATTCTTTATTTCATTAATAAAATACATGATAGTGGATCCAGCCTTAGACTTATTCTTCAATAAAAAGACCCAAGAAAGTCTAGAAAAATCATCGACCGCTACAAGATAAAAACGATGTCCTTGGAGATCAGGGACACAACGAGGACCCCAAATGTTTAAATGAAGGAGCTCAAATAGCTGAGAGCTGTTCCGACTCTGACGGGGTGGAAACGATGAACGGTGATGCTTCCCAAGTTGACATGCTTCACACTAAAAGTAGGTCTCCTAGAAATCTGAGGGAAAACATAACATAACTTCTGTAGAGGAAGATGTCCAAACCTAAGGTGCCACATATAAGGAGAGACAGGTCCAGTAGGTATAGTAGAAACACTAGCATGAGGAGGTTGGACCAGTCTGTAGAGTCCCTGCTGCTCACGGCCGCTTCCAATCATCCTGCCCGTAAGTATGTCCTGAAACACAAGAGATGGAGGATCAAAGATGGCACGACAACGCAGATCCTTAGTGATATGGCTAATAGAAAGTAAATTCATCTGAAAAGCAAGAGCATATAAAACATTCTTCAGGCGCATGGACGGTGTCAACTGCACCTCCCCCTGTCCTGTAACGGGCAAGTGGTCTCCATTAGCGATGACGACCCATCTGCCAGGTCATATAGCCCTGTAGGACTTCAGTTGATTTCTGTCTCCACATAAGTGATGAGAAGCACCAGAGTCCACAAACCACTCAGTCATATCTGCATTCGTACTTCCAGCAAAGGCATAGGTGATACCAGAGGAGCGCGAAGAGGCTCTGTCTGTTGCATCAGTATCTGTGGTGGTGTCAGCATTGGTAGTCATGATCTCTCGAATACGAGAGACAATGTCATCTAGGAGAGGATCGGCCTGGGGAGCTGTAGTCTATGAAGACACAATCTGTTCTGCTGCTCGACCAGAAATAGGATATCCATTCTTTTGATAGCATGTATCCTCTGTATATCCAGGCTTGCGGCAGTAGGTGTAGGGACCACGTTGGCGTCCACCGCCTCTTCCTCGAGGTGTACGTCCTTTGGACTGGATCGCCCCACCTCGATCACGAGAAGCGGCCATGGCTGAGGAGTGTGAAGATGTGACTGTTGAAGGGATGATGAGCTGGCTGAGACGACAATATGCCTCCTCTATAGGGGGAATGGTTGCTCCTGTAAGAAGATGAGTTCGTGCAGCATCATATTCTGTATCAAGTCTAGCCATGAAAACTCCAACCATCGTGGAGTTTCTATATGTCTTATGTTGTTCAATAGACGCCGTAATGGGCATGTAGCTATGAAGCTTTTCAAACATGCCACGCAGCGAAGAGTAGTAAATATGCAAGGGGTGACCATTCTGCTTCGTGTTGTAGATATCAAACTGTAGTTGAAGGATCTTGGCTTCATTCTGCGCCTGTGTATAGGTAGATGCCAAAGTGTCCCACATTGCCTTAGCAATGGGTTGTGTCAGAATGTCATTGTCTATTTCTGTCGTAAGAGTCCCGCAAAGCCAAATACGCGCATACGCATCATCTTGCTTCCAAGAAGCATTTGCCCCGGTTTTGTCCATCGTCTCTAGATCTGTCAAGATGTGCTCCTTGTTGTTGCACTGCATGAGGGTGAGGAATCGCATGAACCACAACTCATAGTTGGTCCCATCCATCTTAGCGATGGGAGCCGGGCCTTTGAAGGCTCCGGACAAGAAAATATCACCCTTGTTATCTGACATATTGTAAGATGGCCAAATAACGAAACTCGACCGGAGGATGGACTGATATAAAAGAGTCTACAGATTCATATGAAGGATTGGTTGTATGTGTACACTCATACAACCATCCTTACTTCTTCTTGTTGCTTACCGAAAAAACTTAAGGGTCAGAAGTTACCCTCTTTGTTGTAGAACTATCCGTGAAAGGTCTGATCTACGATTCAGGGGGCCAGGTTGCGGCCTGGACGCATAGAGAACACGACCGAGGGGGCTTAGGGTAAGCATGGCTTCACAGGAGACACGCTTCACAGGGGATGTGTAAGGGCTTCACAGCATGCGCATCATGCACTTCTCAGGGCGCAGGCTTCACAGCAACCGCGGAGGCGCACAGGTGATGAATCTCGGATTCATCACTCTAAATCTCATTTATTAAGCTCAATTCCCTAAAAATCAACAGCTTATCTACATCTATTTCGCATAATTAGCATTTGTGCATGATTTCATAAGAATTGCATTTTAGCATTAAATTCTGCATCAAATAAGAAGCCAAAAATCCAAGCCAAAAATGACCTGTAAATAGCCTAACTTCCCCTATTTTTAACTCCTCCATTCTAACTCCGAACGCCACAAACCCACCTCCACTGTGTACATATCACTAATAAGAATAAATGAAGAATACAAAAAAATCACTAACTCAAATAAGTGGACCAAAAACCCAAACCCTAGTTTCAGGATTTTCGAACTAAAAACCCCATATCTTCCTCATCCAGTGTCCGATTTGATCCTACTCACTTTTGAACTAATGCACATTCAATTACCTTCAAAACAAGACCAAGTTCAAGTGAATCGGAGCTCGTATGTGAAAGTTGGGTTTTGGGCCTCTTTTGCATATTGTATATTTTCGCGACTTTTGACCTTGTATTTTATGCATATATTTTCTTTATCATTAAAAATCCAAAAAAATTAGAATTAAGTATCTTTTATTCATCTTTGATTTTTCTATATTTTTCTGGATTTTTATCGTGATTAAGAAATGATAAAAAAATAGAAAACCAAAAATCAAGGTATTCTATGTACATGGGATACCCCAAAAATTCACTTTTCACATTTGACCGATTTTGGCTTTGATGTCTTCGCGGATCGGGTTGTCGACCCGACTTCTCCCATTTTTACCCACTTGATCCGCCCGCCAAATCCGCAAACCCTGGGTCCTAATCATTCCCTGATCATCCGAGATCCGCGCCCGGTGGTTAGCATCGGGGTCCGTGCTCCGAGTGTCTCGCCCGACCACCTTTTAGCCGGACCCCTAGGACTATATAGCCGCAGCTCCGCCGCACCATTCACTCATCTTTGGCTCCCCACCTTGCCTTCCCAGGACCTCCACTGCCATCCTTGAGGTGACAGCTCGCCGCTGGTGGTGTTGTAGAGAGGAGAGGGTGCCCGGACCACTGATCCGGCGTCCTAGTGCCGTGCTCCGCCTGAAGAAGGAGCTCGAGCCTCGGGCCACGACAACCCGCGAGGCAACGACCCAGAGCTCCAGCAGCTCGAGCCCAGTCGATTCCTCCACCCATGTAGCTTTAGTTCTTTCCCCTGTTCTTTAATTTCTAGTTTCGCCCAAATCTCAACATCCACCTTAGTCTCGATCATCGGACCACACCATCACATTCGCCTTCTCCCCCACGCACGTTCTCCGCCCCTCCATTCAACCCAGCTCGCACAGGAGCTGGGGTTTCGAGTTCCTCCGCCGTCGCATCGCCGGAGCTCGACTGCCCCGCCTCACCGATCACCGTCACCCCCTCTCACAGGGTCGAGGCACTTTGCCCTCAACCCGCGAGCGTTTTGCTGTGTTTTGCAGGTCCAATCGAGACCATCTGAGGGCCCGACCATCCAGGTGCAGCCGCTCGACCTCCGCCGACCTTGCCGGAGCTCCCCAGAGCTCCATCGAGTCATTGGAGGGTACCAGCCGACGCGGGAGCCCACAACGATTCTTCCCCGACCTTCAGCTACCCACGAGGAGACCTCCAGCACCTTCACGAGCCCGGCGAAGTTCGCCGGCGCCAAGTTCGTCCAGGAGCCTTCCCCGACGTCAGATCGTCCTCTCCCTCCAGACTCAATCCTAGCCACCCATTCGAGGAGCTTCACCGTTCGATCCATCTGAGGACTGATCTGAGCCGCACGATCAGATGAAGAGGCACCCGTGACTCAGAGCCGTCCGATCTCCACGTGTCAGCTTCATCACCGTCGATTCACCGAGGGCTTCTCCACAACGCACCAGGTCCGTCAGATCTGCCACGTGGTGGACCCTCGACCGTTCGATCGGGCTTGCATTTCAGGGTTAAGGCGCCACCATTTTCACCCGTTGGATCAGCCATGTGGCGCTACTTCAGCCGTCGACATTTAATAAAGGGTAATTTACCCTTAGGCCCTTCCCCTTTTAGTAGTTTGCTTTCAGTCCTGTAAATATTTCTAGAATTTTATTTGCGTTAGGTAATTTGCATGTTGGACCTTATCTTTTCTGCTATTTGCATATATATACCCCTGCCTATAGTGGATCACGTGTGTCGACACGTGTTTATTTGGGATATTTGCATGTTTAGCCTTGTATTTCTAGGGTGTTAATGAATGAATGAAACTTTTTAAGTAATTGCATATATACCCCTGTGCGTGGTTTATTTGTGCATGTGCTTATATTTTTGGGTATTTTACAGAAAGGCCCTCGTACTTTTGGTACATGTTACCAATTAGTCCGAGAACCTTATTTTTATTGCAATTAGGTCCCTGAGTGCCCAGGCAACGCGCCTCGAGCGTGCAACCTTGGAAATTTTGCACCAGACCCCCTGGAACTTTCACTAATTGCGTTTAGGTCCCTGTGCACTGTACCTTGGTTATTATTTTTAATAAGATATCAAACTAACTCCAAATTCAATGAAAATTGGACACATGGCTCCTGCCAGGGTGTAAAATTTTCTAGAATTTTTGGGGATATTTTTTATTTCATTTACTATTTTTAAAAAAAAATTCAAAAACACACATTTTCTTTACTATCTGATTTAAAAATTCACAAAAAAAATATTAAAATACCTCTAAAAATTACAAAAAATTTACCTACTGTGTATTTTGTCTTGTTTGATTTTCTGACCAAGTTTGGTTATTTTTCATTATATAAAACTCATAAAAATTGAAAAACACCTAAAAACCGATAAAAATTCTAATAATTATTTTAGAAATCCAAAAATAATAATTCCAGTGGCCAAATTTTCTTTGTAGTTTCTATTATACAGGAAAATTGCCTCCAGGCTTTTTAGGGACTTTTAGATATTTTATCTAAGTCCCCCAAGCTTGGATGGACATTGTTGTTGTTTCCTTGCATTGTTTGATTTTTAAGAAAATTAAATAAAAATCAGAAAAATATCAAAAATTCACTAAAAATAGTAAAAACATAAAATACATAAAAACATTTTTATTTGAATTTTTGGTTGACTCTTGAGTGCTTTAATAATTGCTTGAATTGGCTTGTTTTCTTATTCTTCTTATATTCTCAATTCATTAAAAACCAAAAAAAATATAAAAAATTAAAAAAAATCCACCAAAAACATTTTTTGTTTCTTTTTGAGACTACTTCGTAGGCCGTAAGGCCATCACATGCTCCCTGAGTCCGACCCTGGTCGCTATACCAAACTCATCTAATAGCCAGGACCGCTATTGTGATTATTTGATTTTTATCTTATTTTGATGGTTTGAACCTCAATTTTCTTGTTGACCCAGATTTCTCGAGCGACTAAGGTCGCAACGACCTTTGTTTATATTTTTCTACCCTAGTTGCTTGGGGATTTCGCGGTCATCAGGATTTAATAATGAATTTACACGGTTTTAGATTTCAAAAAAATAAAAAAAAATTATGTCAAAAAGGGACAGGGGGAGCTAAGTTAGCTCCCCCTAGGGGGCATACACATTTTTCCCTATGTATGTATGTATGTATGTATGTATGTATGTATGTATGTATGTATGTATGTATGTATACGCATACATACATACATATATATATATATATATATATATATATATATATTGCATGTTATCAATCATGAAGTAACATCATGATATGGAATAGGTATCTTATTGATTAGATCTAGGCATGGAACATCGGTGTGCAATTAACGTTAATGACATTGTATTTTAGAGTTTTTTGATCTTAATCAAAGAGTATAGCATACCTGGTGATTTCCTTTCTGTCTAGTGTGTGCACAGTAAACTCGGGTTTAGTTTCGTTAAGCCACCACATGATTTGGACTTTTTACCATCTTAAGAGATTTTAGTCGTGTCCTGCTTGGAGAATTTTGGCAGAGTGCAATAGACTAAAATTGGAATATCATTATGCTTCTAAGGTCTAAATGATAATAAATCATGCTTATTACGTTACATGTTGTTAATGTTAATTAGTTGTGAGTATGGCGTGGGTATCATAGGTAATGACTACGTCGTAGGGTAAATGTTATCTATCTATGGATAACATAACTTCTCTATCATATATATTGAATTATATGTGACTATGTACATTGAGATATTAATCAGCCAACTGAGATTGAGACATTGAGTGGAAAAAACGGTATGGTCTGCATATGATTTTGAATAATAGGATATAATAAATTTAGATCATGTACTTTGTGCAGTTTTAAATCAGTCGTAATTACTATTATGTAGTGATGTATTATATAATTGTAATACTACTCCCAACAAATGTGTGGAGCTATATTTAGTGGCTGATTGCACGGTTTTGGTATTATGTCAAATAAAAAAAGGGAAGAGAATAGATAATGACGTATGTGCATGTCATAATATAGCAAGGTATAAGGTGTTTTATATATAGCTCGTCCCCTTTATATAACCGAGGCTTATCAAATATTAATGGCATGAGCAGTGACCCGAAGGTTTTTTATACTAATGTATTGGTTTTATTTAATGGCTTTTCTTCCAAGATAGATAACTTTTGCATAATGTATAGTAATACATGAGGGATAAATGATAAATATTATAAGGTGAGTGCACACCTTTGTGGTCTGGTTGAGATGACAATGAGTCACCCCCACTCGAGGGGTATCACAGAGTGGGATAGTGGTAGGTATTTTAGAGAGCTTTAGGTGGATGCACGTGTGTATCGCAGCATATTAATCCGTATTTGGCATTGGTTTTGGGGCGAGCAGGACTCCCCCGACAGACTCGGTTGACGGAGCTGCGGTTCCCTGGGCCATATGCCCCATGTCCCGAGAATTATAGTACTACCAGCCAGACTGGCTGAAGGTTCATGCTTGAACACAGGTTTTAGTATGTACCCTAAATGAAGCGATACAGGTTTCGTTCCTAGTGTAGACCTTCTCCTTTGACGGGTGAGTTCGGAATTATTAAATAAATAAATCTATTTATATAAAAATCGAAAGAAGTGGATTAATTGTGTAAGGTGTCAAAAATCTGCTCAAGGCCCAGAACATAATTAGAGGCATCTTACTTTAGTTCTTTAGAATTTTTTTCGATGACTGTTTAGTTACTGCATTTTGACTTGCATACATATAATCTTTTATCTATACATTATTGTTGTATATGTATAGGTCATTTGGCTCATAAGTTACCTTTCTTGAGAATCCAACAGGGAGTCTTGAGCAGGACATTGAAGGTAGAGTTGTTGGCAGTGCAGTTGAGAACCATTTATGAGGTTGTTACCTAGTTGAGCGGTTATTTTCGTTGTCTCTCCTTTTTCTCTACAGATGATCTAATCACAAGAATTTTTATTCTTGGTATCATTTTGTTGATATTTTCTATCTGAATGGAAATTTTCCTTCTCATTTTTTTTGTATGAAATGTTATGATGAAAGTTGTTTATAATTGTTGTTGAGAAATTTTGTGAATAGACATTGAGATGCGCTCCCGCCAATGTAGAGTATTATACCAAGTCTCAGTAGGAACATGCAGCGAGTCCAGCAAGCATCACCCTCCTCTGGGAACCAACAACCAAATTCCTCTTAGTATAAACAAAATTGTTAGCCGCGTCTCCATATGGCCAAATATCGAATCCGATTCCCAACACAACCATGGTGTCTGCTTCCACCGCCGCCCAGTGATGCCCCTCAAACGCCACTGACCCCACTGCTGTTTGCAAAGACTACAACGTCATGCACTACCTTGTAGTATTTTTCCTTAGGTGCAATTGTGTAGTATTTTTCCTTCCGTGCAATTGTGATTTATCTTTTTATTTTGGTCTCTCCCCCTTGAGATATTTAAATTATTCCATGCTTATTGCTTGGTCTAACAACAACCAATTAATCGAAAGATCTCTGTCTTAGTCCATGTATATGAAGTGTAACTCAAAATTTAGCCCACGATCTTATCAACAATAATCGCCCTAATCAAATTATTCGATGGAAAGGTCATGATGTCCTCCACATCAAGTATCAATTTTGCACGTATGATAAATGCCACACATTGTACAGTTAATCAACTTGCCTTTGAATGTAATTAACCTTAATTGCAATCACAAAGAAAAACAACGAAGGATGTAGATGCTGTGAATTGACGATCGAGAATAATATATAAGCACGTTGTGTGACAAAATTCATAACAGATGTGCTGATCTGGATTTCCGTGAAATCCGATATTTACTCCACCGTTTACGTTATTCAGCAAACTTGTATTAAAACAATATTATATATAGAGAAAAAAAACGTCTAATATGCCTTGAAATAATATCTTTATATAATGTATCGGCTATAACGAAAATTACTGGAATGCTATATTTTCCCACCACACTATTAGACAACTGAATAATCACAACTTGGCAAATGATACATTTTTGTGGGGCATATAGATATAGATCATTGACGATTTTGTGTTGCAATTTCAAATCAAGAAATTTATCCACTAATGGCTATCCAAACCGTGCGGAATTTGCCGTCAACATGTTAGTTCAGTATTGAAACCCTTGAATCATCAACTATCTTTAAAAAAATGTTTTTTTGTTTAAGTAACATAATCTACGCTAATTGATTATAGTAAAATTGGGAAACCATGAATATATGAAATTAGTGAAGCATTTCTCCTTCACTTTTTTTAATATATGCAAAGGCTTGTAAGTTAATGAGAAAAAAACCATGCATGTGGATGTTTAGAAGTTATCATACGTGACAACAATTAAATGTTGCAAGGAACGAAGCCAAGAATGTTGGGGAGCGAGGGCAAATAAATATATAGAGATTTTTTACTTAAGATGCAAACAATATTTTGACTTCAAATCATACTATTATTAAAATAGATTGTGTAAATCCTCATCCAATACTTGGTTATTTATTTTTTTCTTCTGATACATATTATAAATTGTAATTTAAAGGATTTTTTGTATCTTTACATAAATGAAGCAAATAAGAAACATATATCATTACAACTGAAATTATTTATACGTTTATATAAACTATTCAGTGACAAGGATGACTAGTATTCAGAGTTTGCCTCGATTTGGTATTGTTCTCACGTCTCACATCGAAACAGTGCTTTACCCCTAGATGTCCAGTCAACTGTTGCGTCTCAACGTATTTCAGGGAGAAACATCTAGCTCTGGGTTCGAGTAGCATTTCATCCCTAACCACAACTCATCTACTGCTTCTCCAACATCAGTCGGTTTGGACCTCCACTTAGTTTCACCCAAGCTTCATCCTGACTACGGATAGATCATTAATGTTCGAGTCCATAAGCAGTGACAACAACCCTATGAAGAATAGCTTTTGCTATGGCTCCAATGGGTTCCCTTAACCAAGCCATTGAGCTCATTCTTCAACAAGCATGTGGTCAGAGATAATATCCTCCTCCCACTGCTTGGGAGCTCATGGATTCATGTTCTATTTCACTCATCGATGAGGATTCTTTTCACATTTCCCTCACGATACTACTTCATGATCGGTCACCTAGGAGTATTTAGCATTGTAAGGTGGTCCTTGCTAATTCACACGGGATTCAACATGCCCCATGCTACTCGAGTTAGAGCATAAACTAGTGATGCTTTCGACTACTGGACTCCTTTGAACATTTTTTTTATTATTTGGAGTTGCATTCGAAATAACATATAGGTAGTGGTTGATAGATAAGTCTACCAATAATGATTTTTTTATAGAAGTTTATATATACCATTAGAACTTTTAAATTTTTAATATAGTCCAATTATCCTAGCCGTTTTATCAAATCTAAAGTGTACTTCAATTAATTTAATGTGAAACACAATAAACTTTTCATAACTAGCAATAAACTAATGAGATCAATTTTAATTGAAATATCACACTATTCTATTATTAAATCAATTGAAAAATACTACAACAAAATTGACCAAAGGCAACGAATAATTCAACATCCGTTGCAATATAACAAAAAATTCATTATTTCTTTAAAAATGCAACAATAATGTATTCATTGTTACATTTCTAGAAATAAATCATATAACAATGATTATCTGTTGATATTTTCTTCTAATCATTGACAAATTTAATAACGATTTGTGTGGATTTTAACAAATAAGCTGACGGATAAATCGTTGATATATGACCTTTAGCATTCAATATAGTAATTATTACCAATCAAAGAACAAAAGCTAATTTTGTCATGAGTAATGTTCATTGTTACACATTTAACATTGGAAGATATGACAACAAATATTTAAATTATTTGTATCTCAAATCAAAATTTTTGTAGTAAAAGAATAATGAACTAAAAAATATATTTGATGATGTTGATATATGTACACATCCAAAAAGTAAGATTAAATCAAATCAATAAATTTGGGTGTCAAGATGATGTTGAAGCGGCTCTGTAGCCTGTGTTGGAGTTGTGGCACAGGAAATGGTGGGATCTCGTTCATTCACATTGTTGAACCCGAGAAGGAGAAATTGTCAATATGGCAAAATGTTGATGTACTATCATTAGATTGAGAGGAGAATAGACAGCACCACGAATTTTACATTTATGGAAATAAATATTAAAAACGAATGAGAAGTTATGCGACCACCACGTCCAAAATTTCCACCCACTATTTGGAAGGGGAATTGAATTATAAAAATCATTCAAAATTATTTTTTAAATTGGAAATGACTAATTTAAGGAGGGGCCAATCACGTTTTCTACTCAAATTAGGGAGGAGAAGCGCGAGTAGCGGGAGGGCCTCCCCCCTCCGTCCTTGAATGTTGCATATAAAAAAATCAATCACTGATACGGCTAGGAATACTTAATGTTGATTGGATTATCATCTAGTCTTTAGTTTGATATTTATATCAGATTTTAAAAAGAAGACATTGGTATGGATCACCACTATAAACCACACAAAAAATCAACTAATGTCGAGACTACTACAATGAAGACATATTTCTTCTCCAACAAGGAGGAGTCGAAGAACTCTGAGATCAACAATTTCCACGAAAACCGATATCAACAGAATCAGCAAAAGAAAAACACACATGTACATGATTTGAGTGGGAATTGTTCCCTTATCCGAAACAAAACTGTGCACGATATTAGAACGATCCATGAATTGAATACCCTCAACAACGATTGTGACCAAATTGACCTTCGAATCTTGCGTAGAAGAACAACCAACTTGAGAATTTGCGTCGTGGTCACGGATTTCAGAAATCAAAAAGAGTAAGCTCGTGAGATCTTCATACCTTAAAATGGTGTTGTAAGGGCGGATATGCCTTTCCTTTGTCGTTCCTTTTCCAATCGATCTTCCTCGATGACCTTCACACCACCGATGATCTCAACAATGGTCTCTCATTGTCTTACGATGGCTATGGAAGGAAAAGTATGAGTTAGGATTTTTGTGGTCGTCATTAGAAAGAAAGAAGGGTTTAAATAGGTATTTAACCCTTAATATTTCGTAATCACCCGTAAGTCGATATTTACAAAAATTCTACTACAATAAAAAGTGAATATCTTGAGCTACGGGTGTCAGGATTTCACATTTTTTAGCTCGTTGAAGATGTCTTAAAAATATGGATCATTTGATATAAAATTTATAGGGCTTTGAGAGAAGAAGAAATGAGAAATTTTGAGATATTACA
Source organism: Ottelia alismoides (assembly GCA_037367405.1). Lineage (NCBI taxonomy): Eukaryota > Viridiplantae > Streptophyta > Magnoliopsida > Alismatales > Hydrocharitaceae > Ottelia > Ottelia alismoides. The sequence goes on from JAZKJV010004679.1 coordinate 186,676, forward strand.
GTTTTCATTTGGGAAGGGACAAGGCTTAGAGCCAAATGGCTGATGAAAGACTAAGAAACAACTTGAAAGCTAAAAAAGGAGGTCGAGAGTCAATGCATGCTTTGTTTTGGGAAGGCCGATCATGTAGAAGTGAGGCAAAAGAGTAAGGCGTAGATGCCCGAAGGGTTATGCATGTGGTTTAATAGAGATTAAGCTCATACATGCATGCATACATACAAGATCCCTTCAAATGAGATTAGGGCTCACCATTTCCATGATGGCCCATTAACGAGCTCCACAAGATCTCGATCCAATGGACACTTCCAAAATATTATTCAAAAGGATAAATGGGGTTGCCCTCTAGGAGGAGCTAACTTAGCTCCCCCGTCTCATTTTTCTATTTTTATCTTTTTTTTTGAAATTTTCTTTTATGAATATTCATCGCTATATCCCTATATTATGTCATTCAAATTTCGTGTGAAATAGAGACTCCTAAGGCCTCCATCCAGACAGTCATTTTTTAATGGTCACAAGATTTTTTAAATTGACCCCATCTAGATGGAGGTCGTAGGGGTCTCTATTTCGCATGAAATTTGAATGACATAATATAGAGATATAATAATAAATTTACATGATTTTTATTTTAAAAAAATAAAAAAATGTGAAAAATGGTGTAGCGGTACTAAGTTAGCCTCCCCTAAGGGGCATACACATTTTCCCCTTATTCAAAAGGGTAGTTTTGTCATCCGGCTCATTTTATTCAAAATTTCATATAATAGCTTCGATTTACCGTTTTAACGTTGTATGAATTTGGTAGTTGTCATTAATTCCTTTAATGACTAGTTTTTAATTTGATTCTCAACTAATTGGATTTAACAATATATTTGTCCAACGAGTTTTTGTAGAATTTAGATTTAATTTTGTAAATTTGGCAGTACATTTATTTTACATTCATGTCCAACAGTTTTTGCTTTTTAGAAAATGAATATGTTGCTTTTGTAAAATTGTATTATCCGTTGTATGATAACAAAACTATAATATCTATACTCGGTTTTGTAAACTCGATAATACATATTTTTCTACATTTTATCCAATGATTTTTAATAAATGTGCATCTTTTTTGTAGAATTGTATGGATCTTTGTATTTTTTGTGTTCCTTTGTAATTTTTTCACATTCAATTGTAAATTTTATGGTCAAATATGTAACATTTCATAATTTCAATATGCACATTCCTTTTATAAAGTTTGTGTTCATTTTATAATATTTTTGTGTTGCTCTACAATAGAAAATATACCATTAGTAATTTAACAATTATTATTTGGAAAGGATAATATATAGAAAATAATATGAGATTTGTGAAACCAAAGAATTGTTATATAAATAATAATGTAATCATGTAAAACAATTCCCGCTCTTTTTTTTATGGAAGGAAGGGTCGGGAGTGGAGGACTGATTATGATCAGAGGACCATGTCATCTTTGGGGACCAACGACCAGATGGGCGACCTGATGTTATCATATGATAGCATTACATCGAAGAGGTCTTTATCTTCCTCACCAAGTTCTTTTGCAGGAGACGTCGTGGGAGAAGACCGGTGACTAAGGTGTGGTTAGATGAAGATCCGATAGGGAGTCTTCAAGAAAAGTTGTCATCTTCCCGTCCTAACCTACGAGGAAAAGTGGCCCCAAGTGAAGGGGTGCAACCTAGATGTTATGGATCAAAGAGTAGGAGATGGGTTGGCAGGTCTCTGTTAATGGCGAAGGAGAGGAGCGAGCCACTGGAAGGTTGTGATGGGTAGAATGGAAGGCGGAGGGATGCAAGGATGGTGGTGATTTGTGTGTGATGTTTGAATAGATTGGGGTTTTGGATGAATTGAAGAAGAAGATGCATAGGTTGGATTTGAGGAGATACACTTGGGATTCGCCTGAAATTGGAGGAGATATAGTTGTATCCTGCCTTCGCGTCGAGTCGCAGTGATGTGTGGTGAGGCTTTCTCATTCTTCTGGGAAGAAGCAGCAGACATGGACTTCACCCTGTGGCTCTCTCCAATAAGGGAGTCTTGGTTGTTGTCACCCTCCAGGGCCCTCAGCTCTTTCTCAATATTTATAATAGGTACACACTGCCTATAGATGATGTGATGGCATGGTGTATTACCATGCTCCCCCTGCACGAGATAAAGAGGGAGATCATTTGATTTAGGGTAAACATGTTTCCACATATTTGGAGATGTAGGGTTGTCATATTGCATGTTTAGAATGTGACAAAATGACCAAAATAGTTTCCAAACATTTAGAAATTAAATTTAGTATGCCATTAACTCCGACCACAAGATTAGAAATGAATGGATGAGCTTCAGTCTCACCATGGGTGTGGTGAGCCCTAAACTCATTTTTGTATGTATGTCTATATGTGTAGATGCGTGTCTCTCATTTTCTTTGCAGATGTTATTTCTACATTGCAGTCTTCTCCACTTTCTATTCTTTCTTCTATTTTGAGATTTCTTTCAGTTTTTTAGTCGCAATGGATAATGGCATTATACCTAAGTATTAAACACAAGTGATAAATAAAATAATACAAATGATTCGCAACTCGACTATAGGCGACCGATAAATCTGATTTATTAAGTTATGTATAGATTATTATCTCTCTAGCTTGAGCTCTTTCATCTAATTAGTAAGTAATTAATTGTAATTAATATTTTCAATCATGTAAATAATTAATGCTAATACTATTTTTTTAATAATTTATCTTTATGTTGTATATTTATACATATATTTTTCCATTATTTTATATGTTTCTTATTAGAAGTCCAATAAAAATCATAGTAATATTGTGCACAATCAATTTAACATTAAATATAAATTTAAAAATCAAAAATAAGAAAATAAAATAAAAACAAATGTTTTTAATAAATTAAAAATACTTGCAAAAATATTTCTATGTATATTTGATGTATTCTCTCTTTGAATTCTATATGAAAGTTGTAGATCTCATTGAGATCTACATCTTTCATGTTGAATATTTTTTTGTAATTTCTCTCCTAATTATTTTATTTTTATTTATCTTTAATTTATTTAATTCTTTGGATTCTGATTTGAGCATGTTGCTCCATCTGCTTCATCCACGTGGCCCGCTCCTTTGTCTCTTCCTGCCCCCCCCTTCTCAACCATACGATCCCCTTGGTGGATCGCATCATAGCCGTTCACTTGTGTTCACATCTGCACCTTTGGATATGTCCCCCTACTTGCATATCAGCCACTTGATTCCGCCTCAATCTACACCCTAGGACTTTGATCCAACGTTGGATCTTCACCTTCAACCTCCAACCCTACCTCCTCTAAGAGATGCAACATGGCTAACCTCCTAACTTCCCTAATTAACTCCAACTTCCTTGTATCACCTTCTAACTAATCTTCACCATTGATCAAGAGCCTTTCTACCCTGATCTTTGCCTACCACCTATCACCATCTAACATCAACCATCTTTCCAACTGGCGATGGTTGAAACCACCATCTGGAACCAACTTCCACCAAACTCTTATCCTATTCAAATACTCCTTGTTGGAGCCAATAACTGCCATTTGCCCTTGCATGAGAATCCTCTGAGCATTTCCCCCTCATTAGTGATAGTTTGCGAGAGAGAAATTGAGTGACAAAGGAGGCATATTCTCCGGCGAGGTCCTTAGCATTCAAGCCAAGTTGCAATCATTGTGGTGCTTCTTAAGCTTGGTTATATGGCCCAGAACTCCAAGCGAGGATCATAAAGCTTCAAAGCTTTGAATTAGGCCTCAATCCATCTTCAATTCCATTACTGACCCATTTTTTTCATTTCCAGGTAATTATTTAATTTTTTGTTCTTTCATAGCTTCTCTCAATTTTCTTGTTCAACCCAGACACTCTATTACGTATTCAATATCTAGTACACCATCACCAAGCATTGCACATTCACCCATACATCCCCTTCTCTTCTCTCTGCTTCTTTGTCATCATGTCCATATCGATTCCTTCTTGGTCTTGTAAAGACCAAGACCCATGTAGGGCTCCGATCTATTACCTACGTGGAGCCTCCATTCCATTCCACTTGTCCCAAATTCCATCCTGCATTTTGGTTTCTTCTTCTAACATTGTATAGCTTCATTGATCGGAGGAAGTACTGGTGTTTCGATTTCTATCTTCTTTAGTGGGCGAGCTTCATTGGCAGAGATCCATGAATGTTCTTCCTTCTTCACTGGGTCAAACTCATCTTCGCCACATGATAAGGGAGGTCAGAGGACCTTCAGCACCATCATAAGAGTGCGGAGGAGGAATATAGGCTTTGTCGGAGCTTCGCTTTTGTGCCTCCATGCTCGAAGGATCTCGTAGAGATGACATAGTAGTAGCTATCAGATCGAACCTAATCAGATTTAATCCAATGATCTTTCACCACCCACGACATCATATTCGAAGCAACATTCTAAGCATGTACTTCGGTCAATCCAAACCGCTCTTGGGGCACGCCAAAACTCCACCTATCTCGAACCACCTAAACCATCCAAGCCTAGACCTACGTGACTCAAGTCACGTGGATGGATATATTACAACACTTGGAGCCTAGTTTTTCATAATTTACAATTAATCCAGATGTGCGAAGCATGTAACTGCTCAGATGTTTTGTATAAGAGACCCTTCAAATTTCTTGAATTGCAGATAAGTCCCCGTCGGGGTTATTTGATTATTACCCAAGCAATTTTGCACATTTACACGTTAGTCCCTATGAGGACCAATTTGTAATTAAATAAAGTTTAGTTTTATTACATTTATTACCTTTATGTTGCTTCTTGAATAAATTGTGAACCATTTATCCAGATTTAATGAAATCAGAGTCGTTTTGAAGCTTGTTTATGCTCTTTAATTTGATACATTTTATTTATCGATTTGATTGGTTATTCCTACACAAAAAATTTAGAGTGTAAATTTGTCTATTCAACCTTGATTTTGAACTAAAAATTGATTTCATTGAGGAGCATTGGTCTGCTTAATTCCCTGATTTGTTATGTAATGCAATAAGACTAATTAGGACTATAATTAAATCCTTTACTCATTAATTCATGATTGGTTAATTAATTTGGGTTCTGCTTCGCATTCTTTATTAGGTGTTTAAAAATTTCACTCATTAATTAGTTTGAATCTGTGGATGCATTTTATGCATTGATTTCTTAAATAATTATACAAGTTATTTGATAAATAATCTGGAGCTTGTTTAATGTGTTGTGCATCTTGTTTTGTGTGCATTGTGTTGCATGAAAATCTTTAAAAAAATGGCATGCATTGTGTTGCATGTTGTTAATTGACCTAGATTACTATTAAATTGCTAAATTAGATATTTAACGCATAGATTAAGTTAGTTAATTTCTCGTGTTCCTGTGTCCAACCCAGGACTTGCCTAAGATAAATTAAAATTGAGTCACTTTCACATAGATCATTCGATTCGGTTCTGACTGGGTGTGGTTGGTCATATTACAACGAATACATATTATTATTTCCAATTAGCTTTTCATCAGCAATCTTATGCGGTCTTTGGATGCATAGTCTCTAGGAGAGAAGGTGGGGAGTCCAGTTATAACAAAGGATGAAAGGGAAGTCAAGGGGAGATGATAGAAGTACATTGTGACTAGAAATAAGGCAACTATAGAACCCTCTAGCCAAGGGTGTGAGTTTGTCATGGGATGTGACCGAAGTAGATAGTGAGCTGGGATATCTCTTCTCTATATTTATCTACAAGTCGAACAAGAGTTCCTTGATTGCCTAAAAGGTGTCCAAATGAAGTTAAAAGTGGAGAGGAGATTGTCTTGTCGACTCTCTTTCTTAACACACGTGTGCACACAAACACGTATGCACAGACACACACATGCCCCCTCCTCTCTCTAGAATATGGCATACACCCTTTCTTCGTGGGTAGTCTATAGCACAAGTCCAATGAGATTAGTGCAGGAGGCCTTTCATAAGGTTTATGGTTTGGAAGTGAATAAGCGCTTTCCTTTCATTGATGTAGTTAACTTAGCCCTTACAAATTGATTCAGATTTTTCTCTTTTAGAATGGTGGAATAAGCATTGTCTTGGTAAGTTGTTCCATAGCTAAACATGAACGTATGTGATAGAAAGCCAGATCATGTACGATAAGATAGTGTGCACTAGTTAAGACCTTTAAATATCAATGGTAGCATATCGTTATATATATATAGGGGGAGGCTTATCTAATGGGCCTTGTGGTCATAATAGTTATAATGATCACACTCATTTTTGTACCGATAATGTCTATCATTTTGAGTTCAATGCTTATTGGTTTACAATTGTTATATTATATTCTTACTATTAATAATCATTTTCACAAAAAAACCTTTAGTTGATATGAAATGTCCATTAGTAAGAATAGAAAAGACATCAATAATACATAATTACAGTATCTATCTTCAGTTTTGTAAATTTGACTTATTTTTCTACATTCCCATCCAATGGTTTTTAATAAATATGCATCTTCCTTTTGTAAAAGGCACAAACAGGAATTTTTGTGGAATTTTTACAATATTTTTCGAATTTTTTTAATTTTTTGTAAGGAAAACAAGGATTATTTAAGGGGTTTTTTAAGTTTTAAAATTAGAAAAAGCAATCAAATCAATCCGCAACATTAGCTAATAGTAATTGTTAGGTAACTTTTTGAATCAATTTAATATTTATTATGTCCAATGAAAACATGCAATTAATCACAGTTCACAGGGACCAAAATGCAAATATATCAATATTATGCACACACTAGATAGCACAAAATAAAAGCTCGTGGTTCCAAATAGCCCAGTCAATTCATGCACATGCTCAATACTACACGCACAAGGGTATAAATGTAGTTTCTAAAAACATGTCATTCATTCACTAGCAGTAGAATAGAAAAGTCCAAGGCAGAAAGTACAATTAACCTAGAATACACGTGAGCACACACGTGCCTCGTACTCGAAGGGACTAAAGTGCAAATATCAAAAATTATGAGGTCCAAATCGTAAATGTTCTTAACTACACTTTTTATTTAGTGGACTAAATCAAAATAGACAAACATGCAAGGGCACAAAAGAAATACACATAGAAGGGACATGTGTCACGCACGGAGGAGGGCATTGCATACGGCTCTGATCGATTGTAGTTGCGGGATCTGACGATGTAGGGGTTGTCGCAGATGTGTGGTCAGATCTGACAAGTCAGACATGATCTTACGGTTTGATCACCCCTTTTGTCGGGTGGCTCGGATTAGATCTAGCATAGGCGGGGTAATCCAACGGCTGAGAGGGGTCTATAAGAACACTCCCCTAGCGAACTTCAATAGAGCATCGGAGAAGATCCGACGGCCCAATGAAGAATCAGAGAGGCCCAACAGGGTCGTGGAAGTTGTTAGCAATGTGAGCCCCGGGCGAACCATTTCTACAATAAATGTTATTGTAATGAATAAATTATCAATGAAAGTTATTGATTATTTTTCACTCCCTTTCTGCGATTAATGAATGAATGCACTATAGGATCCCTCTGTACAATAAGGGTTATGTACCATGGCCAACTTGATGATCATACAACTGTTGATTCATTGGATGGATCATAGAGGATGATGCTTGGATGAATATCTAAGGAGTTAGATAGAGGACTCATCAAGCATCATCAAATGATCATTAAGTGATGATCTCCAGTCTGAGTAGGAGATGGCAATCCTATCTCATATGACTGATATCTGACTGACCTCTTGATGCAGGTCCTCTGCATGGGAATAGTGATTCAGAGGTGTCAGGTTAGTTAGGTCAATGGGTTGACTTGACGAGATTGAGATAACCAAAGACCAACATTGAATACTGTCACAACATAGGCATGCATCCTATGACTAGAGACAGATGTGTTGTTATATGTATGAGTATGTACATTTGGCAGACCAATAGGTTGATGACCTAATCAAGGTCTATATACCGGCGAGCTGGTGTGCATGTAAGGACATATAAGTAATGCGATCTCTCAAAGGGATCATGCAGGTTCACTTGTGAACCGGGAGACATGAGCTCACTCATGAGGTATTGGGACTGAACAAATTCCATGCATGGTCGTCGTGCTTTGGAAGCATGACATGAATCTGAAGGTAAGATATATGCTTTATGAAAGCATATGATCTATACCAAATCCCAATGACCAAGATTGAAAAACTTAAATGATTTAACTCTGAACATGACAGTGCAAAAGTGATCTTTATCTTCAAAATGATCATGAGTCTTCCAGTATGTAGGATGCACAGGTATTGGGAATACCTGAAGGGTGATTTGATCATATACGATTGTATAACCATGACGCTTCCATTCCGAGGGAGTGATGAAACAGGTTTGGATTTTAGTGACTCCTCTCATTAGAGAAGTGACCTAATCTTAGTCCATGAACTGGACATTGATCTGAATGAGACTCAGATGCAATGAGAAGATTAAGTCTACGGTCTTGATTTGATCAAGCATCAGTGGGAGGTCCATAGGATCTGGATTTGAGATATGATCTCAACATCCAAGTCACTATACGTGGAACAATACAATCGCCCTGTCCTTATCTCCAAGTATCTGAGGAGAAATAGCATTGTTCTTAAATGGTTTAAGAACAATTCCATAAGATCTAAGCAAAGATAAGTTGATAATTAAATGTGATTTAATTATCATGATGTATGAGAAATTATCCAATATGATTAAATGTGATTTGATTATTATGGATAAGAATAATGTGGATAGAAATATCCAATTATTCATAATATATTATAAATGTGATTTATAATGTATTAGAGAGAGTTAATTATAATTTATATGTGTTGATTAATTATTATGTGTATTGGATACACATTGTGTAATTAATTAACAATATGAATTATATGTTGTTTTGGGTTGTGAATATGATTCACAATTTTTTCATGGCAAGAATGCAATATTCTCAAAGATAATTGTGAATTATTTTTGAAGAATAAAACCCAATAAATTTGTTGCAAATAAATAAGAGAGATTTTGTAGGAGATATGCAATCTCATGGATTTCCATGAGATTGCAATCTCCATGCAATCTCCATGGGCGGCACATCATTCCTATAAGGAATGTGTGGCCGTCCACTTTGGAAGGCACATGGAGATGAAATCTCCATGTATCTTCTCTCCTTATTTGTTGGGTTGATTTATGATTAAATTATATTTGATTTTGTCAAATATATTTTAACCTAAATTTGTTGTTTTTAACAACAACAATCTTAGCCATTGGATAGACATAAATCAATCTCACCCATTGATTTTATGTGTCCCATGGATTGAGATCCATGGATCCCAAAACCCTATAAATAGAAAGGCATACTTGGCTCTCTCTTTACACATGCTATTGTAGCACACAACTCTCTCTCTCTTTCTCATACTCGACAGCCCTCTCTCTCCCTCTCTTCATGGTGGCCGTCCACCTTGGTGGAGAGAATCGTCGACGTCCGCGCCATCGTGATGCCGCTTCGACTCTCTGCGGTTCTTCGTCTTCTTGGAGTGCTTCACTCACGAAGGAGACGTTTGATCTCGTGCGACGAGATCAGGAGCAACCGTGCTTGGATCAACTTGGATTGCGAGGACACCGTGACTCATCCCCACGCTCGCAAGCCATTACTCCGATGATCGGACTTGAGACAGGAGGTCTCTTTTCGTAGAGATTTGATCAACCACGCTTCAAGAGGTATTGCATACTTGCTGTGGTTATAGATGAAACGACTTGAGAATGGTTCTCGGATCATGTGGTTTCATCGGATAAAATTTTTTTAAATTCCGATGCACCGAACAACTAGTACGACTAGTCATTCTTCATCGTATCCGATACGATGATCATGCTTCCGTGATGCGCTTGATGATTTCTCCATATCCTTCAGAAGTGAGGTGCATCTGTTGGAGGGCTTAGATGAAAGCGACGAGGGTCGGATGAGCGTGGCGGTGAAGGCTCGTTTAGAGATGCTCCGTCTGAGCAATTGGGGATCCAAAGTGGGCTCCTAGCACCCGATTATGCATGTATAAGGTAGAGGGGACTCGGGGCTATGCTCCGGTCTTGGTTATTGTTGGAGAGATTAAAAGAAGCAATGGGGATGGTGTTCGATCTCTGATGAAGGTGGAGGAAGGAGATTTGGAGCCTAATCTCGACCTGATAACAGAGTCTTAGGTTGATCAGGTTGCGTAGGAAGGTGTAGGGTGAGTCGAGGGGGTGATCTGAACGGATGGAAGCAGGTAACGGGGCTCCAACCAACTGGTCCAAGCAGAGGTGACGACAATGAAATGAAATGGGAAAGGTGGATCAAAGCGGAACTAAGGAGGATAGTAGCAATACCTGAAGGTCATGATAAGTTCCTAAGCTTCATGAGAAGGTGAGCATTGAGGTCTTGGCCTCAACCGAGCTGCGGCTGGCTGGGAGGCTGCTCGTGACGGTTCTCCAGCCACGAAGTGAGCTTTGAGCCTCCAGGCACCTCCGGCGAATCCTAAGCGACTCCTCTAACGGTTGTCACTACGAGGAATATGACTCAGGGTCTGGGTGGTGCGAGTGACGAGCTAAGGCACAAGAGGCAAGGGAGGGATTGTTTATAGGCTGCATGAGGCTCCTAGAATATCGGAGTGTATTGCGGAACCCTAGGCAAATCTGGTTATGCCTAGGGATCTGTGAGGATCATGGAAGTGGGGGCTACAACCGAGCACAGAAATCAAGGCATTCGTAGTTTTGGGTCGGGCATGAAAATTCGTAGAAAATTCTCCAGCAAGAGGGATGCAACCCGACCCAGTCTGGAAAAGACCATTGACTGGGGTCAATGTTCTGATTTGGACTAATCATAAAATAAGATTTACAAATTCGAAGAAAATAGAATTAAAAATAATAAGTGAATTTAAATCAAAAAATGTATAAAATAAAAATGTTTATTATTTATTAAACCATTTTTTATGAGTTTTAATTATTTTTTTGAGAAATGAAATAATGTCTATATAGTATATAGTATTATATACAGGTCTAATATATCTATGTATTATGTACAAGTATTTTTATTTTATTATTTTTACAAAAAAATTATTTTATATTTATTTATTTACAAAATAATTTTTTGGAGTATAAAATAATTTTTATTATATTTTTATAAATTATTCAAAGGTGTGAAATAAATAGTGAGCGTAGTATGTACATGTGTATTTTATACATAGATGTGATGATTACAAAGGTGTTAAAAATAAAATAATTTTATTTTGTCAATAGTTCAATATATATATATATATACATACAAATATAGATAACACATAGTGAACCCTTATCTCTTTCTACTTATTTTCTTTGAGATCAGGTCAAGATTTAACCTTCTCTTAGGGTTTGGGTCACTCTGTATTTATTTTAAATATATCATTCTTTTTCTTATCTCTTTATTCTTTTATTTACAAAAATTAGGTGTTAATTATACAATATTAACAAAGCCATGCAGGATGCTAAGTTATTGTATTTACAGGTATTTACAAGTGTTTTTTACCAAAAATAAGAGTTAAAATAAAAGAATAAAGAATGAGCATCATAGACTCATCATCCCCCTATACTTTACCTTTACGAGTCCCTTAGCAAATACTTATTTGAAAAGAAGTGAAAATAAGAAGAAAGGAAAAGAAAAAGAATCAAGGTTGATTATTAAACTTATCTTCATTAAATTGGAGTATGGAGCTTAGTCAGATCTTTGGATTATTAGTTTGGAAGAAACCTTATTGAAAATTAGGTTTAAGACACAACAGCCTTTAAGTTCCACAATTTTATGGTCAAGACTGTTGGACATGTGAGCCCACGGCGAGCCATTATGCAATAAATGTTATTGCAAATATCATTTCTTGATCTGAAATGAAGAATAAATAATTTGTATAATAGGTCCCTCTGTACAATTAGGGTTATGTACCATGGCTATCTTAATGATCATACAGTTGTTGATTCAATTATTGAATCATAGAGGTTGGTGCTTGGATGAATATCTAAAGAGTTAGATTGAGGACTCATCAAGCACCATCAAATGATTGTTAAGATGTGATCTCCAGCCTGAGTAGGAGATGGCAATCCTTTCTCACATAGGCTGATATCTGACCGACCTCTTGATGCAGGTCCTCTGCATAGGAATAGAGATTCGGAGGTGTCAGATTAGTTAGGTCAATGGGTTGACTTAACGAGATCGAGATAACCTAAGTCCTACGTTGAATGCTGTCACAGCATAGGCATGCATCCTCTGACCGGAGACAGATGTGTTACTATATGTCTGAGTGTGTACATTTGGCAGACCAATAGGTTGATGACCTAACCAAGGTCTATACACCGGCGCGCTGGTGTGCATGTAAGGGCATATGAGTAATACGATCTCTCAATGGGATCATACAGGTTCACTACTGAACCGGAAGACATGAGCTCACTCATGAGATATTGGGAAGAATCAAATTCCGTGCACGGTCGTCTCGCTTTAGAAGCTTGACTGAATTTGTAGGTTTGATATGTACTTTTGGAAAGTGTATGATCAAGACCTAGGTATGATATATCCTTTTGGAAAGTATATGATCGATACCAAATCCCAATGATCAAATGAGAAACTTATTGATAAACCCTGAAGAAGACAGTATAAAATTGATCTTGATCTTCGGGTTGATCATAGGTCTTCCAGTATGCTGGATGTACATGTATTGGGAATACCTGAGGGTGATGTGATCATAAAACGATTGTATATCCATGACGCTTCCATTCTGAGGGAGTGATGAAACAGGTTTGGATTTTAGTGACTCCTTCCAGTAGAGAAGCAATCTGATCTTAGTCCAAGTGTTGGACATTGGTCTGAATAAGATTCAGATTCAATGAGAAGATTAGATTTGCGGTCTTGATTAATCAAGCATCTATGGGAGGATTGTAAGATCTGAATTTGAGATAAAATCTAAGCATCCAAGTCATTATACATGGAACAATACAATTGCCTTGTCCTTATCTCCAAGTATCTGCGGAGAAAGCACATTATTCTTGAAAGGGTTCAAGAATAATTCATTTGATGAAATGCATATCCAAGCAAGAAGAACTTGATGATTAAAAGAGATTTTATTATCAAGCATAATATGAATGGGATTCATATTACGAGAATAATTATCCAAGATAATTAAATAGGATTTAATTATGAAGGATTAGAGAATGTGGATAATACTATCCATAGTATTTGTGTATTATAAATATGATTTATAATATACATATATTCAAGAGAGAGAAATTTCGTAAATAGCATTTGTTAATTATTAAATGTGGATTGGATTCACATTTATTAATTTATTGGAAATGTAATTTACAAATTAGTTTGGGTTGTGAATTTGATTCACATATTTTTCGATGGCATGATGGAAATATTCACAAATTAATTTGGAATTAATTTGGTGGATATTATTGCAATAATAGAGAAAATAAGATAAAATAAAATGAGACAAAATTACCATATAAATAAAAGGTGGCGTCATCTATGACTTATTCATAGGTGACGCCCCCTATAATTTGGGGTGGTATGTTGCCTCCCTTTTTTGTGATCACATTATCTCTTGATAAACTAATTTATGTTAAATTATATTGTGTTGATAATGTTACAACGTATATTTACTTTAAATATAAATTAATGTTGTTGGTTTTAGCCAACAACAATCATAGCCATTGATTTTACATAGACCAAGCATGGCCGTTGGATCTATGTGTCCCATGGATTGAGATCCATTGGATCCTAATATAAAAGTAGGGCTAGGCTAACCTTTCTTGGTACATCATTAAGAGTTGTACAAGGTTACAACTCTCTCTCTCTCATATTCTCGCCCTCTCTCTTTCTCTCCTCCAAAAAGACGACTGAACATCTTATGTAGAGAAAGGAGAGACCTTCTCGGCTTCGCCTTCGACTCGAGGATCTCCTTCTTCTTTGGGGTTTCCTGATCTAAAGGAAGACGACGGATTTCGTTTGATGAAATCAGGGGATTCATTGCTTGGATTTTCATTGGCGATTGCGGGAGGAACGCGACTCATCATCGCGCCCGCAAGTGCATTCTTCATGGATCGGACTTAAGACAGGAGGATCTCTTGTTTGGGATCTCATGATTACAACCACGCTCCAAGAGGTATTACTTATACTTTGTGGCTTGATGAAATGATCCGAGAAGTGTTCTCGTGATCATGTGGTTTCATCTTTAATTTTAAAATTTTAAATTTCCGCTGCATCTAGCGACTAGTGCGACTAGTTGCTCCGATTGCATATGATGCGATCGACACGCTTCCGTGATGCGCTTAAGGATTCTCAATATCCTTCAAGTGGTATCAGAGACATAGGTCAAATAAGGTTTTGGATATGATCCATAGACCTAGGACGACTCGGGCTTGAAAGGGTCGCGAAAATGTTTGTTGCATTTCAATTTTCGCACCTCTGTCTAATTGATTTTTTCGGTACTGTTTAAAATGTTTAAATACAAATTTTTCAATTGGATTTTGTTCCTCAATAATTAAGAAAACCATAGAATCTGAGTTTGTGAAATTTGGACTTCATTTGCTCAAGATATGGTCTTTTGAATATGCATGTATTCACTGTTGCGGGAACTGCGGATCTGAATGTGATTAATGAGATAATTATGATTTTGATCCACACTTGAAATGCGTGAATTATAATTGGGTTCTTTAATAAATCAAATAGGAAATCTTAGGAAACTGAGTTTGCATTTTTTGGATTTAAATTGATCAAGATAAGTTAATTTTAGTGATTGGGGGTCACTGCTGGAAATTGACATTTTTTTATCATGAACCTTGTGATAAGTCATTCAAATATGTTGATGAAAATTAATTGTTAATTTTCTGAAATAATTAGTGATGAATATTTGTGAAATATTTAAAGAGATAATTATTTCATTGAATGACATTTGCCTAAATCACAATGATGAGATAATTGATCTTGATCATTGGTTGATATGAATTCATCAACAAACATTGATTTCATGAAAAATCTTAGTCTATCCTACAATAGTTGTAGGACAACTTTTACATGAAAAACCCTCTTGCTTGAATAGGATTGGGGATTTTTTTATCAAATCTCCTTATAATATAATAAAAATTGTTTTGATGTATATTATATGGTATTATTTCGGTTGAAAAACCGATGAGCATCTCAAAGTACATGATGATCTATCTGGCATTATCCTTTCCTGAGGTGGATATAGTGCCTAGTCGGAGAGCATTGGAGTCGCGGGTTGCAATGTATGTGGTCCTCCCACTCTCATCGGTACTGGCCATGACAGCGGGTAGGGACTGTATAATGCCGGAGAAGTCAGAGTGTATTTTTCTAATTATTAAAATTCGAATAATACGTACTTTGACATTATACCTGCTATTCAAGTAATAATCAAGTTTGTTGATTGATGATTGGATTAATGATTAATTTAATGTGATTAAATTAATCATATCCAATTAATACTCTATTATGAATAGATGAGTATTTCCCTTGGAAGAGTTAATTATATGAATATGATTCACGATAATTAATTATACAATTTGAATATGAGATGGAGGATCACATAAGTGACATCCATGGTCTCCCGTCAAGGCAAAGAATTCCGTCGCCAGTTGTTCTATATAGGAGACGCCTGTCCGAAGTGACAGATTCTATATATGATTTAATTGGATCGGGTTCTTTGCTTCTCGAAAGAGTAAGGCCGTATACGTAGTGACCCCAATATCGAGTCCTCGTATTATTGGGGCGATATTGGATTGCGTATAGCGAGTATTAAGCTTGTTGACGGTTGGTTCAATTAATGACGAGTCAACATCATCTTAGGGGTGGTGGGCCCAGGTGTTAAAGACCGAATTGGGATGCAAGTTGGACTTGCAAGGCGGAATGAGTTCCCGCTTCTTTTTATCGGAGTCGCAAGTTCTCATATTATTGGGATGTGACAAAGATAGGAAAGGAGATCCCAGATCTTGCTAGAGATATAATGGTAAGAATATCTCTTACATTTAAAGTGATTAAGGGAATGAACTTTCATTGTTGACAAGGCAAGACAACTTTGATATAAAAATTCCTAAATCAAAGTAAAACATGTATACATAATATATATATACCCTTATGCAAATTTCTTATTTCAGATAATCTTTCATTAAACCCACTCAATGTTATACTCAATGATAACCAGTAAAATATCATGGATTGGACTCATGATCCAGATATTGTACTTGCAATTGGACACATAATGTATGTGGTTACAATGTGCAAGTTTCCTCAACATAATGAGGAATGAAAATTAAATAAGACAATAAGACATCACCTTAGGGTTTGTATGTCTCTATAGTCTTGATCTTTCATCGAGTGTACTTTGGAAGTGACATGTCGATGATGATCGTAATTGTCTAATAATCCTTATAAAATAAAAGAAGATATGTTGGCATACATATGTGCTCTAGACATTTGATAATGAATGGCATGGTTCTCTGCATTATGCAGAATGGTGGCTCGAAAGAGATGATGTATTCAAAATGTTTGAATACCTACCTGAACCTAAGTCTCTAAGAGTTAAGATGTATGTAGATATGATGAGTGTCAACATTCTACTGTCTATACTCTAGTCATTCATGAAGCTTCATAATATTCATATTGTATGAATTTACTGAAGCATGTATAAATGTTGAAATGCTCTTACATTGAATTCTTTTGAATTTAACATAAGAGATCCTTAGTCTTAAGCAATGATTGTTTATAGATGAAGAGAGCACAGTGGAAGCGTGGGTCAGACCCATGTGAGAAGGAAAGTCAAAGAGTAGATTGTACTTCTGTGGCTTCCATATGACATCCAAAGAGTTGGATGAATGCCAATATTGCAGTAAGTTGATGTGTTGATAGTATGACTATCAAATCTGTCTAAAATCCTTAGTGAAGGACTCAAACAGAGCATTAGAATAATCTACATATAATCATTGACTCTGACTTTCTTATTTCATAAGATAAAGTCTGACAATTGTATCCCAATCTTCTAATGACATTTGCAATTGGTTGCATATATATTAGAAGATTAGAAATTTTATCTTAAGGTTTAGTAGTCATCTACATGGATATTGTTGTAATTGTTGCAACAATCTCTGTTGGATAGATAGACTTCATATTCTCAGTAGGAGAGCCCTTAGTCTTGGAGAATGTCTATATGACCTAGATAGTAGAGTACACTCATTATTTGTTTCTAAATGTTGGAAACAAACATGAATTCTGAGATAGAACTATCATAAAGAGTTATGATGGAAATATTTCAGATAGTAATCTAACATCTAGTGGACTCCACAAAATTTGAAAATTAATGAATGGTTCATTAAGATTTCTAATACTGAAAATCAAACCTTATAAGATCAATAGGAGGATGAAGATCATTTGACAATGATCCGGCATTAAGCCTTGGATATTTGTCTGTTGATTTGATCAATGGACTAGTAAGATATGAAATTTTAGAATGTCTAAAATTTCGAATCTTACATACTTGTGAATATTGTATTCGAAGTAAAATGTCCAATACACCCTTATCTGGGAATGGTGTTAGATGTCGAGGTATTCAAGATCTCATACATATTGATGTATGTAGATCATCTATATCATAGTAAACATTATGGATATGTGATATCTATTGATGATTATGTATGATATGAGATTTCTTCTCTTCACCTGAGAAACCTTTGAAATGTTCAAAGATTTCACAATTTTGGTTTAGAACCAAAGTTTGAAGAAAGATGAAATGAATTTGATATAACCTAGGTAGCTTGTACATGTTAGATAAAATTCAAAGAATACCTTATGGAGATATGAATATCATTTCTATCTCACTCCTCCTGATAAACCTAAACTCAATAGAGTTGTAGGGAGATACAATTGGATCATGTGTGACATGATTTGATCAATGATGAATTTTAGCATAATTACCTCTTAGTTTCCAGGTATATATGTAGTAGAGACTACAATATATATCATTAATAAGGTTCCATGCTTATAAGATGGAATTAAGTACTAGAGAGTGCTACTTCATTAGGAAAATAAAGGATGGTATTGGATACCTACTTTATGACCTTGAGATTCTTAAAAGATCTCATCTCTGAGAATGTGATTTTTAGAAGATTGAGACTCTTGAGAATCAAGATGAAAATGAAGTGAAGGAACTCATTTAATCTTGAGAAGATGATGAGGCTCCTGAAATCGAAAACTAAAAGGACAATTAAAGATGAAACACTAATACCTCGTCAAATGAGTTTGAGGATGTATTCCATGTGTCAATTAAGTCTGACAATGATCGAACTTCATGTGATGAAGCTCCTAAGGATCATGACATGGAAAGATGGATATTAGCAATAAAGTCTAAAGTAGACTTCATATACAAGTGTTGTATATGGACCCTCGAGGATCCACCTATATGGGTAAGACCTATAAAGGTGTAAATGAATATTCAAGAAAAGAGGGAACCTGATGAGAAGGTAGAGACCTTCAAAGCTCGGTTCGTAGCCATAAGCTACACACCGGAAGAGAAGACATTGCTTGCAATGAGACTTGATCTTCGGTAACCATGTTAAAATCATCAGAATATTGCTAATCTTAGCTACACAACTTGACTATTGCATCTTCGAGATGTAAGTCAAGATTGCATTCCTCTAAGAATACCTCTCTGAGGATATTCACATGAAGTAGCCCCAGGGCTTCATGATTTGGGAAAGTAAGGAGTGAAAGCTAAAGAAATTCATCTATGGACTCAAATAAGCTTCTTGTAGTTGGAACATCAGATTTGATGAAATCATAAGTGTTATGATAGAATCTTGATGTACCATGTGAAGCTTAGTGGGAGTGCCATTGTGTTCATCGTGCTAAATGTAGATAATATCCTAATCATTTGAAATGACATAAGGATGATAATAAGTGTTTTATAGACTGGTTATTCCATACCTTGAGATATGATCTCAAGAAT
This sequence comes from Ottelia alismoides, assembly GCA_037367405.1. Taxonomy (NCBI): domain Eukaryota; kingdom Viridiplantae; phylum Streptophyta; class Magnoliopsida; order Alismatales; family Hydrocharitaceae; genus Ottelia; species Ottelia alismoides. Next base: position 205,681 of record JAZKJV010004679.1, read on the forward strand.
ACCTCTTAGATCTTAGTTCTGAAGTTGTTCAGAAGTAAAGAAAAGAGGGTATTGGGACTGTCACTTTGTAGTACACCTTGGACATATTCCATTCTTGGAAATTCCAAGAAAGGCTTCCTTCCCTTAAGATTTGGTACTGACCTATCTAAAGGGATAGCACCTCAAAGAATTGAGGAAGTGAATGCTAAAACTGCTTGCACTTGTGCATCAGTTACGAGAAACTAAGTGTATGTTGGATATGTACAAAAGCCAAATATCTACCATGCAGTGGGAGTAGTAAACTGTTACTAATCCTACTATGGAGAGAAAAACACTTGATTACAGTAATAACAAAATCTTCATAGATGACAAGATTTTTGAGATAATGATCTCAAAGTCATATCTTCAAAAGCTTAAGACTTTTAGATAGAGATCTAAAAGGTCTTAACTGTGGATACCTTGGGAGATAGTGATCCCCAGAAATAAGGGTATTCTGATAAGGATTATGGAAATACTGGTTATAATAATTGAGCAATAGTGTCAAGGACACTATAACTGCTTTGACGAGATTGAGTATTGGTTGCATAAGATGCAACATTCGAATTGGATGCGAGCACTGTTACCTAGGGATATGCAAGTGCTGTAAAAGGACTTGGCATAGTCTTTTGGGAACAGAGTGACTGATCAGCTTACCTAGCTATTTCTAAATAGCCTATGATTGTCACATGAGTGTGGGTTTAAATGATTAGCCCATTAATGGCTCTTTGGGCTAGTGGGAGATTGTTGGACATGTGAGCCCACGGAGAGCCATTATGCAATAAATGTTATTGCGAATATCATTCCCTGGTCTGAAATGAAGAATAAATAATTTGCATAATAGGTCCCTCTGTATAATTAAGGTTATGTACCATGGCTATCTTAATGATCATACAGTTGTTGATTCAATTATTGAATCATAGAGGCTGGTGCTTGGATGAATATCTAAAGAGTTAGATTGAGGACTCATCAAGCACCATCAAATGATTGTTAAGATGTGATCTCCAGCCTGAGTAGGAGATGGCAATCCATTCTCACATAGGCTGATATCTGACCGACCTCTTGATGCAGGTCCTCTGCATAGGAATAGAGATTCGGAGGTGTCAGATTAGTTAGGTCAATGGGTTGACTTAACGAGATCGAGATAACCTAAGTCCTATGTTGAATATTGTTACAGCATAGGAACGCATCCTCTGACCGGAGACAGATGTGTTACTATATGTCTGAGTGTATACATTTGGCAGACCAATAGGTTGATGACCTAACCAAGGTCTATACACCGGCGCGTTGGTGTGCATGTAAGGGCATATGAGTAATACGATCTCTCAAAGGGCTCGTGCATGTTCACTACTAAACCGGAAGACATGAGCTCACTCATGAGATATTGGGAAGAATCAAATTCTGTGCACAGTCGTCTCGCTTTGGAAGCTTGAATGAATTTGTAGGTTTGATATGTACTTTTGGAAAGTGTATGATCAAGACCTAGGTATGATATATCCTTTTGGAAAGTATATGATCAATACCAAATCCCAATGATCAAAGGAGAAACTTATTGATAAACCCTGAAGAAGACAGTATAAAATTGATCTTGATCTTTGGGTTGATCATAGATCTTCCAGTATGCAGGATGTATAGGTATTGGGAATACCTGAGGGTGATGTGATCATAAAATGATTGTATATCCATGACGCTTCCATTCTGAGGGAATGATGAAACATGTTTGGATTTTAGTGACTCCTTCCAGTAGAGAAGCAATCTGATCTTAGTCCAAGTGTTGTACATTGGTCTGAATATGATTTAGATTCAATGAGAAGATTAGATTTGCGGTCTTGATTTAATCAAGCATCTATGGGAGGTTCGTAAGATCTGGATTTGAGATAAAATCTCAACATCCAGGTCACTATACGTGGAGCAATACAATTACCCTGTCCTTATCTCCAAGTATCTGCGGAGAAAGCACATTATTCTTGAAAGGGTTCAAGAATAATTCATTTGATGAAATGCATATCCAAGCAAGAAGAACTTGATGATTAAATGAGATTTAATTATCAAGCATAATATGAATGGGATTCATATTACGAGAATAATTATCCAAGATAATTAAATAGGATTTAATTACCAAGGATTAGAGAATGTGGATAATACTATCCATAATATTTGTGTATTATAAATATAATTTATAATATACATATATTCAAGATAGAGAAAATTCGTAAATAGCATTTGTTAATTATTAAATGTGGATTGGATTCACATTTATTAATTAATTGGAAATGTAATTTACAAATTAGTTTGGGTTGTGAATTTGATCCACATATTTTTCGATGGCATGATGGAAATATTCACAAATTAATTTGGTGGATATTATTGCAATAATAGAGATAATAAGATAAAATAAAAGGAGATAAAATTACCACCTAAATAAAAGGTGGCGTCACCTAGGACTTATTCATAGGTGACGCCCCCTATAATTTGGGGTGGTTTGTTGCCTCTCTTTTTTGTTATCACATTATCTCTTGATAAATTAATTTATGTTAGATTAAATTGTGTTGATAATGTTACAATATATATTTAGTTTAAATATAAATTAATGTTGTTGGTTTTAGCCAACAACAATCATAGCCATTGATTTTGCATAGACCACGCATGGCCGTTGGATCTATGTGTCCCATGGATTGAGATCCATTGGATCCTAAACTTATATAAAAGGAGGGCTAGGCTAGCCTTTCTCGGTACATCATTAAGAGTTGTACAAGGTTACAACTCTCTCTCTCTCTTATATTCTCGCCCTCTCTCTTTCTCTCCTCCAAAAAGACGGTCGACCATCTTATGTAGAGAAAGGAGAGACCTTCTCGACTTCGCCTTCGACTCGAGGATCTCCTTCTTCTTTGGGGTTGCTTGCTCTAAAGGAAGACGACGGATTTCGTTTGACGAAATCAGGGGATTCATTGCTTGGATCTTCATCGACGATTGCGGGAGGAACGCGACTCATCATCGCACCCGCAAGTGCGTTCTTCGTGGATCGGACTTAAGACAGGAGGATCTCTTGTTTGGGATCTCACGGTTACAACCACGCTCCAAGAGGTATTCCTTATACTCTGTGGTTTGATGAAACGATCCGAGAAGTGTTCTCGTGATCATGTGCTTTCATCTTTAGTTTTAAAATTTTAAATTTCCGCCGCATCTAGCGACTAGTGTGACTAGTTGCTCCGATTGTATATGATGCGATCGACACGCTTCCGTGATGCGCTTAAGGATTCTCAATATCCTTCAAAAACTCCTCAATAAACCAAGTTAGAACAAGTTTACATACGCAAACTCTAATGACTATGATTCTTTCTGTGTACTGTGTAAGTGATATGTAGCTCCCGACCTTAAAAATGACAAAGAAACAACCTCCCTCAACAAGGTAACTTTAATTCTCCAGTCTAGCAGCTCTTTCCTCAAGGAGCGGGGTATTCCCTTCTAAGTCCAAGTTCAACTAGCTCAAGAAGAGGGGGAAAGAAGTAGCCATGTATCCCTTGGAGCTTAACCAGTGTAGCTAAGTCTCCAGCTGCAAGCTTCATGAGATGAGAAGGTTTAATACATAAGCTTTGCTTTATTGACTATATACACTCCGGCAGGCATTTTATTTTCAATCAGGCATGTCCCCTTTTTGGAGTTTTTCTTTATTTTTCACATTTTTTATGTGCATGTGTACAACATATCTACATGGTACAACATATACATAAGGAGTTTTTCTTCTTGAGCTAATAGACTATCCCGCTTTTGAAGCATTATTGCAACCCACAGACTCCTGTTTTTAGACCTCAATGCCACTAAACCAGGTTGAGGCACACATCCCTCCCTAGAGGAAGACAAGAGTTTCTGGCTAGCAGTACTACACTCATATGCTACCCCAAGCCAAAGAATTATGCCTCCTCACCACCTCATCCATGTTGAGCTACGTGTAAGGTGTGTGTCCAAGTCAAGCCATTGTCTTTGAGAGTCATACGTGCATTATTAAATGTTCTACTTAGGCTTATCAAGATGACATGTGAACATAGCCTACTGGACTCAAAGAATTAAGTCACTAATGGACTTGAAAAGTATTAACCCCAAATCCTATAAGGTTCTTTGAAGTTAGGTGGATTAAGGTCTTAACCAAGATCCATTTTTCAATTTAATTCTAGACTAGTTTAAATGTCAACTGTAATTCAGAAGAATATACAAGAAAGAATGTACAAAAACTCTATTTGAAAACTTTTCAAAATATGCAAATGCAAATTTTTGAATGCAAGAAGAAGGTTTTGCAAAATAGTTTTTACAAACATTTACAATTTTAGCAAACTTTTATTTTTCAAACATTTTCAAAAATTTTGTACTATATACATAATTTTGATATAAAAATATTTACAAATATTTTACAAGCAAAAAGTTTTTACAAACATTTGTTGAAAAATGGTTCAAACAATTTGTACTGAAGGTTTAACAAAACTTTTTACAAAAGAATTTAGAAGTATTTATGTACAAGAAAAAAATTTAAAATTTTTGTGAGTTTTAGCTTTGTGAGTTTTAGCCATATTATTTATATACAGAGAGTACTCAAAGTAGGGGTTATTCCTAAAGTATATATACAATGTATACGACTCCCTCCTATACTTAGCTTGAATAATGTCCTCAGAGTGATCAGAAAGCGATAAAAAGAAGACTTAATTCGTGCTGAGTATTGGGAAGTGAAAAGAATGCTATACTACAACGATGAATCAAAGAATGAATCAAGTACTGGAAAGAATATAAAGAGGTGATCCCCCTATACTTAGGATCAAATAATCCTAAGTATAGTAGACTATACACAAGGGAAAAACTGAGGAGTAGGATGTATATGAGTTACATTCCCTATACCTAGGGCAAAATATCCCTATGTATAGGCAACAAAGCAGAGGTAAAAAGAATGAAATGAATAATCAATGTCTGATACCCCCCCCCTCCCATACTTAGGGTAAAACACACCCTAAGTATAGCATAATCATAAGATGAAGATGGGGTATCATACAAAAAGAATGTATGATATGGACAATCTGGATCTATACAACTGCAGGAGAGATGTGAAAATCAGGTATGAGATGCAAATGATGTGAGTCAAAGACTACATCTCATACAAAATGAATAGGGGCAACGTCAATGATCAGCGGATCATGATCAAGATATGGCTTCAGGCGATAACCGTTAACCCGAAAGGTGGAATCAGATGACTACTCAGATATGTCGATGCTTTCATTGTCATGCACCTTTCTGACCAAGTATGGTCCCTTCCATTTGCTTTATAGTTTCCCCAGAAATAATCTCAAGCTAGCATCAAATAGCCATACTCTCTGATTCGACTCAAACTGTTTATGGTTTATATGAGAATCATGTCATATCTTCACATTATCCTTATATTGTAGGATACTTGAAAAGGTTGTATCTCTCAACTCCTCCAGAGCTGCCAACTATGCTTTCCTCTTGTCTCCTATACTCTTAGGATCCAATAATAACTATGTAACAGACCAAAGTGACTTATGCTTGATCTCCACGGGCAAGTGGCATGGCTTGCCATAAATAAGATGAAAGGGAGATGTACCCAAAGGTGTCTTGAAGGATCCAATAATAACTATGTAACAGACCAAAGTGACTTATGCTTGATCTCCACGGGCAAGTGGCATGGCCTGCCATAAATAAGATGAAAGGGAGATGTACCCAAAGGTGTCTTGAAGGAGGTTTATAAGCCTACAAGATTGAGTCCAGAAGTTGTGACCAATCCTTTCAATCTAGGCAGACAACCTTCTGCAATATAGTCGTGATCTTCCTGTTCGACACTTCAGCAAGACCATTGGTTTGAGGGTGATATGGAGTGGCAACTCGATGGTCAATGCCGAACTCGTTAGCAAAGGCCCTTACCTTGTCGTTGATAAAGTGAGTCCCCCGTATGATATCAAAACTGGAGGTACCCCGAACCGTGAATTGATATTTTTCCTCAAAAATCTGCATACGGTCTTGCAGCTCGAGTGGGGACGGCCTCAACCCAACGAATCACACAATCAAGAGCAAGCAAAATATACTCGAATCCCTGACTCGTAGGGAATGGATCCATGAAATCGATGCCCCATGCATCAAAGACCTCAAAGAAGTGAATGGGTTGCACCGATGTCATATCACGCTGCCCACAAGTGCCCATCCTCTAACAGTCAGTATACCTTTTCACGAATTCATCGAAATCCTTGAAGAGGGTAGGGCTATATAGGTCGGACCGGAGCACTTTCTGTGATGTCCTCCTCCCAGAATGATGTCCTCATGCCTCAAGCTTGTGGCAGTAAGTGAGGATGTTATGATGCTCCTCCTGAGGAATACACCGATGCCAGACACTATCCCCCTTCATGGTAAAGGGTAAGATCCTCCCAATGGTACGACTTGGCCTTCGCGATTAAGGTCTCAAGTCGATGTCTGAGCCAACCGTATGGAACTTTCTTGGCAACTAGATAATTCACAATGTCGGCGTACCATGGAAGCGAGGTGATAGCGAGGATCGCCTCGTCTAGGAAGGTCTCTGTAATAGGTGAGATCTGATCAGAATCCTCAAGGTTCTCTAAACGGGAGAGGTGATCTGCCACCACATTCTTGACTCCAACTTTAACCTTAATTTCAGTATCAAACTCATGAAGTAGAAGGATCCATCTGGTCAATCTGGCTTTGGCATCCTTCTTTTCCATGAGGTAACGGATGGCGGTGTAATCTATAAATATGGTCACTCTAGATCCAAGAATGTATGATCTGAACTTATCCAAAGCAAAGACTATAGCTATCCTCTCTTTCTCAATCGCAGTATAATTCCGTTGAGTGGCATCCAAAGTCCGGAAAGCATAATTAATGGCAAAAGGTAATTCATCCCTCCTCTGTACTGGAATAGCCCTATGGCAAAATCAGAAGCATCCATCATGATCCCAAATGGGAGAGACCAATCAGGTGGCTGAAGGGATGGAGCCTCGACAACTAGTCACTTGAGAGTCTCAAATGATGCCAGACAGTTATCATCTACAATGAACTCGGTGTATTTCATCAGCAGATCAGTAAGCAGTCGGGCAATACGACTGGCATCCTGAATGAACCATTGGTAGAAACCGACATGCCCCAAAAAAGATCACAACTGTCATAAATTGGACTGTAGATTGAGTTTCTTGATGATATCCACCTTGGTCAGATCAACCTCCATGCCCCTATTGGATATGATATGGCCAAGGATCGTCCCCTGAGTCATCATGAAATGACTCTTCTCCCAAGATAAAACAAATTTGACCTCTATGCAATGCTGAGTTACTCGATCTAGGCACTCAAAACAAGCATCAAACCCATCGTCGTAGACAGAAAGTCATCCATGAAGACCTTTAAACAGTCACCCACCATGTCCGAGAAAATGAAAAGCATGCACCTTTACAATGTAGCTGGGGCATTACATGGACCAAAGGGCATCCGTCTAAAGGCATACATCCCAAATGGATAGATGAATGTCATTTTCTTCAGGTCTTTGGGCGTTATGGCCACATGGTTGTACCCCGAGTATCCATCAAGGAAACAATAATGGATCTTCTCAACTAGCCTCTCGATAATATAATTAGTAAATGACAGTGGGAAATGATCCTTCTTGATATCCTGATTCAATCGTATATAGTCCACACAGACCCTCCAAGAAGTGGGTACCCTTGTAGCTATCTCCTCTCCAGACTCGCTCAAAACTGTAGTGATACCCATCTTCTTGGGTACCACATGTAATGGACTAACCCACTTGAAGTCAGAGATGCGGTAGATAAAATTTGTGCTCCACCACTTTGATATTTCCTTCATGACCACATCTCGAAGACTCAGGTTCAACTATCGCTGGAACTCATGCGATGGCTTGACGTCCTCCTCAAGATAGATGTGGTGGGAGCACAGGGTTGGACTTATCCCCTGAAGATCAGCTGCATTCCATCCAATCGCCTTGCAGTTTCTTTCAAGAACCTCCATCAAACAAAATTCTTGATCTCCAGTCAAATATGCTGAGAGAATAACCGGGAACATGTTTGTCTCAACCGCAAGGAATTTGTACTTCATACTCTACGATAAAGTCTTCAGTTCTGGACAAGTGGGGGTGGTAAATCTGGCTTCTGGAATGTCTGAGTGAAGGCTACTGAATCTATGTGTGAGAACTCTCACTGCATCTGTGCATCTAATGAAGGCGGATCTACTAGTGTACCTTTCATCTGGATTGGCTCGCCCTCCTCCCTAGCAGTCAGCTCTGTAGGAATCAGACATGGTAAATTGTCATCAAAGTTTTCACAATAAAGGTCTGAATCCGAGGGATCTGAATCTAAACTACATGAAATATAACCTGCTTCATTATCCCTACCACGATCATCAGCCTCAAATGTGTTCGGTGCCATGAGTGTTCTCTCCAAACTCTAATCTGCCAAATTCTGTAAGTCAGTAGTGTCTGAAGGCGTGACAAGAGCTCGTGAAATGGAGTCTGCCCAAACTGCTCCATCATCTGTGATACAAAGTCGCACCCCTGGTGGACATCTTGCTCTGCATCTGTCATCTGCTCTGAGTCACTAGTCTGCTCTGAGCATGTTGAATCTCTTGCTCTGGTCTCATCGATCGTCTTTGTACACTTTCAACCTCGAGGCAAAAGTATACTTTCCTGCTATCATGATCGGACACTGCCTTAGCTGTGGCCAAGAATGGGTGTCCTAGGATGATGGGGGTATCAGTCTCAGACTTAAGGATCTCCATGTCCAATACAACAAAGTCCGTGAGGAATTTGAGGCCCTGAATTGTGACGACCATGTCCTTCAATAACCCCCTTGGCCTCTTGACAGATCTATCAGCAAAATGAAGGACTGACCTACTCTGTCTAAGAGGACCAAACTCGAATCGGTCGAGTAAGGCGGTCGGAAGAAGGTTAATCGAGGCGCCATTGTCTAATATTATCTAATTGAACCGCTGCTCATGAGTATGGCATCTGACATATGGAGCTCCTACATCAGGTCTCTTGGTTGGCAATCAGTTCTGAATAACAAAGCAAGTATTACGAATAAGCACATGGATCTCTGCATTGTGGTTCCTCCTCATCCTGTGGATGGTAGTTTTCTCTCTCAAGTTCTTCTGGAAGAGAGGGGATGTGCTCTAGTGTCTATTGTAGAATCAATTGTATCTAGAATCGATTAAACGTCTGCTTGCTAAACTCTAGCCGGTGTCTCTTTTTTGGATTTTCATTTTTGGTTCCCTTTCCTAAGCAGAGTGCTTGAGGGAAGGGGTGATGAATCTCGAATTCATCATTCTAAATCTCATTTATTAAGCTCAATTCCCTCAAAATCAACAGCATATCTGCATTTATTTTGCATAATTAGCATTCATGCATGTTTTCATAAGAATGGCATTTTATCCATAATTTCTGCACAAAATAAGAAGCCAAAAAACCAAGCCAAATTTGACCTGTAAATAACCTAACTTTCCGGATTTTTAACTCCTTCATGCTAACTCCGAATGATACAAAACCACTCCATTGTGTACATATCACTAACAAGAATAAATGAAAAATACAAAAAATCACTAACCCAAATAAGTGGACCAAAAACCCAAAACCTAGTTTCAGGATTTTCGGACTAAAAGCCACATATCTTCCCCATCCAGTTCTGATTTGATCCTACTCACTTTTGAACTAATGTACATTCAATTACCTTCAAAACAAGACCAAGTTCAAGTAAATCAGAGCTCATATGTGAAAGTTGGGTTTTGGGCCTCCTTTGTACATTGTGTATTTTAGCGATTTTTGACATGATATTTTTGTACATATTTTCTTAATTAATAAAAATTCAAAAAAATAGATTTAGGTGTCTTTATTTATCTCTGATTTTTCCATATTTTTTCGGATTTTTATCTTGATTTAAAAATGACAAAAAAATATAAAACCTAAAAATCAAGGTATTCTATGTACATGGGATACCCCAAAAATTCACTTTGTGCATTTGATCGAGTTTGGTTTTGATGTCTTCATGAGAGTTGTAGATCTCATCGAGACGAGCAACATTAATAAAAAAACTTTTTCGATACAAGGTCATTTACTATTTCTTTTTGATTTTACAAAATCTTTTTCTTTCGATTTTTCTGGTGACGACACGTGGCAGCCCTTGGGGCCGCCACGTGTCAGCATTTTTTGGATGATTTATTTATTCATTTTATTAAAAAATTATATAAAAATAATAAAAAAAAAGGGGCGCACGTGTGTCGCACGTGCCTCCCAGGCACGCGCAACGCACGCGCCTCTCCCTTCTCTTCACCCCCCGCCACGTGTCTCGAACTGGGCCGTCCGATCTCGGCCGATCGGACGGCCCACCCTCATCTTCTTCCTCCCAACGACCTTCTCCTCCGCAAAACCCTCAACAACACCCCTCGTTCCCGCCAACCACCTTCGCAACCATCGTCGGTTCCTCCGCTAACCATCTCCGCGTCTTCCGCCGGCCGCTCCACCTCTTCCTCGTGCCCTATTTAAAGACCCTCGCCTCGACGACGACCATCATCCGCCGATAGTATCATAGAATACCGGGGTGATATCCTGATCGCTCTTCATCTCTGGCGAGGTCCGGTCACCCTCGTGTGGCTGTCGCAGCGCCTCCCGGCATACTGTCGTAGCTCCGCCATTGGCGTCGAGCCAATGCTTCTCCGACTCCAACGCGCTTCATCATCTTCGACAACCTTAGAAGGTTTGAGCTTCACGCCCATCGACTACGTCTACTTCACCGCCACCGTAGACGACCATCGCCTTCACCTCCGCTCCCCGGTCTTCTTCTCCGCCAACTCCGTCTCCATCAACGATCGACCTCGACCACCAACTTCAGACGCCTCCTTCCACGGCCGGGTACAGACACGACGCCGGGCCTCCACCGCCTCGATCAACCACTGGAGGTCAGGTCCCAGAACCCGAGGCCCTCCCATGTGCACTGCACGTGCGGAGGGAACGACATCAGCCTGCGTCATCCCCGGGTCACGTGCTCCGCACATGGCCACGGGGTAAATTGCATTCGAGCCCCCGACCGTTAGCCTATTTACAACAAAGTCCATCTATCCAAGGATCACGTGCGTCGCACATGCTCCCTTGGAAAAAGTTCAAGAAGGCCCTCTGGTTATTGGTAATCGAATCTAGGCTCCTTCCTGCATACTTTATTTTACATTATTGCATCTATACCCCCGTGTTCCCTATTTATTTTGAACATCTATATGATCTTTATTTATTTATCTAAAAATAGCATGATGTTCATTTCTTAATTCTCTACATTTTGAGATACTGTGGATATTTTTGTGATTAATGATTAATTAATAATTAATAATTTTGTGGAAAATTGTAAACTTTACCCAGTTTATGCTCGTAAATTTGCCATTGATTAGCCATTGCTCTAAAAATCCCCAAAAAATCAAAATTTAGAGTTAATTATGCTTGACGTTATGCCCAAAAAGATTTGCATTTGCATGCATAATTTGCCCTGTAAAAATCATTTTGCACATTTCACTATTTAATTTTTAATAGGTATTAGATCTCACATTTTTGATGTTTAGGATTTTTCTGAGATCAATCACCTAGTGATAGATCTTAGATAATTTTGATCCTCGAAAATAAGTAGGTTTAGTATTTATCATAACTAAATATTGGAAATCATTCCGTTTGTATTTAAAAATTCGTAAAAAATTCATTTTGTATCTAAAAATTCCAAAAAAATTACAATGCATTTATTTCATCATAATCTACATTGTGGCCAAGTTTCGTATTTTTCGAACATCGTTTGAACATAGTCAATATTTTAATCCCTAAAATAGGCTGAAATTGCATCTTGCATCCCATATTTGCATTAAAAATTCCAAAAAAAACTGCCTCGAAAACCATGCACGAAGTCTGATAGACACAACTCTAAGTTGTTCCTTTGCCTCATTGTGTTCGACCTTGAACTTGCCCAAGTAAAATAAACATAAAACCACTTGATTAAAATTGAATAATATTTGTGGTTATTTCTTAACCGATTCCGATCGCCGCCTACAACGAACGACATTATTCTTTTAACACGAATAAATATAAAAACATCTTTTTCAAGCCGCGATCTACGGACCCGTCAGATGGCGCCATTGCCGGGGAGGCAAACGGCTTAGTTTTGTCTTTTGAATTTTTTTGTTCGGTTTTCTGCATTTGGGTAGTCTGAACCCCAAATTGTTCATTATAAATTCCATTTATTTTCCTGTATTTATTTTTCTTGTCTTTTATTATTTTTTGAGTCACTCTCTGACATCCTCTCTCTTATTTTTCTTACGAGGACCCGGCGTACGTGGAGCGGTTTTTCTAGAAATCGAAGCATCTTCACCGATATCCGAGAAAGCCGCAAATAATTTAAGATTGAGTCAAGTCGTGAGAGAGCATAGAGTCTAGGTTTTTAATTTCTGCAATTTTATTTACTTGCTCATTTACAGCGGTGTCCGTTGGGACTCTCGCGCATGTAAAAAAGACTTCGAACTTCTCTGTGGTGAGTCGTGGCCTGTCTCACTCTCCGGTGAGGGTGGGGCCCGACTTGAGTGGCGATTAGGATGGACTTGCACATACGGCTCTTAGAGCATTTATATTTTTGATTGTGCTCATAGGACCTAAGGCCACACTTCACATTAATTGAGACGCACGTAGATCGTTCAATTTAGTCAAAATTTAATTCATTTTCCCGCTAATAGAACTTTCTACTTATGTGTGGTTTTCATCGGCTTGCACGCATTTAGAATAATTTTTCGATTCTGTATTGCATCCCACATGGAGATTGCGAGGAGGCACTATAAGTCTTCTAACTGAGCATACATCATTGTTTTCACGTGCATCGGCTTTTCCCGAACTCCTCCCTCTTATTTTATCACATAATTTTAAAGGAAATTGGGACTGGACGGTAGACGTGTATTTGTATTCATATATTTTTTCAGTGATCGCCTCATTAAAATTGGGACTGCTAAATATAGCCGATCTTAACGAACCCATAAAATCAAGAATTCCTGCGGGAGAGCATCCCCGACCTTGGATGATTGTATTTTTCTGAGTGAGCGAGAGACGACACTTAAGGTTAGAACCAATCTCTGACACCTAACATCTCGCTAATTTTTTGTCAAGATTGATTTATCACCAACTAAAATTGAAAAGATAATAGTCGAACTCTTACGGCTTCATTGTGTGAGTTGGTGAACCCGGGGTTTGATTTGTGTTTGTATTGGTGTGCATGAACCGATACAGAAAATCAAAAGCCAGACATTTGACAAAAATTCTCTTGACTATCTCGTACGATCATCTCTTTCCTCTCTTGATTTAAACCTCATCATGGAACTCTTGTACAAAAACTCTTACAAACCCAACACCTCATTCCTTTCAACTCTTTCAGAAATGACCGAGAATCCATCAGAACTATACTATGAAAATGAATTCGTATCGGTTAGACCCAAAACACCTCCTCCAAGAGACTCTCAACCGCCATCTCTTTTTACCAATCCGATCTGCTTCATGAATGACAATCCTTTATTTTTGAACCAGATAGACCAACAACCGACTGAGGTCTCCACTTCTTCATATATCAATCCTCTCTACGCCGATCATACAATTGATCCTTCTTATTCGGTGAATGTCAATCCATCATTTATGGGAGATGATAACCATATGATTGAACTCAACACTTCTTCATATCTCACGTCGCCCCCATCAGTGAACACGAATGAACAACCATCATCTTGGATTGACCATCACAACCCCCTTTTCAGACATGACAATCATACAGAGGACTGGACTGAATACATAGAAACACAGGAACCCTATATGCTGACTACACCATATCAAGATCCGACCAGTCAACAGAATAAATTCTACTCAGACCAACTCCACATGTCTGGATCATATGAGCAGCCGCCTTCCATAATTATTGAGGAGATATTTTCTGAAAATAAAGATCATATATTGGATACTCCAAAAGACCCCTCTCCTAGCACATATAGGAAAATGGAAGATGAAATTATTGAATCGCAAAAACACACATCGACTGCTCCCAAGAATGATCATGAACAAATTTTTGAGGATGATATTTCAAGGATAAATAAAAATTTTGAATCAATGGAGGATAGATTGCAAAAATTCATCGACCGATTAATCTCATTCTATGATGGCTCGGACATTAAAATGAATGAGGAAATGATTGGATCTGAGATTGAAAATTTTGAGGATATTCAGGAACCTAGGGACGATTCTGACAATATCACTTCCGCATATTATTCCCCTAGAGATGACTACGCCACTGACTCTGAGGAACACACCACACCCCCACACCACACTGAAAATACCAAAAAAATGGAAATATTTGAAAACCACAAAAAATTGAAAATCCAAAAAAAAATCATAAAAATTGAGACTGAAGACGATCTGAGGAATTTGGATCCGACTGTACAGGAAGCAATGGAAAAATGCTTGATGTTTGAACTTCCCTTTATACAGGCCATTGAATACTTCCCCAACCTTAAAAGATTTATAATGGATAAATTAATGAACAAAAAGTCGGGTAGGATACGAACAAAGACTGAAAGACATATCTTGTCAATGGCCTCCTCCTTGCGTTGAGGAGAAAAACCAAGAGCCGCATAGTGAAGCGGTTGCCCAGATTTGATTGCGAAATCAAAGACACAATTTTCACCTATGCTCGGATTGATGACAATTCACCTATCAATATCCTCCCGACCTCTGTATTTCACGAACTCAAACTCGGACCGATTCGGAAGATACGAGAGATTATTCAATTAGCAGACCGATCAATAAAATGGCCGAGAGGAATTATTTCTGTCATCATGAAATTCCAAGGTGCTCCGCTCAGAGTAGAATTCACGATCATTGATATTGAGCATCAAGGAGAATTCACCCAGTCTCCATTCATTCTCGGGAAGCCGTTCTTAGCATTGGCGAAGGCAATTATTGATTGTGAGACTCGGGAAATTAATTTTAAAGCATTGGAAGCACTTAGATCAGACCAAGTCTTTGAGGAACCACGATCTTCTGAGGAAACCCACGAAGTCCCCGACAGCCGCAACCATGAAGAGGTAGAAGAGCCCTACCCCACTGTTATACCTGAGATATCGGTTGTTGAGGAGACTATTGGTTTAGAGACTCTCCCCAGTATTTCAATTCCCGCGGATCTCAAAATAGACAAATCCTTCTACTACGATCCTGAAACATATGCATGGTCGCATCCAGGAGCAACCTTCTCTGAATATTTTGACCAAATCATCCTAAATCGAGAGTGCTCAAACATTCAGGAGACTAAGAACGAACACGCAAACCCAGCACCGACCAAGGAGAATTCCAATGGCTATTCATCTGGATACTCAAGTGAACTGACACCTTCACGAAGAAATAAAAAGAGAGTCACCTTTGACCCTTCGGAAGAGGAATCAGCTGATAATCCCTCATCCAATCCGGAAAAAGTAGTATACATGATTGAAGTCTGTTTGGCGGCTCTAAAGTCATATCTTCGCAAGGATCCAAAAATCAATTCTCATTGGACAACTCCCGTTCCTAACTACTACTTATCCAAAGCTGATGCTCCTGCCCTCTTAAAGTACACTGGAATTATTTCATATGAGCTGACTGAGACCGGTGCTTCTGAATATTCATCCGAGGATATACCGATTGACATCAAGAAGGAACAAATTCTGAGGAAACAACTGAAGAAGCAAAAAGACATGAATACTTGGAGTATGTCCACTTTCAAATACTACTCCTCTGAGGATAATTCCGATGATGGATACCTTTCATCTGACTCAAATACTTCATCCACTATCCATCATGATTTTTCTGAGGATGACACTGACAATAGTTGGGAATCATATGCTTCTTCTTTGACTCATCATTATGATCTCCCACCGCATGCTCACAAGAAGATCAGCCGAAAACCACCTTAATCATCAGCTACCCACCCTCCCTCCCAACCACATCTTCTTCCTCTACTTAGGCCAAGGCCTAAGTATAGGAGGGACCGATGCCATCTGTATATACCATTTATCTCATCACACTTTTCCATCGCGATCGCTCCATCTCCACCCTTCTTCTATACTTAGGTTGACCAAAGCCTAAGTATAGGGGGAACCGACATCCACCTGTATATACTCTCCTCGTTTACATACCCTGACCGCATCTTTTGCGCTCTTCTTCTATACTTAGACTGTTCACAGTCTAAGTATAGGGGGGCGAACTATTGTATTTTTTCCTCTCTCTTACGCTTAGCCCGAGCTATGTCTTCATTACGCTTCGTGTGCTTTAAGGACACAACACTCACTAAGTATAGGGGGTCTGTATATATACTTCGTATATATTTTACCCATATCTCGTACTTTTGCGTAAGTCTATATGTATTTACGGGGTGGGTAACAAAAAAAAGAAATTGAAAAAAAACAAAAAAATGAAAAAAAAACGAAAAAAATTGCTATTGACACTGACTTTGCCCAAAATTTTTGAAAAATGGCTTCTTATTCATTAACAAAAAAATCCCTTGCATACAAAGAAAAATGTGTGTCTGCATTTCACACTTGTACTTCATCCAGCATCGCATTCATTTGCATGTGTGAAAAGTCATTGGGTTCTAAACTGAGTTGTGAGCAGAAACCGAGAGTGGTCTGGACTTGACCTTAATCCACCTAATTTTCAGAGGAACTTCACCGAGAAATAGGATTTTAAGAGCTTCAGATCTTTTGACTCAATTCTTTAAGTTCCACATGACAATGTGCAGCGTTTGACTCCTAGTGTCTAACCTGGTCTCTTCATTCTGGGTAAAACTCTGGAATAGGGAATTAATTTGTACTCTCGCACTATGCACTTAGCTCAACTCAAACGGGATATTGGAAGACTGTGTGAGTTTCTTTTCTGTTAGCGTGGAAATCTAAAGACTGGAGTACGGGTTGAAATAAAGCTTCGGAAAAGGGATGGACAGCTGGGCACAATTTTTTCTAAGACCCCAAAAAAATGTACGGAATAAAAAGATTCTATATCCGTAGGGGCAAAACAAGATCCAAGCAGAACCACCAAATATTCCAAATACAAAGAAGCATTCTACCAAATAAAAATCTGACCAAAAAGGTCCAAGCTTCAAGAAACCTGCAAATCTTGGTGGAGACTCGGCTACACTGGCCAGGTTCACAAGGAGAGGTGACTATACTGGCCACCCTCCAGTTCTTTTCCCCTTCTTCTAACTTCTCCCCCATTTCGATTGTGAACACAGCATGACAGACCTTAGAAGGAAATACCTGATGTCCCCGAGGACGAGTTACTGGAGAGGAGAGGAGCATGGTAGTCCGGCATTCTGGATGGGAAGAGCTAAAACCTTTCACACACATGAGTCGGTTATTCAATGTTCATAGGGTATACTTTGGGAAGAGGATTGATTTAAGATGACTTCTGATCCGAAACTGTGACAATGATGTGTAGAACTTGAGGTCTGTTGATTTTAAAATTCTAAGTCTCACAGAAGTTCCGACACACAAATAATCCAAAGGTCGAGTTTAGTTTCACTTTCACCTTCAGTTCATGGTCTTGGTATGGAACCCAATCTCATTTCACCTCATGGCATTTCTTCTTGACGCTCAGGGACGAGCATGGTTTAAGTATAGGGGGATGATGAATCTCGGATTCATGACTCTAAATCTCATTTATTAAGCTCAATTCCCTCAAAATCAACAGCATATCTGCATTTATTCTGCATAATTAGCATTAATGCATGTTTTCATAAGAATGGCATTTTATCCCTAATTTCTGTACAAAATAAGAAGCCAAAAATCCAAGCCAAATTTGACCTGTAAATAACCTAACTTTCCGGATTTTTAACTCCTTCATCCAAACTCCGAATGATACAATACCTCCACTGTGTACATATCACTAACAAAAATAAATGAAAAATACAAAAAAATCACTAACCCAAATAAGTGGACTAAAACCCAAACCCTAGTTTCAGGATTTTCGGACTAAAAGCCACATATCTTCCCCATCCAGTGTCCGATTTGATCTTACTCACTTTTGAACTAATGTACATTCAATTACCTTCAAAACAAGACCAAGTTCAATTAAATCAGAGCTCATATGTGAAAGTTGGGTTTTGGGCCTCCTGTATTTTAGCGCTTTTTGACCTGATATTTTTGTACATATTTTCTTAATTAATAAAAATCCAAAAAAATTAGATTTAGGTGTCTTTATTTATCTCTGATTTCTCCATATTTTTTTCGGATTTTTTATCTGATTTAAAAATGATAGAAAATTTATAAAACCCAAAAATCAAGGTATTCTATGTACATGGGATACCCCAAAAATTCACTTTGTGCATTTGATCGAGTTTGGTTTCGATGTCTTCATGAAAGTTGTAGATCTCATCAAGACGAGCAACCTTTGTGAATAAACTTTTCGATCCGAGGTCATTTACTATTTCTTTTTGATGTTACAAAATCTTTTTCTTTCGATTTTTCTGGTGATGACACGTGGCCTCCCCTAGGGCCGCCACGTGTCAGCATTTTTTAGATGTTTTATTTATTCATTTTATTAAAAAAATTGTATAATAATAATAAAAGGGGCGCACGTGCGTCGCACGTGCCTCCCAAGCACGTGCCACGGACGCGCCTCTCCCTTCTCTTCACCACCGACACCTGTCTCGATCTGGACCGGCCGATCGGACGTCCCACCCTCATCTTCTTCCTCCCAATGACCTTCTCCTCCGCAAAACTCTCAACAACTCCCCTCGTGCCACCAACTACCTTCGCAACCATCGCCGGTCCCTCCGCTAACCATCTCCGCGTCTTCCGCCGACCGCTCCACATCTTCCTCATGCCCTATTTAAAGACCCTCGCCTCGCTGACGATGATCATCCGTCGATAGTATCATAGAGGACTGAGGTGACAGCCCGGCCGCTCTTCGTCTCCGGTGAGGTCCGGTCACCCTCGTGTGGCCGTCGCAGCGCCTCCCGACATACTGTCGCAGCTCCGTCATTGGCGTCTTCTACGACTCCAACGTGCTTCATCATCTTCGACAACCTCATAAGCTTTGAGCTTCACGCCCATCGACTACGTCTACTTCACCGCCACTGTCGACGACCATCGCCTTTACCTCCGCTCCCCGGTCTTCTTCTCCGCCAACTCCGTCTTCATCAACGATCGACCTCGACCACCAACTTCAGACGCCTCCTTCCACGGCTGGGCACAGCCACGACGCTGGGCCTCTACCGCCTCGATCAACCATCGGAGGTCGGGTCTTAGAACCCGAGGCCCTCCCACGTGCTTTGCACGTGCGGAGGGAACGACATCAGCCTGCATCATCCCCGGGTCACGTGCTCCGTACGTGACCTCGGGGTAAATTGCATTTGAGCCCCCCACCGTTTGCCTATTTGCAACAAAGTCCATCTATCCAAGGATCACGTGCGTCGCACGTGCTCCCTTGGAAAAAGTTCAAGAAGACCCTCTGGTTATTGGTAATTGAATCTAGGCTCCTTCCTGCATATTTTATTTTACATTATTGCATCTATACCCCTATGTTCTCTATTTATTTTGAACATCTATATGACCTTTATTTATTTATCTAAAAATAGCATGATGTTCATTTCTTAATTATTTACATTTTGAGATACTGTAGATATTTTTGTGATTAATGGTTAATTAATAATTAATTATTTTGTGCAAAATTGCAAACTTTACCCAGTTTATGCTCGTAAATTTGCCATTGATTAGCCGTTGCTCTAAAAATCCCTGAAAAATCAAGGATTGTGGAGTTAATTGTGCTTGACATTATGCCCAGAAAGATTTGCATTTGCATGCCCTGTAAAAATCATTTTGCACATTTCACTATTTAATTTTTAATAGGTATTAGATCTAATTTTTGAGGTTTAGGATTTTTCTGAAATCTGTCACCTAGTGATAGATCTTAGATAATTTTGATCCTCGAAAATAAGTAGGTTTAGTATTTATCATTATTAAATATTGAAAATCATTCTGTTTGAATTTAAAAATTCATAAAAAAACCCATTTTGCATCCAAAAATTCCAAAAAAATTATAATGCATTTATTTCATCATAATCTATATTGTGGCCAAGTTTCGTATTTTTCGGACATCGTTTGAATATAGTCAATATTTTAGTCCCTAAAATAGGCCGAATTGCATCTTGCTTCCCTTATTTGCATTAAAAGTTCCAAAATAAACACCTCGAAAACCGTGCACGAATTCTGATAGACACAACTCAAGGTTGTTCCTTTGCCTCCTTGTGTTCGACGTTGGGACTTGCCCAAGTAAAATAAACATAAAATCACTTGATTAAAATTGAATAATATTTGCGGTTATTTCTTGACCGATTCCGATCGCCGCCTACAACGAAAGACATTATTCTTTTAACACGAACAAATATAAAAACATCTTTTTAAAGCCACGATCTACGGACCCATCAAGGGGATGGAGGGACCCTCTCCAGAGAGATGAGGGTAGGGAATAGGTTCCTAAGAATGTAGCAGACTAGAATCCATACCAAGATCACCATGCAACACAGATGGACTCAAAAGGATACAGAAACCTTTTCTTTATTCATATTTTTGTTCTTTTCTATTTTTTTATACTTTTCAGTCCTGAGATACAAAAATGAGGTAACACAACTAAAGGTAAATTGGTGGCATCAGTACCACCCACAGCGTCTGTTTTTGCGACGTCGACACCGCGCTCTAGCCAAGTATCTCTCATCAAGGTGGCATCACCACTACCGTCTGCAACGAGAATCACGAATGACCTCAATGTCGTCGGCTAGATTATCATCCTTCGTGGCTTCAACACCACCGTCATCATCATCATGAGCGACATCAGCACCGCTTCCATCCTCGTCTGGCTCTCTCGAGTCTCCATGTGGTCGTCACTCATACGAGTCACCATCGGCTAGCATCCTACTGCTCCTAAGTATCACAGAATCAGCATCAAATAAAGTGGAAAAAGTATCATGCAAATCATCACCAGGAGTGGTAGTCTCTTTAGACTGTACCAGATCAGATTTTCTCTTCAGATTGTTCAGTTTAGGTTCAATCTGAGCGGTTATGGCAACCTTTCCCTTGATAATCTCCCTTAATTCCTGCAGAAACTCATCCATCTCTCGCGAGAAGGATGCATGTTGGTTAGAAAGTATGTGGGCGAAGTTGTCAAGGGATGGATTCTCATAAACATGTGCATGAGAACCGGATGGATTGCCTCACCAGAAATGAGGCTGAGATTGTTGTTGTTGCTGCTGGTAGTAAGGAGGAGGAGGAGGTTAAGCATAATGTTGAGGTTGTTGTCGCTGCCTCCATTGATGTCCTTGAGGATAGGGATGAGGACCCTGTTGCTAGTGATACTGCTGGGAGTGATGGGGTTGTTGCTTCTGGTTGCTCTGTCCGACCTGAGCTGGAGGGTGCTACTGGGAAGAGGTGCCTCCGATGGACCATCTGAATCCGAGATGGTCACGACGAATCCCCGACTGAGGTTGGTACCGGGAGTACCATATCTCGTTGACTTCCATCAACGGCTCCTTCTCAAGGTGTGGAAGGGAAAGAGCTGCAGGGGGTTGATCCGGTCGGTAGATCACCATCTTAGTGTTTGGAGATGGTGGTGATTGTCGGTAGTATTGCAGCTGCTAGACTAGATCTGCATGGAAGTGGTGGACCTGGCAGTATGAGGCAGATAGCTGACTGGAGCTGCTGCTGGGATCGGCCCGTGACCTAAGAGAGGGTTGAGAAGTCATCTGTGCCTCTTGGAGGCAC
Source organism: Ottelia alismoides (assembly GCA_037367405.1). Classification (NCBI taxonomy): domain Eukaryota; kingdom Viridiplantae; phylum Streptophyta; class Magnoliopsida; order Alismatales; family Hydrocharitaceae; genus Ottelia; species Ottelia alismoides. The sequence continues at coordinate 227,533 of JAZKJV010004679.1, forward strand.
ATGATCTGGGTCTGCGTGTCACTCAATGTATGTGCCAACTAATCTATCTAGTTTAGGCTCTGGCACTGCTTCTTCTTTATGATCTAGATGTGTTCCAGCTTCTCACTAATGATGCCCATGTCGGCAGCTAAAGACTCGATTGTTGCTGATGAAGTAGAAGGCCCGACATCGACACGTGTGATCTACTGATATGAAACGACCCGTGGGAGGGGCTTTCCCTGAGTGTAGACACTGGTCTGGGACATCATTGTATAGTTCTCGTCCATCTCCTCAAATATGGCCCAGACCTGGTAATCGTCCGTGGTAAAATAGGATCCTCCACATGAGGCGTTCACTAGCCCCCGTAGCTCCGATATTAACCCACAAAAGAAGCTCTAAACAAGGTTGAACTTGGATATCTCGTGATGTGGACACCGGTCAATGAGCTCTCTGAATCGATCCCAAGCCGTGTGAAACAGCTCGTTCGGGATCATGGTGAAATTTTTTTTATCATTTCTCGTGCTACGTTGGTCCGACCGAGTGGATAGAACTTGTTCAAGTATTCGATCCAGAGGTGCTCCCAGGTGGCGACGTACTTCCCCCAATGCTTCAACCAGTAGGTTGCTCTGACAACTATGGAAAGGAGAAGGTGATCATCTTGATTGTATCCTCGTCCACAAATCTGCCATGGACAATGCTGCAAATCATCTCAAATTCCAGCAGATGGAGGTGCGGCTCCTTGATGGCTAGCCCATGAAACTTGGGTAGAAGCTAGATTATCTGGGGGCGAAGCTCGAAGTCGCCCATGATCTATAATAGCTGGATCCATCTATGGGTGAGGGTTGCACCAGGTTTGTGCAACTCCTCATCGTGCGTGGTGGCCTGGATGGATCCTGCGGTTCCTCGGGTCGTCCGACTCCACCCTCCTAGTGTGGTATCTTTCCACCAGCTGGTCTCTATGGCTCTTCTCTACCATCTCGCATCTACGTCAGCTCTCGTCTCATCTCTTCCATGAGTGCTCCCAGGTCTTGAATCTATCTATGCATAGTCTCCAGGGAAGCTAACAATGTGTTGTTGATGGCGGCCTGGTCCAAAAACATAGGAAGAAGTCTATGGCTGCTCATCTGTGCGGTTTTCTCTACTAGCCATCTCTTGGGTCTCTGCAAAGGCAAATGACCCCAACTCAGGTGTCGTCAAGTGAACAAATAACTGTGTTGGCCTCTGCTTTGGCACCTCAGGAATGGTAGAAGGGTGGTCGAGGGGGAACAATGGTAGCAAATTCAGGTTCAGAGAGCGGGTATGGGCTCTCTGAAGCTACCCTAGACGAGTGGAGAGAAGTGCTCGAAGGCAGTGATACATAGGTAGCCTAAGGGACCTCCTTCATATCATCCTGATATGGGTATTTTATGAGGATTGGATTTGAAATGCAAACAAGATGAGAAGTCATACCCCAAGTTCACCTACTCGACACGAGCTGATGACCGTGAAAGATCAATTGTTCATCTTGTCAAATTTTATTAAGGTGACAAATCAATCTCTCAGAGCGATTAAATGAGCTGTTAGGAACCCAGTGCTCTCAGGAGACTAACCCCATCTCATAGCTATTTTTTTCTAGCCAGTATGGCGGACTGTTTACTAAGTACCCGATCTATCCACTCTGCTATGGAAGTCTCGGACCAATTATCGGCTACCCTGTGAAGTCCTCACTGGAGAACAACCAATCACAAGATCAGTAGTATGAAGAGAGTTCAGGTATGGCTCTACCTACTGTGTGTGTCACTCTCTCACTGTGATAAATCAACCAATGATGGGATGACTCTCCCAAAACAAGGATTTTTAAGTGAAGTGTGTTTTTAGGGTCAAGTTTGCATTAGCAGTCCTAATTTTATTTTATGATCACATTTTAGGTTTTTTTTCTGAAATAAGACAACACTTACTGAATTTTCCAATTTCCTTGGTTATTTTGAATCCAATAAAATAGGGGAGGAAGTTGGAAAAGTCGATGCGTGATCAAACACAATGATGCATGCAGAGATAGAAATGCATACCCGACTCCAACACTCTACTGCAGGGCGATCCGCACATAAAAGTAAAGATAGGAAATAAACTATGTATATGATGCATGAGGAAATCGGCCTTAGATGAGCAACTTCTATTACGTGAAGCATAAATAGCTAGCTAATCAAATATAAGATCAGAGTCCGATCTTGGGAGTCACTCGGTACCCGCTACAACGGGTCCTGCTAGCGTTGTATGTGACTCCTCACGATACGTGGCCTAGTATCAAATCAAGCTAACTTTTTCAATTGTATTTTAGCTAAGTCCAATTACGATCTACAGGAACAAATAAGCAATTAGGTTTGGGACCATAGCTAATTATGTCACAATCAAGTCAAAGTCCTAAATCTAAGGGCCAAATCATCGGGAATTAAATAGAAATAATGCAGGAAAACAAAATGAAAAACTGTGGTGAGGTCCCCCGAGTACACTAGTACTCGGCGAAACAGACTCCGAAGTCTGAGAGTCTCAAAGTCCAAAATTATTACAACAATAATAGTTTTTGCAAGAAATAAATATATATCTAATATAACTAAATCCTCCTGCTCCTCTACTCCTCTTCGGGTATGGGTACCTCTAACAGAAAGCCGAAGCGTTCCCACGGGTGGTTCCTCACACGAAAAGTGAAACAAAAAAGACGTCAGAAATAATTATAACAAATAAATAAGAAAAACGAGCAAAAATGAAATAAGACTGCTAATCCTCGCTCTTCGATAGTTGTGTCATGCTCCTGGCTTAATTTTCGTATTGGTTAAGGTGGAAAATATGTGAAGTGTCGTTGTCCCTAATCAACCTAATCGACTACAAGAAAATAACCACTAAGATAAATCTATCAAGTAATTCCAGGGGTTTGCTATTTTTATTTACCTGGTATAGCCACCATGGTCGAACATAAGGAGCACGATAGAAATACTAAGTAGTCAAATTTCAAAGATAAAATATTTTTTAGTGTTCTTAATTTTTCAAATTTTTAATGTTTAAACAAAGACAAGCACACACACAAATACTCTTTTTAGATTTTTTTTAAAATAGATCAAAAATATCAGAAAATTAAACTAAAAATATTTTCGTGTTTTCTGATTTCTAAGTATTTTTGGTAATTTTTCTAGATTTTTCAAATGTTTTTGTAATTTTATAAAAATCAAACAAGCCTTAAAGCTCAAAATAGTACACAGCTAGGATCAAGTTATAAATTAAAAATATTTAAAGTGCCCAAGGTCCTGGTTAGAAAGTTTATGTTAATACAGAGATAAAAGCTACAAACAAGAACTGAAAGTGGACTTTTTGGAAGTTTCTTTGATTTTTATAAGATTTTGGTTGTTTTGTAATTTTTAGGATTTTTATAGTGAATTTTTTAAAAATAAAATTGAAGGTAAAGCATACAAAAAGTCAAATACATGAAATTTTGTGGAATTTTTATTTTTTTTCGAATTTTTATAATTTTTTAAGGTTAATAGGGATTATTTAAGGGGGTTTTGAATTTTAAAATTAGAAAAAGCAATCAAATCAATCAATAAAAATCTCTAGTAGGAGTTAATAGTAATTTTTAGGTAATTTTTAGAATTAATTTAATATCTATTAAGTCCAATGAAAAGCATGCAATTAATCATAGTTCATAGGGACCAAATTGCAAATATATCAAGTTTATGCACCCACTAGATAACATAAAATAAAAACTCAGGGTTCAGTCTGCAAATAGCCCGTCAATTCATGCACATGCTCAATACTACATGCATAGGGATTTAAATGCAATTCCTAAAAATATGTTATTCATTCACTATCAGTAGAAAAGTCCAAGGCAGAAAGTGCAATTAACCCAGAATACATGTGAGCACACACATGCTTCAGACTAAGAGGGACTAAAGTGCAAATATCAAAAAGTGCAAGGTCCAAATCGTAAATGTTCTTAACTACACTTTTTATTTAATAGACTAAAAAAATAGATAAACAGGCAAGGGCACAAAAAAATACCCTTGGTAGGGACACGTGTCGCACACGGAGGAGGTACGGGCGTACGTCTCTGATCGACTACAGCTACGTGATCTGATGGTGTAGGGGGTGTCGCGAATGTGCGATCGAATTTGAAAAGTCAGACCTGATCTAAAGGTCCAGGCACCCCTTTTGTCGGGTGGCTCGGATCAGATCTGATAGAGGCGGGGTAATCCAACGGTTGAGAGGGGATCTGCAAGAACACTCCCTCACGCGGACTTCAATCGAGCATCAGAGAAGATCCGGCAGGCTGATGAAGAATCAGAGAGGCTCAACGGGGTCTAGAAGTGAGGCGCGCTTGTTGGAGGTCTCCGATGAAAGCAGTGAGGGTCGGATGAGCGTGGCGTGACAACTTGCCTAAATCTACTCCGCCAGAGCAGCTGGGGATCCAAAGTAGGGCTCTTAGAGCGCGATTATGCCTACAAAAGGTAGAGTGGACTCGGGGCTATGCTCCGGTCCTGGTTATTGCTAGAGAGATTAAAATACACGACATGGATGGTGTTCGATCTCTGGCGAAGGAAGAGGTAGGAGATATGGAGCCTAATCTTGACCTGATGGCAGAGTCTTAGGTTGATCAGGTTGCACAGGAAGGTGTAGAATGAGTTGAGGGGGTGATCTAAACGGATGGAAGCGGGTAACGAGGCTCCACCAGCTGGTCGGAGCAGAGGTGACGGTGACGGAGTGAAATGGGAAAGGTGAATAGAAAATGGAACTAAGGTGGATATGAGAAATTCCCGAAGGTCCGGATAATGCACTTTTTCTTTTTGTATTTTTTTGGATTTTTCTATTAAATCAAGAAAAGGAATATTTACATTAATGGAATCAAAAGTAGAGTTCTCATATACAACAAAATTCTTATCCACAAAATTTTGTACATCTGGTTCACAAAAAGGTGTACATGCTGGAAGCGAAGATTCTGCTGTAGGTGGACAAGCAAAAGGTATGATCTTGGCTCCATCGACTGTGTAGAATCGATTCCTATTGGCGGCTCCTCCATCTCTGGCGTGACTTCACTTCAAAAACAATCATCTTTTTAGTCTTATTGCTTTTTCTGATTTTTTTGGTATTTTTGTTGCTGGTGGTGGATGTGAATGACATCTAGCATGACTCCTCCTTCTTCTTCCTCACCAGCCCCTGTGGTTGGCACGACTGATGCAGAAGATGACGATTCACCTGTTAAATCTTTATTTTCCACATGACATGCAACATATGGAAGCAAAGTCCTACCGCTTCTGAGAGTAACAACATTAGATAAAGCAATATTACAACTATCTGGCTCTACGGGTGCAGAGTGGACATCACATTCTATCTGCTCTTTTCTTTTGAAGCTATTAGGGTTAGCTTTTACTCACATCGGAATGGATGTCTTTGTGACGGTCAAGTCATTAAGCTTCTTCATCATGTCTGCTAGGTCTTTAACGATTTGGGACAAGCAATCAAGGGTGGGGTTCATAGGATTTGCCTCAGTAGGTTCAACGTGCGGACCACGTCATTGTTGAGTGTTTGGGGAGTTGAGGCTACGACTGCTGGAGGTGCTGAGGTGGTGGAGGAAGCTGATACTGTTGGTAGGAGGGAGGAGGGTACCGCTGATACCGTGGAGGTGGTGCAACCGCATACTGGTGGTATGGCTATTGCTGGTGGTACTGTGCTTGCTGGTACTGTTGATTCTGTCTCCATTGATTGGGGTACTACGACGGCAGGTGATACTATGGTGAAGGTTGAGAGAATTTCCCGAAACGACCACCCTGAGATTGGTGGTAGGCCCCGTTGCCTTATTGCTGGCCCTAGGATTGTCCGGTAGGACGAGCTAGTTGTGCATTATTACTCCATACACCATTGACTTCTTGAATCGAGGGTGTGGTGGAAAGTCTGGATCAGAGGATGGAAGGATGTTTGTTTGGTAGACTACCATCTATTGCTGTGGTGGGCTCTGATTGGTCGCTTGCATGTAGTATACGTGCTGGACTGTCGGTGGCTACTGACTCGACTGAGGTTGTTGCTGCAGTGCTGGTCATCCTTCTTCTCGGCTGGAGTCTCTATAGATGGCATTTCCGACTTGACAGAAATAATGATGCCTAACTGCTTGGTGACCTGGTCTAGCTTGTTCAGGTGTTGTGTCCTCTTCTCGATCATAGAGAATTTCTCGAGAGCTTGTGATTGTTTCTCAATAATATCTTGTGAAGCATAACTCTGTTTTAAATAAAATTGATGTTGTTGGAAAGCTCATTTAATTCTATCTAATTTCATGTTAATAAATCACAGAGTTTATCTATAATGCACACATTTATTCTTAGAGCATCAATTAGGCCTTTTAACCTTCATAATTGAAGTGAAATTATTCTAGATTAATTTAGACCAGTTTGACACTAATTTATCATTAATCTGTTTAATTACAATCACAAGTATATTATTACATAATTAGGAGCATTTCGTGTGCTATATATCTTATTTGTTTCTTGCATGATTGTTTGTCATATAAAATAATGCATAAAGATGTTTTGAAAAAATGCTTTTGGTTTATATGTGTACTTGCATAGCTCTTAGCTTAGGACCTAAAAATCACTGAATTAATTAATTAGCATTCAATTAAGTTAAATAATTCTTGCAGCCTAGTGTTTGACCATGGACTTCGTAGGTTTATAAATTTGAATCATATTTTCAATTGTGATTCTGTTGATTGTGAATTGGTCCGTGCTACAACGAGAGCATTTTATATTAGTTGATTTGCCATTCATCAGGCATACACCTTTTCTTCATATGCACTCTATATCATGAGTCCATCTAGGTTAATTCAGGAGGCTTTGTAGAAGGTCTATGTAGTGAATAAGCGCTTTCCTTTCCCCAACATAGTTAACTCGGCTCTCATAGGCTGATTCTGCCTTTGCTCTTTTGGAATGGTGGAATAAGCATTGTCTTGGTAAGTTGGTCCATACATGAACCTGAACAGACATGATAGAAAGCCAGAACATGTACGTGAAAATAATGTGAGTTAGTTAAGACCTTTTGCTCTCAATGGTAGCGGATCCTTATCTCTCTCTCTCTCTCTATATATATATATATATATGTGTGTGTGTGTGTGTGTGTGGTTTAGTGGGGATGCCCCCTTACTGCCCCACCTCATATTTCGATGATTTTTTTTGTTTTTTTGGAAAATACCACCAAATTTTGTTATTATATCCTTATAATGTACCATTCCAATTTCGTCAGAAACATAGACTCCCATGTCCTCCATCTAGAACAAGTAATTTTAGTGGTCTTAGAATGGCTAGAATAAATATGTTCTAGACGGGGGACATATGAGTCTTTATTTATGATAAAATTGGAGTGATATATTATAGGGATATAGTAATGAAAATACATGACGATATTTCTAAAAAAATAAAAAATTTACCGAAGGGAACCCACACGCACACATAGGAGTTGGAGGGGGGGGGGGGTTATCCAATAAACCATGTGCCCATTAGAGTTGTAATGAACATACTCATTTTTACTAATATTTTCTATCTTTTTGAGTTCAATGCTTATTGGATTACAATTATTATATCAAATCTAACTATTAATAATCATTTTCACAAAATGAAAACCTTAAGTTCATATGAAATGATCATCAACAAGAATAGAAAAGACATCGGTAATACAAAATAAAGATACAATCATTTCGTATGAGTTTTTTTTTGCGAAAATGGTTATAAGGAAATAATATAACCTGTAAACTAATAAGTATTATGTTAAAAAATGATAGAAAATATTAGTAAAAATTGAGTTTGCTCATTACATCTCTAATGGACACAAGGTCCATTGGATAATTTCCACACACACAAATAAATATGAGTTTAGAGAGGAAAATAGGCAAATCATCTTAGGAGCAAAGGGAAAAGTCTAGGGGTTGGGGAAAAAGAAGATGTGTGAACGTAGATTAGGGTAGTGCTTAGGACGTAACTATGCATAAAAATCGATCCTGAAGCATAATGCAACACATTCCAAAGTATCTTATTGTGCCCAAAAGTTGACACAAGATCTCCAATCAAATCGAACATAGATAGAGCAACAATTGCACAAATAATGGTCACAAACCTGCTCAAGATGAGCAATATTCAAGCACAAAAAGCCAATTAACAAGGAATTCAACAATAGATGATGTGGCTATCTTTGTTCCACGTAGACCACTCTTCGCCCAACGACAAGATGAGTTGGATTCATTTATTCAATGTGAGCTTGTGCTGGTCGATTCACTTATTTCCCATCTTCCAGATTCTAGCTCTTGAACTCGAGCGCTGGATCATCTTGTGAATGCTCGGTTATCACTTGGCTTTCGTTTAGATTTTGATGCTCTGTGCATGGCTTTCTTTTGGGTTGCACATGACTTGAGGAATTTACCCTTCTCACTAACTTCAATAATAAATGCAACAGATGAAATTTGCTCGTTTCCTTTTCTTTTCTCGTGTCATTCTTAGGGCCTGTTCGTTTGGAGAATAGGCCCTGGAATAAGGGGCCTATTCTCCTTCCGACACGGTTTCCCGTGGTACGTTTATTCCTCCTTATTTCATCTTATTGCACTCTTATTCCTATCTTTATCCCACCTTACCTACATTTATTTCACCTTATTCTCCTTATTCCTATCCTCCAGCCGAACAAAGAATAGACCCTTACTCTCCTTATTCCCCATCCTTATTCCTGCTTATTCCCGAACCGAACGTGGCTTTAGATTTGTGGTCTTTTTGTTAAAATTATTAATTTTCCCTTTACCAACTCTTTTGTTCGAGGAAAATTTAATTTATGATATTTGAACTCTGATCTTTTCAAATAAAACGCATACTTATCAACTATCAGATCATTTAATATCGCTAATCACGAAGAAATGCATTTTTTACCAGAATAAAAGCTAATTACATCGATTAATGGGTGTACATATGTCCAATGACAAATAGAAAAGAAACGGGATCTCCTCCCCCTGTGGGTTGTCTCTTTCATTGCAGCTCCATTGTCTCCTTCACCTCACCTCTATGCCATCAAAATCACCGTCCTAATCGCGGCTGAGCACCATTACAGGGCTAGGGTAAGGGAGAAGGATAGGATGAACTTCAGGAACTTGGAGGAGTTCTGGCCCTTCTACGTGAACCAGCACTCCAAGGCCTCCACGAGGCGGTGGCACTTCCTCGGTACCTTCTCCGCTCTCCTCTGCCTCTTGCTCTCACCTCTCCTCTCCCTCTGGCTGGCCCTCCTCTCCCCTCTCCTCGCCTACGGCCCCGCCTGGTTTAGCCACCTCTTCTTCGAGGGGAACTCCCCCGCCTCCTTCTCCCATCCTCTCTGGTCCCTCCTCTGTGACCTCAGGATGTTCGCTCTCATGCTCACCGGCCGCATGGACCGCGAGATCAAGCGCCTCGGTAAACGCCCTCTCTTGCAGCCCTTCTGACTTATGCTTATTCTTTTTCGGCTGCTGTTTATAATAATTGTGACTGTTCCGCTAGTCTGTACAGTAGAAAGAGAACCAGCAGGTGTTTGTTTGCTGGTCTTTTGGGTATATACGCACACGATTGTATTTACTATTTATACAGCTTTCATCTTGTATCCGGAGCAATGGCTAATGTCCTGACTTTTGTCCTGTTTTGTTCTGGGCCAGTTATCACAGCTACTGTCCTTTCATTTGGTTCCTCTTGTATGCTCATTAGGTGTTGTTTTGGAGTTTGCAAACCTAGCGCCCCTTTAGAATTGGGATTTATATTGTGATCCTTGAAATGGTGATGTTACTGTAAGAAGTTGATCTCAATGGGACCTTGAGGTCGACTGAATATCTTGGACAATGATCCTTATGTACAAGGACATGTGCAAAAGGCAGCCCCCCCAAAAGAATTTTAGCATTAACTTTATGTTTTTTCCTTAGCTGTTGTTTAAAGGTCCAATTGAAGAGCACACGACGGCGTGATTTAGAGGGAAAACTCCTGTAGAGAGGAAATACACAATCTCAGGATGCAAATCAAGCATTGGAAACATATGAAAGACTTCTTTTGGGGAAAGGCTTGTTTATCTCAAATAACAGGGATCTCACAATCATAAATTTTTGGCAGGGATTGAGGAGAAAACGTAGTCAGTAGGCTCTAAAAAAGCCATGCAGATCACTTCACTTATAGGGTTCCTCTTCCTAAATTTATAAAGGGAGGGAAGATTTCATTCATCCTATCCAACTTTGGATACAATGTGCCTACTGTATCCAGAGTAGGTGGTAGTGCAGCGTGTCTGCCACCCAAAAGACCAGGGTTTAAATCCTGCGATGTGGAGAAGGCGTTAGGTAGTCGACAACCAACGTAAAATATAATTGAGTCTTTCAACATGGATTTGAGCAAGAATCCATGTAGCCGACCCTACTTATAATGGGAGAAGGATTTGCCATTTTTTATCCAATTCTGGATACAAAAAATCTTAGCCTACTCAATTGTAATATATTTCAGAGAGCCCGACTCCCTATTTTCACAAAAAAAATTGTAGGTCTCCAAGATCAGTCTCCTTAATAGTACATTAATTCTGTATGGAGCCTTTTTTAGTGTTTACATAATTAGGCGTTATCCTTTATGCCATCTTGTAGCAATGACATGGGCATCTCCACTGGGATTTGCCTGTTGTCATTATGCATTGTAAATGAGAATTAAACAAGAAGATCATGTTTTTCCTTGTTGAGATGATCTTCTATAATATTTTTAACCATAAGTGTTGGATGTATCTTTGTTGATCGAGGATGCCATTATTTGGAAGGCCCAAGGATGGGTGAATGTCCATGGAAGTGGATTTCACTTGTCATCCTTGGCTTGTCCTCATTAAAACAAGCACGTCTATGAATTGAACATGGGACAAACTGGTCCTTAGTTCAGAGAGATCTGTTTGCCGTGGGACTTCGACTGCTGTGATTGAGGTCTGCAACTTACAATGTTGTGCATCATGCAATGATTTCTCCACTAATGTCATTCGTTGGGTCATGGTGGATGCTTCTGACTAATAGGTGGAGATAAGTCCATTTACTTCTCCACGATACTTTATTATTAATGAGAATTGTATGCCATTTTATCGTATTAACTCACTGTCAAGTTTGTCAAGTTTGTGGAAAATATTATGTAGTCGGTGTATTATTTTCTCTATTTTTACTTTCCCAGTAGTCTCTTATGTAATTTACCCATGGGTCCTCTCTATATAAGAGAGCCTAGGATTCTATGGAACAAACATATTGCTCATTTCCACCAACATGGTATCAGAGCCAAAACCTTAACCCTAACCCTAAAACCCTACCACCGCCGCGGCCCCCCTTCTCCCCGTCGGCTCCCTCCAACGCCGCCGAGCCCCTCCTCGCTGGCCCCCTCCTCACCGTCGGCCTCCAGCACCATCGGCCTCCACTGCCGCCAGCCTCCAACGCAGGGGACCTCCACCGTCGGGTCCCCTTCCCTTCAACGCCGACGCTCCTTCTTCCGTCGGTCGCTATCTCTCCATGGATTTAGTGCATAAAGTCTACATATGCACGCAAATCCTCTCGAGTTTATGTAGGCACTGGTTTCTTGTCTACAATCCCTATTTCTTCGTCTCCGACGATATGTCAGAAAACAAAGTCGATATGCCCTCCATAGGTGCATTCAAAGGTCCATCGCCAATAGTCAAGATGGATGAGGCGAATTATGAGCTCTGGGCGATGCAGTTCATAGTCTCATAAAGTCGAATAGTAAGAAGCATATACTTACCGAGGAAGAGCCGACACAGAAGACTGGGATCTATGCCTCCTGGGAGGCTGATGATTCATATGCCAAGGTTTGACTATCGGGCACGTTGTCGATGGAGATTGCCAATGATGTCTTCCATCAATCCATCACTAAAGCGATGTGGGATATACTGGCCGCTATATATTTACAGGTGCGGAACGAGACCAAGATGTTACATCTCTAACATGACATTTTCACAATGAAGTAGAATGGGCGGCCGCTTCACTCTTTGTATACATCCCTACGGGGGATGTTTAAGAAACTATATAGCACTATACCCCTCACGGCTACTCCTGAGCAGCAAAAGACCTTCCGGAATGCTACCATGGTGGGGGTACTACTAGCAGCACTTGATCCTGAGCATGAGGCAGCATGCTCTCAGATACTTGTCGATGCTACCATTCCTCCTATGGAGGAAGTTTACTAGAGGCTTAGCCGCATCTCTGTTTCTTTCAGCACTTCTACTCCACCACCTTCGGCGATGGCTGTGTCGCGAGGGAGAGGTGGTCAGTCTTCCTTTCGTGGACGTGGACCTTGTTGGGAAAAAAGACTTCGATAATTATTCAGAAAATCCTAGGCTCTCTTATATAGGGAGAGACCTTAAGGGTAAATTACAGAGAGGTCTATAAACGATAAAGAAATAACGACAAGATAAATAAAGAGATAATAATACTACAAACTATCTCTACACTCCCCCTCAAGGTGGAGCATAGATGTCTATCATGCTCAGCTTGGATGAACATCTCTGAAAAGGTCCTCTGAGCAGTGGCTTGGTAAATACATCTGCAGTCTGATCTCCTGAGCTCACATGTGCAGTAGATATCAATCCTCTCTGGATCAAGTCCCTAGTGTAATGGCAGTCAACTTCAATATGCTTGGTCCTTTCATGGAAAGCTGGATTGTTGGCAATGAACAATGCTGCCTGATTGTTACACTGAAGCTTCATAGGTAGGGGCACAACTACATGTAGATCTTCTAGTACTGAACGAACCCACATCATTTCCGTGCTGGCTTGAGCCATGGCCCTATATTCAGATTCGGCACTGGACCTTGCCACAACAGTTTGTTTCTTGCTTTTCCAAGAAACCAATGAGCCTACAACAAACACTGCAACCCCTGAGGTTGATTTTCGATCCTTAGGGCATCCTGCATAATCTGCGTCTGCACACGCTGAGATGGATAAGTTTGTGCCCTTTCTGAATAGCAGCCCTGACCCTGGAGAAGACTTCAGATACCTCAGTATCATGTGTATAGCATCCATGCGAACCTGTCTTGGCTGCTCCATAAATTGACTCACCCTGCTAACTGCAAATTGAATGTCTGGACGAGTTATGGTAATGTAGAGGAGTTTTCCCACCATTTCTCTATATCTCTTCTTATTTACTTCATCAGTATCACCATCATACAACTTCATGCTTGGGTCCATGGGAATACTTGATGGTTTGCATCCATCCATGCCGATCTCAATCAGGAAGTCTGTAATGTACTTCCGTTGGGTCATCACCAAGCCTTGTGCATTCCTTGCAAATTCCAACCCCAGAAAATATCTTAGGGTTCTAAGATCCTTTGTAACAAACTGACGGCCTAGGAATGCCTTCGCCCTCTCTATGCCCTAAACATCGTCTCCTGTAACAAGAATATCATCCACATAGACCATAATGACAACTGTACCTGCCGATGACTTCTGGTCAAACAACGAGTGATCGACATTTGACCTCTTAAATCCCTGTTGCTCAATTAGGTTGGACAGCTTCTGGAACCATGCTCTCGGACTCTGTTTGAGGCCATATATCGCCTTGTGAAGTCTACAGACCATGTGCTTCTCCCCCTCAGCAGTAAACCCAAGTGGCTGCTGCATGTAGACTTCCTCCTGTAAGTCCCCGTACAGAAAGGCATTCTTGACATCTAGTTGAGATATACTCCAATCACGGACCACAGCAACGGATAAGAGAATACGAAGGGTAGAGTGTCTCGCCACTAGAGAGAATGTATCCATGTAATCCACACCATAGGTTTGTGTAAGCCCACGGGCGACCAAGCGTGTTTTGTACCTATCCAACGTGCCATCTGCATGATATTTGACTATGAAGACCCATTTACAGCTCACAACTGATGCATCAGAAGGTGTAGGGACCAAAGACCATGTGCCACGAGACTGCAAGGCCCTCATTTCTTCTTCCATTGCTAATCTCCAGCAATCATTCTTCAAAGCTTCCTGTTATGTCCGTGGTATATCCACGGACGACAAGGCTGTGGCAAATCTCTGAAAATCACCAGTGAGACGGTGAAAAGAAACCTGTGAAGCAAATGGATAAGAAGCACATTGCCTCCTCTGCTTCCAAATAGCAATCGGAATATCAAGATCATTATCTGCTGTACTGGATGGGCTAGTGTCTGCCTGTACTGAAGGATCCTGGACATGTACCAAACCTGACCCGTCAGTAGTAGTGTCATCTGAACATACCTGAGGCGCAATGATTGGCTGCTGTGTAGTCTGAGCAGGACCTGACCGACGTGTATAGAATTTTAGTAAAGGTGATATGATAGGCCGTGGAATGGGTGGAGGTGGAGGTGGTGGAGGTGGTGTTGGCGTGAAGACGGGCATATGTGTATTCAATGTAGGTGGTGGAGGAACATAGATATCATCAGTGGTAGTGGATGGTACCATTCTGTCACCTGCAGGAGAGAAATACATGACAGACTCAAAGAAAGTGACATCCGCACTCACGAAGTACCTCTTAGTCGTAGGATCATAACACCGGTAGCCCTTTTGAGTCCTGGAATAACCAACAAAGATGCACTTGACTGCTCTAGGAGAGAGTTTGTCAAGTTCGGGAGATAGACGATGAACAAACGCCACAGTTCCAAAGACACGTGGAGTCAGTGAAAATAACTCCTTGTCTGGAAAAATAAGAGAGATAGGTATCTTCTCACCAAGAACTGAGGATGTCATTCGGTTGACCAGATAACATGCAGTAAGAACAGCGTCGCCTCAGAACGAAATAGGAGCACAACTCTGAATCAACAGTGTTCGAGTAATATCCAAGAGATGACGATGCTTTCTTTCCGCCACACCATTTTGTTGTGAGGTATATGCACAAGTGGTTTGGTGAATAATACCCTTTGATGAAAGGAATTGAGAAAGTGAACGTGTACAAAATTCAAGGGCATTATCCGTCCTAACATATTTGACAGAGGAAGAAAAAACATTGTGCATTTCATTAATCAAATTCTTGATCACATCTCCTGCTTCAAATTTATTTTTCAAAAGAAAGACCCATGACACGCGAGAGAAATCATCCACTACCACAAGATAAAACCTGTGCCCCTGATGATCGGGAACACGACTCAGACCCCATATATCTATATGTAACAACTCAAAAGGGGAGCTACTGCTCCGACTCGGACGACTTGGGAAGCTCGACCTGTGATGCTTTCCCAACTGACACGCTTCACATCGAAAGAACGAACTAGGAGAGATTTGGGGCAGAAGATGGCACATTTTCTGAAGCGGAAGGTGACCAAACCGGAGATGCCAAATGTATGGAGAGACTGGTCCAGCAGAATGAGAGGAGACGCCAGCATAGGAATTCCGAACCAGTCGATATAGACCATTCTGCTCAGAGCCACAACCAATCACCTTGCCCGTGAGTATGTCTTGAAAAATGAGAGAAGATGGGTCAAATATAGCACGATAATTCAAATCCTTCGTAATCTGACTAATAGATAGCAAATTCATTGAGAACTCAGGAGCATGTAGGACGTTTTGTAGCTGCATAGTGGAGGATAGGAAGACCTCCCCTGTCCAACAATGGGCGAATGGGTACCATCTGCTATCTGCACTGAACGACCGGGAGGAATGTCCCTGTAGGCCTGTAATCTGCCTCTATCACGGGAGAGATGATGTGTGGCTCCGGAATCTCTAACCCAGTCAGATATATCATGAGATATTGTGAATGCAGTAGATCTACCTGAGGTACTCGCAACAGCGGATGAACTGGCAGAGGCAGTGACAACAATATCTGAAGAACCACCAGACGAATCACCAGATGAATGTGGCATAATCATGGTTTTTAAAAACGCGCCTCGAGGCATTGAGGCGTACGCCTCGAGGCGTTTTTCTAGAAAAAAAACGCCTCGAGGCGCACGCCTCAAGCAACCCTAGTGAGGCGTGCGCCTCAATTGTCATGAGGCGCGCCTCGAGGCGCTGAGGCGTGAGGCGCAAGTGAGGCGCCGCCTCAAGACTTCTCAATGCACGTGACATGCACGTGACATTTAAGTGGAATTACAAATCGCGTCGCCCTTCTTCTTCTTAGGTTTTCCCGATTTCTGTCGAGTGCCGCCAGTTGCTCCATCGCTGCTCCATCGCCTGGTGCCCGTGCTCCTCCATCGCCTGCTCGGCTGCACCATCACCTGCTCGGCTGCTCCCGCTTGCTCCATCGCCTGCTCCCGCCTGCTCCATCGCTTGCTCGGCTGCTCCCGTCTACTCCATCGCTGGTATCCTCAAGTCTCTGTCTCAGTTTTCTTGCAACTTGCAAGCCCTAATCACCCGTTTTCAGTAAATATATACTATATATTTTATACAATTACCACATGGGCATTGCATGATTAAGCATATATACACTATAATAAAATCACCGTAATGGGCATCTGTTTTAGTCATGGTTTTTAATTGTGATTCATATATCATATTGTATGATATACTATGATAGATACCAATGAGTTTGTGGGTTTCTTAGAACCTTCATGCTTTCGGGCACAAACAAAACTTTTACATCTGTATGCTAAAGATTGGTTGCCAATTTGATCTTTTTTTTTGTTTAAATATAAATAAAGATATTTAAATTCAAGACTCAACAATATGGATCCATATGCAAAATGAATATTTACCATTCGAATATGGTAGCTTGACAAAAAGGATACTGATTATCTGTGAATCCTAAACATTTTAAATTGTCTAAATACTGAAAATGCTTGATGTTAAAAACAGATTTTACGTACAAAGATCACATAAATATTGTGATAATTATGATTCTATGATTAACATTTCAGAAATGACACCAAAAGCTAGAAGAGATGGAGGGAGCTCGGGGAAGGAAAGAACAAATCCCGCATGGAAATATTGCATAGAGGTTGAGCTAGAAGGGGACAAAAAATTGAAAGGATACAAGTATGTGAAGTGCAAGTTTTGTGGACAAACTGTCACAGGAGGCATTGCTAGATTTAAAGAGCATTTGGTAAAGAGCCGCAAGAATGTTAGAAGTTGTCCTAATGTGCCTATTGAAGTCGAAAATGAGATGAAAGATTTTTTATCCAAGACGGATCAGGCTAGAAGGAGATTGTATGAAGAGATGGAAGAGGTTCGTCGAGTGGGAGCATATACAAATCTTGGATCATCGGGATTTGATGAACATGTGCCCACGGGATCTAGCGGTGCTGCTGCACACAAAGGTAGAGGTCCTATGGACTTATTTTTAGGTGGAGGTGCATGTGAAGGTGGAAGTGGAAAGCTAGGGGTTGAGTCTGGGAGTGCCCAAGGTCCTTCCAAACAAGTCACTCTGAATGATTCGTGGAAAAATGAAGAAAGAAGGAGGGTTTGCAAAAGCGTTGGGAGATTCTTTATTGAAAATACATTGCCTTTCAACGTGGCCAATAGCCCTTCTTATCAGACAGTGTTTCAGGAAGTTGGAAACTTTGGGAGGGGATTTAAACCCCCAAGCATGCATGAGTTGCGTACTTGGATATTGAGGGAGGAAGTGGAGACTGTAAAGGCGATGATGGATGCTGCATCCTGGTCAGAGATAGGATGTAGTATTATGTCTGATGGTTGGACAGATACCAAAGGTCGTACATTGATCAATTTTTTGGTGAACATCCCAAGAGGAACTTGGTTCCTAAAATCTGTTGATGCATCCGAACAAATTAAAAATGCGGAATTTCTTTTCAAGTTAATGGATGAGGTTGTCGAGGAAGTTGGTGAAAAAAATGTAATACAAGTTATCACTGACAATGCAACAACATATAAAGCAGCAGGGGAGATGTTGATGAAGAAGAGGGAACACTTGTACTGGACTCCATGTGCAGCACACTGTATTGGTCTTATGTTGGAGGACATCTTTAAATTGCCTTTGCATGACTCCGTATTTAAGAAGGCAAAGCAAATCATTAACTTCATCTACAACCATGCATGGGTGTTGGCTATGGTGAGGAATCATGTAGGTGGAGATTTAGTGCGGCCCGCTGTCACTTGTTTTGCTACAGCTTTCCTCACCTTGCAGAGATTACTCATAGTGAAGGATCATTTGGAGTCATTTTTCACCTCAAAAAGGTGGAAATCTAGTTCTTATTCATTCAAGGAAAAAGGCAAGAGTGTCCAAAATATTATTTTGAAGAGCAAATCTTTTTGGCCTGGTGTTGCTTATGTGATCCGAACGACCAAGCCATTGGTGATGGTGTTGAGAATGGTTGATTCTGAGAAATATCCTCCAATGGGTTTTATTTATGAAGCCATGGATAGGGCAAAGGAGGAAATCGCTCGGAATTTACGCAATAATGAAGAAAAATACAAGCAACTCTGGGACATTGTGGATAAGAGATGGGATAAACAACTTCATACACATTTGCATGCTGCTGCTTACTTCCTTAATCCACAATGCTTGTATGAACCAACATTCAACAATGATTATGAGGTCAAAGTTGGATGGTACTCTTGCCTGCAAAGGATGGTCGTAGATAGGGAAGAAAGAGAGAAAATTGACTTGCAGTCTGATGCATATGTTAATGCAAAAGGCTTGTTTGGTTGGGCAAATGCTGTTGATACCAGGAAGAAGAGAAGTCCTGGTATGAAATCAATTGTAATTTAAATTTCATCTAGCTTTAATTAATTTCTTTTTTCTAGAATCTAAATATGTTATTTCATCATGTATTAACAAATTACAGCGGATTGGTGGCGAGCATTTGGAGCTGAGACACCTGAGTTGATGAAGTTTGCCATACGAATTTTGAGTTTGACTTGCAGTGCATCGGGATGTGAACGAAATTGGAGTTCGTTCAATCAGGTGAGAATTTAATTTAACCCAGAAGAGATTGACGAACAACCATAGTTTAAGCACATTATATTTTCAAATATAATGATTAACGAACTGTTGATGCACAGGTGCACACTAAAAGAAGAAACAAATTAAAGCAAGAGAAGCTCAACGACTTGGTTTTTTGCATGTTCAATTTGAGGTTGAAGCAAAAAAAAGTAAGAAAGAAGACATTAGAGGATCCCCTTTGTTTGCAAGATATTGATTCAGATGATGAATGGATATCTGAGTTCCACCTAGGCACGAGTGAAATTGAGGTTTTTCACGAGCTCGATGCAAATCTTTCTCTTGAGGATGAAATAGTGGATATTGGGGAACTAGGTGGATAACGACCAGCGAAGAAGAAACAATGTAAGGGTAAAGGTGAGTAAGAATCTAAGATATATATATTATCTCTTCTATTATATTATAATATATAATACTCAAAATCTATGAAACCTTCTTTTCTTTGTAGGGAAAGGTGTTGATATTGAAGAAGATGTCATCCACGCTAATGAGGAACTCACTGACGATGATGATGACGAGGCACAAATCAACTATATGGATGATTCATTGGATGATCCTATTAGTAGCAGTGAAAGTGGAGATGATGTCGATGTTTAGAGATGCAGTGATTGTTGATGTTTAGAACTTACTTTGTTAGCCTTTTTATGTATCTTGATGGTCATTGTACTTTTGAACTTTTGTCCTTGTTGTTGGGATTTAGAACATGTTTGACTTTAGAAGTAGAACTTTTATCGTGCGAACATGGTGTTTTATAACATGGAATTAGCCTTGCAATGTCATGGAGTATGTTTTTTTTATCAAAGTTATTTAATATTCTAGGACTTGTAAAATATAGTTGTGATTAATTAGCATGTTTTATAAAATATTTTCTTTATGGAGTGAGGCTTACGCCTCGAGGCTTACGCCTCGAAGAAATATTGGAAAACGCCTCGATACGCCTCACGTTTTTTAAAACCTTGGGCATAATATCTCGGAGACGAGCCACAAGTTCGTCAAATTGATTATCTGCAGTAGAGAGTACTGGTGACTGAGAGTGCTCTGCAACACGTGCCGATGCTGGGAATCCATGCTTAGAATAGCATGTTTCCTCTGAGTGTCCTGTGCGGTGACAATAGGAGCATGTCTGACTGAAGCGACCACCCCTTCCCTGGGGTCCACGGCCACGTCCACGACCACGACTAGAAGGCGGTCCACCTCTCCCATGCGAGACTGCCATCGCTGATGGGGGTGGAGTAGAAGAGCTGGAGGAAACTGGAATGCGACTGAGCCTTCTGTAAACATCCTCCACTGGAGGAATAACTGCATCAGCTAGGATCTGGGACCAGGCGGCATCATACTCAGGATCAAGTGCCGCAAGTAGAACACCCACCATGGTGGCTTTTCGAAACGTCTTCTGTTGTTCAGGAGTAGCAGTGAGAGGAATGGTACTGTATAACTTCTCAAACATCCCTCTTAGTGATGTGTATAGGGAATGGAGAGGTCTGCCGCTCTGCTTCATTGTGAAAATGTCATGCTGAAGCTGCAACATCTTTGTCTCATTTCGCACCTGCGAATAAGTAGCGGCAAGAATGTCCCACATTGCCTTGGCAGTGGGCTGATGGAGGACGTCGTTAGCAATCTCCATCGTCAATGTACCAGACAACCAGACCTTTGCGTAGGCGTCGTCAGCCTCCCATGAGGCATAGATCCCTGTCTTCTCTGCAGGCTCATCTTCGGTAAGAATGTGTTTCTTACCATTAGATTTCATGGGGCTCATGAACTGCATAGCCCAGAGCTCATAGTTAGACTCGTCCATCTTCACTATTGGCGCAGGACCTTTGAATGCGCGGGTGGAGGGCATATCGGCTTTCGATTCTGACATACTGCCGCTTGGAGAAGAACAAGGGTATATAGACACAGTGATGAATGTCTACACCAACTGCATCGGATTTGAATGTGTATGTAGACGTTACGCACTCAAACCCATATGTCGGATGAAGAGAGGACTAGGGCACGCCTTAGAGAAGGCTTACAACCCTTGAAGCGGCCGGTTGGGTGCCGCCTGGGAGTCGCCTAGATGCTTGCGCGACTGGCTGGGACCACCTGGGTCCTACGGCGGCAGGCTGGGACACCTGGGGGTCGAAGGCGGCTGACTGTGAGCGCCTGAGGGCCGCTGGCGGTGGCTGGGAGCCACTGGCGGCGAGCTGGAGGTCGCTGGCGGTGGGCTAAAGCCCTGGAGAGAGAGAGGCGGCGGCGGAGAGAGAGAGGCGGCGACGAGAGATGCGCCAAGAAGAGGGCGGCGGGTGGGGAGGGGGGGGGAGGGGCGGCGAGTGGAGAGCCCTATGGCAGCTCTGATACCATGTTGGGAAAAAAGACTTCGATAATTATTCAGAAAACCCTAGGCTCTCTTATATAGGGAGAGACTTTAAGGGTAAATTACATAGAGGTCTATAAACGATAAAGAAATAACGACAAGATACATAAAGAGATAATAATACTACAAACTATCTCTACAGACCTCGTGGGCGAGGAGGTCGTTTTCACTAACCGTGCACTTTCTGCCATCGCACGGGTCACTCCGAGGATACATG
Organism: Ottelia alismoides; assembly: GCA_037367405.1. Taxonomy (NCBI): domain Eukaryota; kingdom Viridiplantae; phylum Streptophyta; class Magnoliopsida; order Alismatales; family Hydrocharitaceae; genus Ottelia; species Ottelia alismoides. Next base: position 248,959 of record JAZKJV010004679.1, read on the forward strand.
CTACTCTAAGCATGGGTTTCCAACATCGACGCGTGTAGCTGAGCATGTTACATCTCCGTTGGCATCCACTTCAGATCACTGGTTTGAGGAGCTTGTGGCACGATTGCGTGATATTATGCCTCAACCATCTACAGATTCTCCAGGCGGATCTTCAGATATTGCCGCTTCAACATCTGCCAGTACTTCTGCCGCTGCCAGTACCTCAGGTAGTGCTTCTGCTTTTACATCCTGTCATGATCTCTCAGATTGGATTATGGACTCCGGTGCAACCCATCACCTCTACCGTGACAGAGATAGACTAGAGTCATTCAGAGACATACCACCATGACACTCACTGCTCATAGCCGATGGGACTCATTCCCCCATCGTTGGACAGGGGGAGATCACCTTGTCACCGTGTATGCATTTACAGAATGTTCTACATGCTCCTGAGTTTTTCATGAATCTACTGTCTTTTAGCCAGATTACGAAGGATTTGCACTGACACGTTATATTTGACCCATCTTCTCTTATTTTTCAGGACATGCTAACGGGCAGGGTGATTGGTTGTGGCTATGAGCAGAATGGTCTCTATCGTCTGGTCCAGAATTCATATGCTGGCGTCTCTTCCTTCTCAGCCGGATCAGTCTCTCCTTACACCTGGCATCTACGATTTGGTCACCTCCCGCTTCAAAAGATGCGTCATCTCTTGCCTCAGATCTCTCCAAGTTCGTCGTTTCGATGTGAAGCCTGTCAGTTGGGAAAGCATCATCGTGCTAGCTTCCCTAGTTGTCAGTGTCGGAGCAGTAGCTCCCCTTTTGAATTGTTTCATATTGATATTTGGGGTTCGAGTCGTGTTCCTGATCATCAGGGACACAGGTTCTATCTTGTAGTAGTTGATGACTTTTCTCGTATATCGTGGGTATTTCTTTTAAAGAATAAATCTGAAGTAGGCGATGTTATTAGAAATCTTATCATTGAAGTGCATAATGTTTTCCCTCTTCTGTCAAATATATTCGTACTGATAATGCGTTGGAATTCTGCACTCCCTCTCTCTCCCATTTCTTTTCGTCCAAAGGTATTATTCATCGAACCACCTGTGCTTACACATCTCAACAGAATGGAGTGACAGAGAGAAAACATCGTCATCTTCTTGATATCACTCGAACCCTGCTTATGTAGAGTTGTGCGCCTATCACTTTTTGGGGGGATGCTGTCCTTACAGCTTGCTACTTTGTCAATCGTATGCCGTCCTCTGTACTCGGTGAGAAAATTCCTCTTTCTGTTATTTTTCCAGAGAAGGAATTATTTTTTCTTACCTCTCGTGTCTTTAGTACTGTTGCTTTTGTTTATCACTTGTCTCCTAGACTTGACAAACTCTCACCTAGAGCTGTCAAGTGTGTCTTTGTTAGTTACTCTCGGACTCAGAAGGGTTACCGTTGTTGTTATGACCCTGTAAACAGGAAATATTTTGTCAGTGGTGATGTTACATTTTTTGAGTCCGTTATGCACTTCTCCCCTGCAGGTGATAGTTGGTTTCTTCCACATCTGATGATGACTGTTGGACATGCGAGCCCACGACGAGCCATTATGCAATAAATGTTATTGCGAATTTCATTCCCTGATTTGAAATGAAGAATAAATAATTTGCATAATAAGTCCCTTAGTACAACTAGGGTTATGTACCATGGCCATCTTAATGATCATGCAACTGTTGATTCAATAATTGAATCATAGAGACTGGTGCTTGGATGAATATCTAAAGAGTTAGATTGAGGACTCATCAAGCACCGTCAAATGATTGTTAAGAAATGATCTCCAGCCTGAGTAAGAGATGTCAATCCTTTCTCATTTAAGCTGATATCTAATCGACCTCTTGATGCAGGTCCTCTGCATAGGAATAGAGATTCGGAGGTGTTAGATAAGTTAGGTCAAAGAGTTAACTTAACGAGATCGATATAACTAAAGTCCTACATCATTTGCTGTCATCATACAGGCACACATCCTCTGACCGGAGACAGATGTGCTACTATATGTCTGAGTATGTACATTTGGCAGACCAATAGGTTGATGACCTAATCAAGGTCTATACACCGGCACGTTGGTGTGCATGTAAGGGCATATGAGTAATACGATCTCTCAAAGGGATCATACATGTTCAATTACTGAACCGGAAGACATGAGCTCACTCATGAGATATTGGGAAGAATCAAATTCCGTACCGGTCGTCTCGTTTTGGAAGCTTGACTGAATTTGTAGGTTTGATATATACTTTTGGAAAGTATATGATCAAGACCTAGGTATGATATATGCTTTTGGAAAGTATATGATCGATACAACTCCCAATAATCGAATGAGAAACTTACTGATAAAATCCAGAAGTAGAATGTGTAAAGTTGATCTAAACTTCGGGTTTATTCTGAATCTTCCAGTATGCAGGATTTATAGGTATTGGGAATACTTGAGGGTGATGTGATCATAAACGATTGTATAACCATGACGCTTCCATTCCTAGGGAGTGATGAAACGGGTCTGGATTTTAGTGACTCCTCTCAGTAGAGAAGTGATCTGATCTTGGTCCAAATATTGGACATTGATCTGAATGCGATTCAGATGCAATGAGAAGATTAGATTTGCGGTCTTGATTTAATCAAGCATCTATGGGAGGCCCGCGATCTGGATTTGAGATATGATCTCAATATCCAAGTCACTATACGTGGAACAATACAATCGCCCTGTCCTTATCTCCAAGAATCCGCGGAGAAAGCGCATTATCCTTGAAAGAGTTTAGGATGATTTCATTGTTGATATGTGTATACGAGCATTGAGAAAATTGATAATTAAATGTGATTTAATTATCATGAATAATATGAATTTGATTCATATTATAAGGAGAGTTATCTAAGATAATTAAATGTGATTTAGTTATCAAAGATGTGAATAATGTGAATGCGATTCATATTATTTGGGCGCACGAGAATGGAGATCCAAGATGATTAATGTGTTTTAATTATCATGGATATGAATAATGTGGATAGCAATATCCATATTAGTCATATATATATATTATAAATATGATTTATAATATATAAGAGAGAGCTATTTGTAATTTACATTTGTTAATTAAATGTTGATGTGAATTGGATTCACATTGGACAATTAATTAAAAATGTAATTCACATTTTATTTGGGTTGTGAATGTGATTCACAATTTTCCAATAACAAGATTGCAATATTCACAAAATAATTATAAATTATTTTTGTAGAATAATTTACAACAAGTGTTGTAAATCTTGGAGATTTCCATGGAGTATTGTAATCTCATGAGATTGCCACCAAATCCAATATTATGTAAGGAGGCAATCTTCATTCCATAATCTCCATGCTTGATTGATTTAATTTGTGATTGATTATCAATATAGATTAAATCTAAATTAAATTAATTGTTGTTGGTTTTTACCAACACAAATCTTAGCCATTAAAAGAAACACAAATCAATGAGAGCCATTGGATTTGTGTTGCCCATGGATTGAGATCCATGGATCCCAAAATATTATAAAAGGAGAGGCACCCCATTGCTCTTCTTTATAACACACAAGAGAACATAAGTCTCTTTCTCTCTCTTTCTCTCTACACGTCAGCCCTCTCTCTTCCTCTCTCATGGCCGTCCACCATGGATGTCCTAGAGGGAGTCTCCATCACCGCAGCGTCGTCGTTATGCTGCCCGATCATTTGCTCGTGGATCTTCGTCTCCTTCGGTGCGCCTCTCTCGTGAAAAAGATATCGGATCTCGTGTGTCGAGATCAGGAGATCCTCCGCTTGGATCATCAACATGGATTGCGAGAAGCACATGTTTCATCAACACGCTCGCAAGCATCTCCTCCGTCGGATCGGACTTGAGACAGGAGGTCTCTTCGTTTAGAGACTCGATCGCAACCACACTTCAAGAGGTAGTCCTATTACCTGTTTGTGGTTTAGACGAAACGATCCGAGAAGTGTTTTTGGATCATGTGGTTTCGTCGCATGATATTTTTTTAAATTTCGCTGCATAGAACAACTAGTCTGACTAGTTGTTCTTCGTCGAATTCGATACGATGCTCACGCTTCCGTGATGCGCTTGAGGATCTAACCATATCCTTCAATGACGTCTATGTTCCTCCTCCTAGCCTGAGTCCACCTTTGTCCAGTCCTGTCCCGGTCGTCATGCCGATGTCATCTCTATCACCACCACCACCACCACAACCACCTATCCTACCATTACCTAAATTTTGTACACGTTGGTCAAATCCTGCTTAGGTGGCACACCAAGCATCCATCACGCCTCACGTATGTTCAGATACTAGTACTAACGATGGGTCAGATAGTGTGCATGTGCAAAATTCTTCTTTGCAGGATGAGTATGCACCATAGAGTACAATGAACGATGATCTTGATGTCCCTATTGCTATTCGGAAGCAGAAACACTTGCGCGTCTTATCCCTTTGCTTCCCAGATTTCCTTTCACCGTCTCAGAGGCGACTTCCAGAGATTTACTGCGGCTTTGTCTTTCGTGGAGATACCACGGAATTATCAGGATGCTATAAAAATTGACTGTTGGTGGTTGGCTATGGAAGAAGAAATGAATGCTTTACAATCCCGCGGTACATGGAGCTTGGTTACCGCTCCGTCTGGCGCATCTATTGTTAGCTGCAAATGTGTATTCACAGTGAAGTACCATGCAGATGGGAGCCTTTATCGGTACAAGGCATGGCTAGTCGCGAGAGGCTTTACTCAAATATATGGTGTGGACTATTTGGATATATTTTCTCCAGTGGCACGCCACTCTACTCTTCGCATTCTTCTATCTGTTGCTGTGGTACGTGACTGGTCCATATTTCAAATTGATGTCAAGAACGCATGCTTGTATGGTGATTTGCAGGAAGAAGTCTACATGCAGCAGCCACCGGGGTTTGTTGCTGAGGGGGAGAATCATATGGTGTCTAGACTTGACAAGACGATATATGGCCTTAAATAGAGCCCAAGGGCGTGGTTCCAGAAGCTTTCCCACCTAATTGAACGATAGAGATTCAAAAGAACAAATACGGATCACTCGTTGTTCATTCAGAAGACTTCTAGAGGTAAGGCTGTCATCATGGTATATGTTGATGATATTCTAGATAGAGGAGATGATGTTCAGGGGGTAGAGATGTCAAAAGCATTTTTGGGCCGTCAGTTTGTCACGGAGGATCTTGGTATCCTAAGATATTTTCTGGGGCTGGAGTTTGCCAGGAATGCGCAGGGTCTGGTGATGACCCAAAGGAAATATATTACAGATTTGCTGGTTGAAACGGGCATGGTTGGATGTAGACCATCAAGCACTCCTATGGATCCAAGTATGAAATTATATAACAACGATACTGAAGAGGTGGACAGGAGAAGATATAGAGAGATGGTGGGTAAGCTTCTTTACATCACTATAACTCGACCCGATATTGCTTTTGCAGTAAGTCCAGTAAGCCAATTTATGGAGTAACCAAGACATGTATATATGGATGCTATATACATGATACTAAGGTATCTAAATTCTTCTCCAGGTTCAGGATTGCTGTTTAGAAAGAACACAGATTTATCTATTTCGGCTTGTGTAGACGCAGACTATGCAGGGTGTCCTAAGGATCATAAGTCTACTTCAGGCTTTGCAATTTTTGTGGGTAGCTCTTTGGTTTCTTGGAAAAGCAAGAAACAAACTGTTGTGGTGAGATCCAGTGCTGAATCTGAATATAGGGCCATGGCACAAGCAAGCACGGAGACGATGTGGGTTCGAGCTGTACTAGAAGACTTGCATATAGATGTACCTCTACCCATGCAACTACAGTGTGATAATCAAGCTGCTTTGTTTATTGTCAATAATCCAACATTTCATGAAAGAACAAAACATGTCGAGGTAGACTGCCACTACACTAGAGATATGATCTAGAAGGGCTTGATTTCTGCTTCACATGTTAGTTCAGAGGAGCAGACTGCCGACATCTTTACCAAGCCATTGCTCAGAGGACCTTTCCAGAGATGTTCTTCCAAGCTGAGCATGATTGATATCTATGCTCCATATTGAGGGGGAGTGTGGAGAATATTATGTAGTCGGTGTATTATTTTCTCTATTTTTATTTTCCCGATAGTCTCTTATATAATTACCCATGGATCCTCTATCTATATAAGAGAGCCTAGGGTTCTGTGAAATAAAAAGATTGCTCATTTCCACCAACAAAGTTGGTTATTTGTAATATATGTCTAATCCCTAGCACCGATTTGTTTGCTTCCTCTTGGAGCTTGTCAATGTAAGCAACGACGGGAATTGAGGAATAGTATTTTATAGCTTTAATAACCATGTTCCTTTGAAAAAAAAGCTTTGTTAACTATGGAAGTCTCACAAATTGCCAAAAAATACTGAAAGAAATCAAGCATCTTGTTGCATAGGAAAACTGACTACGGCAATTTATGCTGCTTACACGAAAGCATACTTTTTCTCTCTTGTTATGCCCACCGAATACTTGATGAAACATCACAAGGGACAATAGTATATCTTGGATCACATACATGTGTGTCCAATTGCATTCTAAATGCATCTAGAGATCTAGAGATGTCTGGGATAAGCTTATCTATACTTGGCAGGTGGTTGCAATTGGCCTTGTTTTCTTTGTGGTGGTTGCAATTGGCATTGTTTTCTTTGTGAAAAAAATTGTATCTGTTCTTATATAATACCTTTTTTATATTGATACATGGTCGAGGTGCACATGCCTTTTATGAGTTTATGGATTTGTATGAGATCCCCACACGAGGCAGGGCTTGTTAATACGATTGTTTATACCACTTTATATTGCAGTAGTGATTAACGATCACTTGTGCAAATTGTCGCTCTTGGTTCATATCTCGTCAGCTTTGATTCTTTTTTAGACTGTACAAAGTGGATTTCCTTGGTGAGAGTTTACGTGGTATACTTATTCAAAAATACAAGAGTTTGCGCTTACAAGAGCTAGGATTCAGAACAAAACTTCGCATGACTTGACGTAAAAGTGCTCATCACGGAAAAGCATAGCGTTTCTAGCTAGTCACAACATCTATAATCAAGCAAACAACCTCAACCCCTCCATCAAGAGAAAGAAGTAGCATTGGTTATACTTTTCCATGAACCATTCACACATGAGGTGTTTATTATGCTATCTGCCTCTTGCCAAACCTCTTGGGCGGAAGCACATAAAAAGAAAGGGTGATCTACGTGCTTCATCTCTTGATAAATAATGCAAGGGACTTTACTGATAGAAAAGATACAAGCCTTATTCATTCTCTTCATCATTCGACTCCTTATAAATCAACTGATAATCTTCACCCTTTTCATGGTCATTATACTCAAAATCATTTTACAATCTCTAGCAAGTATGACAACTCCAGTATATTATGCACAAAGAAGGCCTGATACATCTTTTTAACTAAGAAGTCACCCTCTTTTGTCCATTGATCATGACCACTCAAAGAAAGGGCAAATGTGGTAGATAGCTCCATTAATCTTGGAAAATCTTGTAGATGTTTTTTTTTTGAAAAGGATGAGAAGACACGACACCAAGTAATGTGGTAGATGTTTTTTTTTTGAAAATCTTGTAGATGTTTTTTTTGCAAATGTGGTAGACACCATGCTAGTTGAACCAACACACAACCACCATTCCACCTCTAAATGTAGACAAAGAAAAAGTGCGGGGAATTGATCATAAAGATCAACTTCCTCTTTCTGAGTCTTCGCCCCAGAATCTGAAATACATGCTATTGCTTACAATCGAGCAAAGCAAAGGGTGTGTGATCCGATAGATTCAAGCAGATACCTCACAACTAATTGGATAATTAGTCGATCGATTTTTTTGGAAAGCTAATTATGATTATTTTTTTCTTCTTCTAATTTTCTCAAAACCAACTTTGATTAAGATGCTCAATTTTTGGTTGGAATTCAATTGCTACTTTTATCCTGTTACGTTGACATTGAGAATGTCCACACACACATAAGAATACATGTTATAAAAATGTTAGTTTATATTTAAAATAAAAAGCACAACAATGAAATAATTCCATTACGCGCAAGAATACCATTCATTCTTTATTTCATGAACCTTATTATTGAAAATCAACTTTTGTGACCTTATATTCTTGTTAAATCTGGAAAATTTTGAAGTGATGGTTGACCCACATTTTACGATGATCAAAATATTTTTAAAGATGACTAGTAAATGATAACTGATTTAGGGCTCCATCTTATCTTCTCCCCTCTTAAACTCAAAAGGGTGAATCTAGGTGGCTAGCTAGCGACACGATTACTAGATGTCATTGACTTGTGATGATGTGCTTAAAGTTGTTCTCCTCATAACAATGTCGATAACTTGTGTGACTCTGTGCATTGAGATATTCGCTAAGGATGTCTTTGGATAGAAGGTTATCTCAGAGTATATAACCCTCCCAAAAAAGGGTTTGCACTGGATAACCCTTTTGTGTGTTTTGGTGTTTAGATAGAGACTTCTACTGTTGAGAGGGTTTGTTGTGATGTGATTGTATTGGACTTTGGAAAAATGATTAGAAGCTAAGTATTTTATAAATTTAAATGACAAGATGGTATTTTTTGTTAGAATGGATGAAAGAAAAGTGAGTAATTTGATGTACTAAATGAGATAGAGTGGTTTTTGGATGGGCACCACATGATGGAGAATAAAAAATAGATGGTTGGGTTCATGGGTTGGAAATGCGGGTTTTGGAGGAAAACCTTATGGGGAAACCCTCCTTAAAAGGGGACATAACCTAAATTTTAGGGGTAATCTCCAATCCAAACGACCCCTATAGGCACTTACAAACATACCTTTGATTAACAAGTTAATGGCAGGAGGTTACAACGTCATACTTGATGGATTTAGTGTCTATATATTAGGATTTTTTTACACTTGTTCCCCTCCTAACTTTTGAAATATCAGTTATGCCCCTCCCTTTTTGGAGTTTCAGTTATCCACGTACCTTTTTGCATCATTATCACTTGTGCCCCTCGGTTAGCTGATGTCCATCCACCTCCAAAGCGGACATTAACCTTTACGACATAAGGGTAATTATAAAGAAAAGTTAGGACACAAATGACCACCACCAAACACCTGTTGTATGCATAAGTTTGAATCAATGGTGCACTGAAGACCTTGAGTCGTCTTTTTCCCCAATCAAGCACACAACAAGGCATGATGCAATCTGCTGAAGTGGTGCTCTGATGCTAGAAATGGAGTGGTCCTTTCTTGTTGTTAGTCTTCGGCGATGTGCTGATAGACTTTTGATGCTCAAGTGGACTTGCTAATCGAACTCAGAGGATAGACTTGATGTGAGGTACGCTACAAGGAGTGGTGATGATCAAAGAGACGAAGGAGCCCCAACATTTGTAGGGTTTTTCTCGCTTCCTTCGTGTGGGTACGTGCGACAGATGGTGGGAGGGATTATAGAGCTCTAATGATGAGTTCTCTAGATATTGCTACTGCGCTAGGCCTAAAGCACATATATCACAATGAGGATCTCAGAAGGTCGACGAGGTCAGTTCGGATGAGGAATCGCTTTTAGAATTGGAGAAATCAAGGAGATCGTCAATGAAGTTAAATCGAAGGCATTGTACGAGATCATAGGGAAAATTGAAGGGGATCTCTATGAAATCGATTTGGGAAAGGGAGGGAATGGGCGATGGGATTGAGGAGGGCGGAGTCTGCCATTGATTAGGGTTTTCTCGTATCTTTATGTTTCGAGTTGTAGACAGAAGGGGAAGAGGTCATGGGTGGTGGGGTGGGGGTGCTGGAGATCGGGGGCGGAGGGGTTGGGCTACGGAGGAGGTCGGTGGCAATGGGGTCGGGGGTGATGCAGTTGGGTTGGGCGACAGAGGAGGAGGTCGGGAGCGGTGTGGCTGAGTGAAGAGGAGGTCAAGGGTTGTGGGGCTTGGCGAAGGAAGAGTTCATGGTTTTAGAAGAGGAAAGGGGGTTGACAATTATGTCCCTCTTAACCACAACCAAACTAATGGAAAGACACAAGTGATAGTGGTGCAAAAAGGTAGGTGCACAACTGATATTCCAAAAAAAGATGGGGCATAATTGTTATTGTATAATTTAAGAGAGGCAGAAGTGTAAAAAATCATATATATATTATCAGATATAAAATTTTTCTTATTCGACAATGAAACACTAACCGTTCTTTTATGAGAGAAACATGTTTGATAAATTACAAGAAACATTAGAAAACAAGAAATATGGATAGGTAAATAACATAGGAAGACAAATATACTCCACCTGAAGCTGTAGTCTATAGTTCAATTTTTGCATTGAAAACCATGACGTTTTGTAGGTAGTCCTTTAGTGAAACAATTCTTTAGTTGTAGCTTAGACGAAAAGTAAGGAGAAGCAATATTCCCTTTAGTAATGGCATTGCAAATAGTATAACAATCAATTTCAATATACTCTGTCCTCATACATGATAGGAAGCAATATAAGAATATGGATAGTGTTGAAGTATATGCGTCACTTGCAGTGTTCACGAAATCGGTTGAAGCGGCCGCATATGCGGCCGCATATGCGCGTGCGGACCGTTGGACGCGCCGCATTCGTGAAGCCCCTCTGTATGCGGCTAGTGCGCATATGCGGCCGCATATGCGGACCGTGCGCCCGCTTCGTGCTATGACGTGTATCCGGACCCATAACCCCCGTTACCCGATTACCTAGTCTCATACCCGATTTCACATGTTACCCAGATACCCTAACCCCCTTTCCCCTGATACCCGATACGACGATACCCTAACGCCTCGTCGCCTCCACGATCCTCCTGCGCCTGTGCGAGCCCACGACGCCTCCACGATCCCCCTGCGCCTCCATCGCCACCTCCTCCAAGCTCCTCCGCCTCCACTCATCTCTGCCTCCTCCTCCCAACTCCCCTACCTCCTCCGTGTCCTCCCAACTCTGCTTCCTCCTTCCATCTCCACCGCGGCACCGCCTCCTCCTAGCGCGACACCAGGTTGATTCGCGCCCTCCTTACCTTTCAATTCCTCTGTAATATGCCACTGTATGATAATTTCCCATCTATAACTTTCATTGTTTCTGATTTTAATCACTTTTTTCTCATAATTTATAGTTTTTTTAAGTTCTTTCTTTAAACAGTATAATGTAACTTGACATTATACTTTGTTGTTGTTGTTTTTAATTTCATTCTTCCTGCTATAATTTCTTGCCGTGATAATATTCACGATTTTGTGGAGTGTTTTTCTTTATTTTATGGAAAAATTACGCCGTCCTTTTACATCATTGTCCAATTACACCACAATTTTCATATTTTGTGCAATTATGCCACACAATGTCAGATTCTTAATATTTCTCAGGGACATATGTGTTAAATTGAGTAAAATTAGGGCAGTGGAATAATTATAAACATTTCTGAATTTTTTAATAATTGAACGATGTTTAAGTGGTACGTCTGAAAAATCCCTTCTTTCATCGGCCTAAAACATTATTTTCTGACTATTGGAGAATTTTAATTGATGTAAATAATATACAAGATTTTCACTTTTTTCCAGGATATGCTTAATGCTTATTAAAACTTTTTTTGTTGATGTTTTGTAATTATGATTGAATGTTAGGCAACTATGGCCTCCAGACTTCCATCTGATAGCGCTTCTTCTCCTACGCCTGGAGCTGGAAGCGGAAGTGAGCCTCCTATTCAGAGGAGTGATACCTCGGAATTTTTTATTCCTCCTGGATCCAATGATCCTGGATGGAAGTATGCTTTTCTAGCTAATCCGACTACTCCTAGCATGGTCACTTGCCGATTGTGTCGGAAGGTTGTGACAGGAGGGATCAATCGCATGAAGCAACATTTGGCTCATATTAAAGGTAATACGGCATCTTGTCCCAAGGTTACTCCTGAGGTGAAGAAAGAAATCATGGACAACATGGAGGAAATTAAAGTGAAAAAGAACGAGAATACCATGAGGATGAAAGACATTCAAGGACAAGTCTCCATCAAGATGAATCAACCCTTGGTTGATGAAGAGAGGGATATGAAAAGGCCCCGAACTTCAGTAGAAGATGTGCCTGCGGAGAATCTCCGCCAATCCACCATCAAAGATACCTTTGCCAAGGAGGAACGTGCACGTGTGAATTCATTCGTGGCAAAGTATTTCTATGACAATGACATTCCTTTTAATGTTGTCAAAAGCGACTCCTTTCTCCGAATGTGTGAAGCAATTGGGCAGTATGGAAGGTCATATAAGCCTCCAACATATTATGAGCTTTCAGAAACTCTTTTGAAGGAACAAGTTAAGGAAACAACAGATTCCTTACAAGCGCATTGTGATGCATGGAAGACTTCTGGATGTTCCATTATGACGGATGCATGGACTGATAGGAGGGAAAGGAGCATAATGAATATTTATGTCAACTGCGAGCTTGGAACTAGTTTTTTGAATTCAATTGACTCGTCTGTAGATTCTCATACCGCGGAGTACATTGCTTCCTTAGTGGATAAGTCCATTGAGGAAGTTGGGCTCCAGAATGTAGTCCAAGTGGTGACAGACAATGCATATCTGCCAATATGGCTGCAGGCAGAATCTTGAGAACCAAGTACCCATGGATATTCTGGAGTTCTTGTGCAGCACATTGCATCGACCTTATGCTCGAAGAGATTGACAAAGAATCGAAAGTGAAAACTGCCATTACAAAGGCAAGGACATTGACTGTATTCATATACAATCATGCCAAAACATTGAGCTTAATGAGACAATTTACACAAAAGGGCGAGATAGTGAGGTCGGGAACAACAAGATTTGCCACCACATATCTCACTTTGCAATCTGTGATGGAGAAGAAAGATAAGTTGAGACTTATGTTTTCTTCTGATGAATGGAGAGCTTGTAAATGGTATAAAACCAAGAAAGGGGAAATGGCTTCAGCCATAGTTTTGAGTCCTTCATTTTGGACTCAAGTGTCTTTGACATTGAAGGTATTTTCTCCGTTGGTACATGTTCTGCGGATTGTTGATGGAGATAGGAGGCCAGCTATGGGGTTTATATATGGTGAGTTGCAAGATGCTAGAAAAGAGATCATGAGCATTTTCAAAGATGTCGAAGCATCTTACAAGCATTTTGTTGATGCCATTGACTCAAAGTCAAAAGGAAGACTGGATAACCCCCTCCATCTTGCTGCGTATTTTTTGAATCCTTATTTCTTTTATAGGGATAATGCTCAAATCCAAAGGGAAGGTCTCGCTTTGATGAGATTCTTGGATTGTATGGATATTTTCTATCCTGATTTAAAGATCCAAGATATCATCACCAGGAAGGAGTTGCCTTTGTATGAAGGGGTAGAGGGACCATTTGGCAAACCTTTGGCTATCAGACAGAGGTCAATCATTGATGATGATTTCAATCCAGGTATAATTTCTCATTAGAAGTAATAGAATTATATGTTTAACGATTATTAACTGTTTTTTTCGAAAACATCCCGTTGGTAGGGATTGCATGGCATGGAAACGCCACATTTAAAGGAAATGGTAATGAAAGTTTTGAAGTTGATAGCTTCTTCCTCGGGTTGTGAAAGGAATTGGAGCACTTTTGAGGCGGTAAAGTTAAAAAATTGGTATGTCAGATTCAACGTCAAATTGAGAGATCGTCGTCTTAAAAAACAAAATGATCCATTTGCCACAAATGATAGAACTCATTTGAGAGATTGGATTGGTGAAGAAGATGAAGGAGATAATGAAGTTTTCCAAGGATCGGGGCTGACATGGAACTTAGTGGCTGATGCAACTGGTGCAGAAGATCTCGTGCAACATAGAAGAAGCCAAAGGCATGCTACTGGTTCAACCTTATTGCCGACTTTGCATGAGGAAGAACTCCTATCCGAGGAAGAAAGTGAAGATGAAGATGAAGATAATATCGCAGTGGAATTTGATGATGACTAGATTAGAATTGCTTTGTACTTTGTAGTTTGTACTTCATTATCGTTTGAACATTTCATTTTTCTTATGCTATCTTAATCAATACTTTTGCTAATGTTATTTGTTTTGAACTTCAGTTTTCTTTCATATTCTTACATATTTTGGTGATTGTTGTTAATTGTTTATGTTTACTAACTGTTTTATCAAAGTATTGATATTTGATTGATGGATAAATGGGAGTCATCTTTTTTATATGTTATGTTGGACCACAATTATACATAAGTTTAGTTCAGTTGTAGTCAAATTTGTACATATTTATTAATTTTAAATAAAAAATTAGGAAACCGCGTAGAACCGCATATACCCCGCATATGCCCCGCATACCGCTTAATCGCTATTCAGTGACCTGTCCGAACGCATGCGCATACTGCTTGCCTGAACCTTGGTCACTTGTGTATGTGGGTAAATTAATCCCTCAAGGATTCATAGGGATCCATTTACCACACCCAGTGTTTAGTCCCACATCTACCAGTGATGGGACTTGGGTGGTCTGTGGAGGCTATATAAGAAGCCCCATACTTTCTGTATCAAATGAGAAAGTCCAATGAACACATCAATTCTTTGAGGCGTTCTCCCGTGGTTTCATCCCGCTCCTTAGGGAGTAAGGTTCCACGTAAAAATCCCGGTGTTCTTCATTCTTTATAATTTAGCTATGACATTATGCTTCCGCATTTGTAGTTTCTAACATGGTATCAGAGCAGGTCGTTCTTGGTTGATTTTGAAGATTTATTCTTGAAGATTATCTACTCATTGTTTAAGATCGTTCAAGTTCGTTTTTTAGTTTTTAGGGTTTCTCAAAACCCTTATGTTCAGATGTCCCAAATTTTCAGGTCTTATTATTGTTTTTGAAGACTGTGTTCGATTATCAAGGGTTCAAGTTCTAAGGTTTTCCTGAAATCCTAGTTCTGCAAAGTTTTTGTCATCAAGAATCGTCCTCTATGCTACAACTCACTGCCATCTTGCACGATGCTGCTCATCATGGGATCTAGGGTTTTCTAAAGCCTTATTCTGCATGGCTTCATCTCTAGCAGAGATCAAAATTTGCAAGATGAGAAACTTCTAGGGTTCATGGAATCTTATGTTCTGCTGATCGGAGACCCATTGACAACGTCGATACCATATCTCCATCTTTCTCAAACCACCTGCCAGGCAGTGTTGCCCCATCTCCAGCCCTTGCGCTCCATCTTCAACATGCCATCGAGAAACCCTAAGGAGCACAGGTGGCGCGGGCAACGCGAGATCCAACAGTAGCATCGAGGAGCTCAGACGGTGGCCTTTTCTCTTCTCCACTTCCAAGCGATCCAAGCAGCGATGAGGAGAACTCCGCCTCCTAACGCGTCATCTCAAGGCACCTCCTTCTGATCGAGCTCCCTACAACGACGGAGCCCTCCCTCTAGCGGCTCCTTCGATCTGGAATTGGAAACCAACGATGATACGATCGTACTACCTCCCCGATCTGTAGGCAGCGCCGTCCTCTTGCCCAACGACCATTCCTCCTCTCTCTTTGCAGCTCCATGGCGGAGCCGCCCTCCTTCAGGCGGAGCTCGATCTTCAGACAACGAGCCCCACATCCTTCCGCAATCCCCAGGAAGTGGCCTCCATCTCCCATCGTCGCTCTTCAAGGCCCCTATCAAAGGGTGGTGGTTTTCAATAGAAAGGTTCCCAAGTGGGAACCCTAAATAGACCCCCAAGTGGACTGCTGCTGTAAGGGTCCAAATGAGCCAAAAGAAAAAAGGAAAAAAAAGAGAAGTGTGGTCGTGAGTTAAAAAAAGTTGAACGTTTTTTAAAAGGAGAGAATTTCTTTGAGAGAAAAAAGGTGCGTACACAAAAAGATCGTATGCGAGGAAAAAAAGAATGAAACAACTATAAAAAGGAGGAAACATCCTATAAAAAAATGAGAAGAAAAAGCCGAGAAAAAAATGGAGCTATGCTTATGTGATTTTTTGTTTTCCATTTTTCTTGTCTTCTCCCAACTTTGTCGATGTCATTGTTTTCCGACAAGTATGTGAGAAAGGGGGAGTATTGTATAATACATGCCGGTTTTTCAGATTCTCCATATTCCAGGCCAGTCAAATTTCAGACTCTACAGAGATTTTCAGATTTCTGACTCGACGATCAAATTCTGAGTCTTCAGTTTGATGTGCACATGTTTGCCATCATTTGTTTGGTCCCCATCTTTGTTTTTGATCTAAGAGTTTTCATGTGATACGTATGACCTCCATAGTAGAGAACCCATTTCCTATGCCATAGGGGCCATGGTTTTCATGTGGTTTCATAGGGACTCCAGAGTAAAGATCTCATTCTCTGAGCCAATATGGGAGAGATCCAGTTCTTCGATGAGGAGACTTTTCATACTCCTTTCTCCAATGACCATGGACTCCGACGAGTATGTCTCCACGGCTTTTCCAATTCAACCCTTCAGAGATGGAGCAGTTGTCCACATGATGCAGTCTTCTACATGTGGCAGGCCAGAGTACTCCGATGAAGAGACTCTCTTCAGTTTTAGTGACTTCGACATGCATAATACATAGCACTTCTTCTGAGAGGAGACCCAATTTGACTCACACTCCAGCCCGTTTGTTCCTCTGTACCGGCATGACATGAGAAGCAATGTCCTTGATAGCAACCGACAATTGTGTTTGCGCTGAGTTGATATTGTCTGCAGTGCCTTGTATTGTGAGTTTGAGATTTCTTTCTGTTTGTCCAAGTTGAGCATTGCATGCTCTAGCTTGAGGGGGAGTGTTGGAGTATATGCGCCACTTGTGTAGATGGGTTACCGCATCTAGTGTTTAGTCCTACATCTACCAGTGATGGGACTTGGAGGGTCTGTGGAGGCTATATAAGAAGCCCTAGACCTCCTATGTTATATGAGAAAGTGCAATGGACATATTAACCTTTAAAGGTGTTCTCCTGTGGTTTCATCCCGCTCCTTAGGGAGCAGGGTTCCACGCAAAAATCCCGATGTTCTTCCTTCTTTATCATTTATCTCTGATATTACACTTCCGCATTCGTAGTTTCTAACAGATAGTATTCTACAGAAAAAAGATAATCCAGAATAGCTCACATGTAGTATGAGCTATAACTCAAATTTTATATTGATTACTTGAGCAAGCAACCACATAGTACTTTTTTTTGAAAGAACACATATTACTTTTGTCACCCCATGTTATTAAGTATCCACCTACGAAGGTGATATCGTCGACTGTGGATCTTCTATCTTCAATAAAGCTAACATAGTCTACTTCTGAGTAGGCCATGAGATCGGTTGACGTCATTTGGTAAATATAACTAGTGGCATGGTTTCTTATTTTAGTTTATTTTATGTTCTCTATTTCTAATTATAACCCTTCAGTAGGTTTTCAAGCAATATAAGAATCCCTACCATGTGAATACAATTCATTCCATTTAAGTTCTCAGTTTTTTTTCCACATGGTATCAAAGCGATGTACCTATACAGGAGTTCGTACCTAAATCCCAACTACCACTACAACCCTCTCATGCGTTGACAACCCCCACCCTCTTGTGGGTCGCTTCTCATGCACGGGCTCTACAACATCATCGGTCACTCGCATGTCTCTGGTACCGCTAGCCACTCACACAGGTCTCCGGCACCGCTATCCCTTTCCCGTGCGAGCCTCTTGCATTGTACAGGACCTCAACATCCTTGCATGGTCCTCACTAACCCTCGTACATGCCCCCAAACCGCCTCCACCCACCTTGCGACATGTTGCAATCCTTCCACGCATGCATTATCCACCTCACATAGGGCTCCTCGACCAGGGGTCGCATCCCAAGTCTTCCTTCTCCTACACTGCCACCTCTCCAGGTGTGCGTGAGATCCAAGAAACCCTTGCTATTTCCCTTCGTAGCAGGATCATTATTGGTACTCATGCAAGAGTAAATTACTTCAGGACTTCACTGATTTTCTCTCCCTGATTGCGATGGCCACGTCTCCAGTCGGGACCAAGCCTCTGATATCCACAACTTCCAAGGTGGCTTGGGGGGCATCTGTTAAACTAAAAGGTATAGACAACTATTTATCTGGACTCATGCCTTCAAGATATTCATCAAAGGTTAGAGGAAGATATATGTTTTAACGAAGGAACCTTTGAAGGAAACATACAAGGAATATGATTCCACACTGGTGACAATTATAAGGTCATGACATGGATGGCCAATAGTGTCGAGCCTAGCATCGTCGCTAATCTCCTATACAAGGAGATTGCTAAGACATGGGTGAACTAGCGTAGACAAATTCACAATAGACTACTTCAGATTAGGGGCCGACAAGGCAGATAGTCAAACTTTCTGCTACAGACTACTCCAGGTTCGTGCAACTTCTACGTAGCTCTCCTTGTCTTGAAAGTACTCCTGTTATGAACCTAGATATAATCTCAGGTATTGTAGCCAATTCTGCTTTTGTCTCTGCTTTTGTCTCAGAACTAGCATGGATAATTGACTCTCACACATCTATTTACCTGATCGGAGAAGGTAGCTATTCTAACTTCTCTAGAATCTTCATATGCTGTGAATTCATTTTGCGTAGCCAACAATGTCCAATCACCAATGACTACCATCGTGACTATGGAGTTTTCTTCTAAACTCAAGTTATCTGAAGTTTTTTGTGCTTCTGACTTTCCTTTGAGCTTACTATCTATACATAAATTATATGTAGAGTTGAATTGTAGAGTAGTTTTTGACTAGTACTCTTGTTATTTTTAGGATATTCGGAGGATGCAGATCTTTGATGAGGGCCATGAGAAGAATGACCTATATTACATCAATATCCCCACATATGTCATTTTTGTTGCTATTGTCTTTGTTGCTGTTAGCCCATTCCTACAACATTTACGCATCGGTCATCCTTCTGCCAAAGCTCTCTATCAAATGTTTCCTGACCTGACCTTGCTGGAGACTTTTAAGTGTAAAGCATGCTAATTTGTCGAACATCCTCGTACTTCTTTACCTCAGAGGACCGACACTTGCCATTCCCCATCCTTTTCTTAGTTCATGGTGACATTTGGGTCCATGTCCAATTCATACTGTAGGGTGTTATAAATAGTTTATTGTTTTGCTGATGATTATAATATATCTTCTTAGGTGTATTTAACAAAGGAACGGTCAAAGATAAATAAAATTGTTAATTCCTTTTTTGAGTTTATAAAAACTTCTTTCTTTGAGAGTTATTAGAACTTTCAGAACTGGTAATGCTCTTGAGTTGTTCAACATGACTTGACCACCTTCTTTGCTACTCAGATTACCCTCCACCAGACTCCTATTTGTACACCCCGCAACAGACCGCGTTGGTGAAAATGATACTCCGTCATCTTCTGGCGATTGCTTGCATCCTCCTTATTCACATAAAAATCCTAAAACCTTCTGGGATGATGCTGTTCTTATTGTTATGTACCTCATCAATCGAATATCCTCTTTGATCCTGAATGCGATAACTCTCTCCTCCCTTCTATATAAAGATGGGGAGCCCTTTTCCTACGCTATTAAAGATCTTTTCTTGCAATGCCTTTGTTCATAACTTTCGTACTACAGATAGTTTATCTGCTTATGCGTTCAAGTGTTTTTCTTGTATACTCTTGAATCCAAAAGTCGTACATATGTTGTGATCTTGTCAGTCAATGCTACCACATTTTCGTTGTTGTCACGTTATTCGAGCATACTAGTTAGTTTGCTAAGTTGTTAGTGAGATTCCCTCCACCTCTCCATGTCTACGAAAGGAACCTCATATACAATGTGATTCCGCCCCTTTACCTATTTCTATTTTGTAGGGTGATGAGTTTTTTTAATTGATCCCACCACTACGAATCTAGATGCTCCTCCAGAGCTTCCTATTGCGCTATAGAAGTCTTAAAGGAAGTATACTCTACATCCCTTGTCACATTGTACTTCTACCAACACTCTATCCAGCACTGAGTATGGCAACCAATTTTCCTCGTCATCATCGCAGTGCTCTTCAGGACTAGGGATGGACACATGTCATGGATGAAGAGAATGGACACTTATGAGGCTCGTGGGACCTTGCACCATTTTACCAGGCGTGGCCTCTGTTCTGTGCATATTGGTCTTTACGAAAAAACAATCATTTGATAATTCAATTGCCAGATTAAAAATTTGACTTATAACAAAAGGCTTCATTTAAACCTATGGCATCGGTTATGTTGAGACCTTCTTTCCCGGTTGCCAGGATCTATTCACACGATTCTAACCATTGCAACCAATAAGAATTGGCCTACTTCTCAACTAGATGTGAAGAATGCCTTCCTCTATTGTGACCTAGAGGAGGAGGTATGCATGATACAAATGCCAGGGTACTCCGTCGAGGGAGTATGCATATTGATTATATAAGGGCATTTATGGCCTAAAGCAGAGACCACGAGCGTGGTTCGACATAATTACTTAAGAAATAAACTCTTTTGGTTTCTACAAGATTGTATTGGACTATTCAATGTTCATTATATGGAGGCCCCCATGTACCGTTATACTTGCTGTTTGTGTTGATGACATGGTTATTACCGATGATGACAACTCAAGCATTCTTGATACCAAGGCATTCCTTTGGTAGGTATTTCTCACCAAGGATCTTGGCTATCTCTAATACTGCCCAGTTATTGAGGTGATATGTACGGTAGAATGATTACATTTGTCACAGAGAAAGTATTTTTTTGGATGTTTATGTGGAAATTGGCTTATTTGGATGTAAACCATCATTTATACTAGTTGAATCACAAAGATATATCATCTCTATCGATCTAGTGTTTTAAGATACTGGGCGATATATAAGCCTAATGAGCAAACCGCTGTCCCTCGTTGTCATTATACTTGATATATCATATACTGTGAGCAAAGCTACTCAATACACGGAGAAGTCACGCTACAACTATTAACGGGACACTCTTTTAATCTTTTGATACTTAAAGGAATCTCCACCAAAAGACCTCTTTTATGGAGCTAACATCCATACTAATATCACATCCTATGCAGATGCTGACTACGTTAGATTTACTGAGGACGTGCTATTCATGACTGATTTCGTCATGTTTGTCGGTGGAAACCTACCTTATTACATGGCAAAGTAAGAAGCAGACCCTATCCTTTAGATCAAGTGGAGGAAGAATACAAAGAACGACTTAAGGTACATGCGAGATCACTTGGTTCTTATTCTTTCTACATGAACTTGGGTTCCCTGCTACAATCCTTTTTCCTCTTTACTTTGACAACAAGTCCATCACATACATTGCCACTAATGTTGTCTTCCATGAGACTAAGCATATTGTGGTGTGCTGAGATATTAGTTATCTTTTATTCATTCTATGTATTTTTTCCTTTCTATCTACGTTATGTAATTTACCTAACATGTTTCTCCTATATGTAAGAGAACCCTAGGGCCTCATGAATAAGAGACTTAGTATTTTCTCTCCAAATAGTATCAGAGTGATGGTCCCGGATCGACGTTCTAGTACCCAGTGCCCTAACCCCACCCACGACCCCCGCTCCTTCGCCTCACGCCACTGGGAGCCTTGCCTACGCCGTACACCCGCCATCGGTGTTCTCTCTTGGAGGGCTGCATCCTCGTAGCACCTCCTTAGACTCTTGCGGCATCGTCAAGCCCTCCCTAGGGCTTGTGCAAGTTGCCCAAGCGACAACCTAGGAGCCAGTGGGCCCTAACATTGTTATCCAAGCCAACCTTGGCCCCTTGATCTTCCTCCAGATCTGTTGGGTATCGTCCAACAACACTGTGGTCATCTAAGGACCCCCTAGGGCCCTTATCGGCCACCTCTAGGCCTCCTAGGGCCCTCCTATTCCTCTCCGACACTACCCAACACTCATGAACGAGCTGATTTTGAACGGAAAAAGTGTTTTCAGATGAATAAATCACCATTTCCGGTCCTAGCACGGATCAAGGATTGATGATGATGGTTATATGAGTCTATACGTACAACCAATCAAGATTTAGAAAGTCAGTATGTGGTATTCATTCAATCAGGTGGTCTGAAGTGAGTAAGGGGAAGTATAAGTATATGCAGATTATGCGGTTTGTGTCATTTAATTAAAAATAATTAAAAATAATAAAAAATAATAAAAAATAATAAAAAAATAGTTGACAATATATTAAAACTACATGATTCGTTTCATTAAAAAGGAATGTTGGATAAGAAGGATGTTGGCTACACAATCCATTAAATTGAATCATATGAATACAATAAATTACAAAAGAAAGAAATACTCTATTGAAAAATCGGTGATGATTGTTCAGTTTATGCATATTGAAAAACCGGTGATGATTATTCAATTTATACATAAGACATGCAACGACATTATTGACATTGGTAACATAGATCGTCACTAAAATTTCTAAGTCAATGGATAGAACCTAGTGCCATTTGATTTATATTTATGATTCTAGAATCTAAGGTTCTAAAAATATTATTGATGAGAACTAAAAAATCCCGATGTATAAAGCTTCAAAAAATATTGTTTCTTAAGATGCGTAATCAGAGATGATGGAAGAGGTCGGGTATTAATCCTATTTAATATGCGGTTGCTTATACGCTTTAACCACATATGGCCACATATGATATATGCGGTTTAGAAGGGTAACCGCATGTGCATATGTGACCATATCTATGGTGTTGAACTAAATTTTTCACGGGTCTAAAATATGTCTCACACAAGGCGGAGACGCAGTCGCTGAGGCGACCCGCAAGAAATCCCTATTCGAACAACAATTAACCCATAACAGAGATCAAACAATGTAAAGCAAGATGTGGAGTTAAAATTTATTATAAATCTACATAAAAGATGTGTATAGAAGCAAGTATGTAGAGGTCGAACACAAGGAACAAGCAGGATAGATCGGGCAATCAATGCACAAGGACGAATGTGATCGAATGTCTATGCAAGTGCTATTTTTGTGGGTTTTTAATTTTATATTTTTTTTGATTTTATATTTTTATATTTTGATTTTTAATTTACTGATTTTGTATTTTATTTTTATGTTTTGTATTTTTATATTTTTTTGAATAAGGAGATAAAGCTATATAGGATGTGTATATATATATATATACATACACAAGAGAGAAGATAGAGATAAAGATAGGTTAAAATACTCAAAATGTAGGAAATAAAGTGTTTTTGTGCTTTTATATTTTTATAATGTTTTTGTGATTTTTCTAAATTTTCCTAATTTTTTTGGTATTTTTAAAATAAAAAATACTGAAAACTGTGGAAAAAGTTATTGGCCGAAATTAAAATGGAGATGAAAAATATTAAATAGTGTCAAAAATTCTCCAAATTAATTTTAAACGAAAGATAATACAGTAAGGAAAATTTAGAAACAGAAATTAGATTTTTGTGATTTTTAGGAGTTTTTAAGATTTTTATGAAGATTTTAGGGGTTTTCTAATTTTTAGGAGTTTTCTTTTGAATTTTGTAGTGATTTTTGGTCTGAAGTTAAAACACATAGAAACAAACAAAATACATTTTTTTTGGATTTTTTCAAAACTTTTTTATAATTTTTATGTATTTTCTAGTGCAAACAATGAAGAAAATGCATGTTTTTGGATTTTTATAAATAATAAAATGCAACAAAAATGCAAAATAAAAATATAGCGTGGTAGAGCAATGCAACATGCACACAATGATATTTTTTTTGGGAATTTTTAGGGTTTTATAGATGCATGAAATAAATAGATACAACAAAGAGAAACTACACCACTGACAAGGGCTGTTTTGTAATTATCCAGAAATCCGAGGGCGACAGTGCAATTTGTCCATAAATCTATAACTAATTACATGAATTAAAGGGCTAATCCTAAATATGCAAAGCTGTCAGGATATAGCTGCAAAATCGCCATGGTCAAGTGCACAGAGCACGTGACTGGGCAGGGAATTGATTGTAAATATTGCTAATATGAGGGCTGGAATGCAAAATTTCCCAAAAGATTACGTCACAGGAATGTTTTAGGACTACTCAGAAATACAAGAAACGACATGCCCTTGCCTGCAAAATAGCCAAGCGCACGTGCTCGTGCACATGCGCCTCTCTGGCAAGGGCGGGCTTTAAATTTTAGAAAGTCCGAGGGTCTTTTGATAAATATTACAAAAATACTAACACCGCAAAGGAAAGATTGAGAATTAATAATAAATAGCAAAATGGATTGGGCGGCTATGCAATTTACCCAATCCTAAGGCGCGATCGTACGGTGGGATTTCTCCCACTTAAACACGTGGCAAGCTCCTGGCGTGCGAGACCTCTTCGAGATCCTACGGCCGCGATTAGATCCGACGCTTTCGATCGAACGACTGGAAGAGACCTGATCGGACGGCAACTGGGAAGTCTGGAATCCAAGCCCGATCGGACGACCGTGGACTCCTCTGGATGAACAGGGAAGAACACGGCCCCAACCGAACTTCGATTGGCTGTATGGCGTTGCTCCGGCCACTGTCTTTGCCGCAGAAATCGTCCAAAGACGTCTGGAAGTGTCCTTGGTCCGCTAACGGATCCAAAATGGCTCTATGAGCTCTGGTGCTCCGCGGTGGAGTCGAAGAAGGAGTTGGGGTCCAAGAACCTCGCGTTTCCAAAATCGACCCTCCAAAGGGGTCCTTTGACTCCCGTGATCTGCAAAAAGAGTGTAGAGGAGCGCGGGCAAATTGCCGCGCACCTCGAGATGGCGAAAGAAGGCGGAAGGCGTTGGAGTGGAAGCTCACCGGAGCAAGCTCCGACAAGAGGTGGCTGGGGTGATTAAGCTGGGTTTTTATCGAAAAGGAGGGTAGATCTAGGTTCCTAAAGCTAAAGCGGATCTAAAAAAGCAAGAAAAATGAATAAAATGCAAACCTCAAGCCACGAAATGACGAGATGGTACCTCACGGCGGCGCGCCGGAGATGGGGGTGGAACTGGCTCTCCTGACCTCACCGTACCTCAGACGAGAGTGTTGGAGGCTCCCCTGTCACGGGAGTCGATTCGGAGCACTCTCAGAGGTCTAAGCTCGACCAAGAAAGGGTTCAAAGATCGAATGGAAGGTTGGCTGGGTTTTTGAAAGAGTGATGGAAGGGGCTCGAAGAACGGGACATAGCAGGCGACCTAGCGACTCACACCCCGAAAAAATCACTCGGCGTGAAAGACCAATACACATGGTGCAAAAGCTGTGAAGAAGTCGACACGAAATAATGCAAGGAGTGGCCTCGATAAATCCGCAAAAATCCGCCAAAACGATGTTCTGACATAGGTGGCAGAGGGGGGTCAGACAATTGACCTTTGGTCAACAGTCCAAACCACCTGGTTGGTCCACGTGGACCAAACAGGAAAAACCCGCTGAAAAAGAATTAGAAATTCATTTAAAAATATTAAACGATTTTATTAATTTTAGGTTATTAAATAAAAAATATTTATTATTTTATAAATTATTTTATTACAATTTTTATTTATTTTTTAGAGGTTTAAAAAATATTTATCTATGTATTTTAATAATTTATTTGTATTTTGTATATTTAATTTTATTTATTTTGTTTATTATTTTATAAATTTATGAATTAATTTATGAACTTAAATATATATTTTTATTTTATTTTTCTGATGTATTATGTACCATTAAATAAATAGAAGTATAATTCACATAGGTATAATTATAGGTATTTCATCTATATATTGTATTCAAGTATTTTATTTTTGAGTTTTCTTTGTGTTGTTATTCCAGTTTTAATTTACATATGTATTATAAATAATATTTACAAATATATAAAAATATAAAATTATAAAAATAATGAATAATAAAATGAATATTTTAATTGGTATAAGTATACAATAGGGGTCCAAAACTCAACTTTCAAACCGTAATTCCGAAAAATACGAAACCACCTTCATTAAATAGCTTATCAAAAATTATATATAATTAAAGATGATTTTGATAAGTTTCGAGTTTTTATTTGAGAGATACATGTATGGGAAGTTGGGGTTTTGGAAACTTATTCAGATCATAACTTTTTATCTGTACATTATTTTTGTATGAAATCAATTTTGTATTTTTCTATATTTAATTATCTACAAATTTCATGGTCAAAGATCTTTATTTGAAGTATAAAAAGTGGAACCAAAAATAGATCCCAAAATGAATTAAAGAATTAATTAAATGAAAGGCTTTTTTATTTTATTTTGGCCCTTATCTCCCCCTACTTTATTCCTTGTCGACCTAGACATCGAGATACCCAGGTCTCGGGGTTTCGAGTCATAAAAAATTACAATATTTTATTCTTTTTCTTTTCTTTTCTTTATTCTATAATTTTGACTTTAAAAACTATATTTTATACAATATTTACATACATAACATGAATGCTAAAATGCATGAATTAGAGGTATTTACATGCATTTACTAGGGTTTTTGAGGCCAAAATGATAGAATAAAAATGATGAAATGGAGGTTCGTCATACGGTTGCATGGACCGCATTTTTGTACACTGCAACCAATCCTCTATATGATCGTGTAGATCCGCTCGGATCGGTCTACTACCCTAGTCAAGTTTCATTTTGGTCTCTTTTCTTCATCATGTTAGAAAGCAAGGGTATATCTTCTCTTGTCCGGTGCCTTCAATAGCTCGGCTCCCTTCGTAAAGATGGATGAGACCGACTATGAGTTGTGGTCCATGCAGTTCTTGACTCTCATGCAATGCAATAACGAGTCTTTGTACTATTGGTGGTCATAGATATTTTACAATCTTTGTAGTGATTATAACTATTAGAGTATGTAATAGAGGGGTAATTGGATAGGATCTCTCCAAGATCCAATTATCCCCACTCATATTTAGTCCCACATGGATGAGCGGCGGGACTTCGGTTTGTCTATGAGGCTATATAAGAAGTCCCACACCTTCTGTACTTAGAGAGAAATTCTAATAGAAGATTCAACCCTTTGAGGCATTCTCCGGTGGTTTCATCCCACTCCTTCGGGAGTAGGGTTCCATGTTAGATCTTCATGTTCTTCATGTTTATTGCTCTTGATCTGTTTATTGCTTCCGCTTATTTATTTCAACATGGTATTAGAGCTTATTATAATCTAATAGTGGAAAGGGCTACCCGAGAGGTGGAGCCACCCCTACAAAGAGGTAGGAGGAAAATGCTACTCAGAGTATGCAACTGCTACTGGCCTTGGAAATAAGTGATGAGCCATGTCGGAATGAGGAAGTTGCAAATATAACCGGGGAGGTTGTAATACCCCACCCCCCAAAAATAGTCCTACATCTAAAACTCATTAAGTGCGGGTGTCGATTATAAGTGGTGGGGATTACGACTTGACAACTTGAGCTTGAGCATTGTGAGTGGTTATCAACGGGTCCATTTGGACTAGAACTTAATAATTTATTAGGGCTAGTTTTCCTCGATAACAAACCGTGGACTTGATAACTTATGTCAACGATGTAACATCTAAGGTCCTCAGCGCAGTGCCTCCTCCGATGTCCAGCAACTCCAGACACACCCTAATGATCCCAGCGACAACACAGAGCAACCACGGCTGCCCCAAAGGGGCACCACCGATTCTTGAAGAAAAAAAGAATGGGAACGATTCTATAGTCCCGATCATCATCGTTATCTTTAGCATCGGGTTTGTGCGAACATCAGGCCCCCAAGGTGGCGCAACACCGGCAATCACTCCACACCTTATGCAGGCGGTGGCAACTACCAACTCTAGGACGAGCGACCACTCCTTAAACGCTGAACCTTCTTTCGCAAGGTGGTGGCGGCAACACAGATCTTGCGTGCAGATCTTGGGCAAGTGATTCACCACTGCTGGTGCCGCCTTCTCATGCCGCCCACCACTCCAGAGTCTACCTCTTGGCGACACACAACATCCTGGCGACAAGGATGGGTTCCCAATGGGGAACCCCTAATCCCTCCTTTTGAGGGAGGGAGCAGATTCCTCTTCTTAATCGGCCCTAGTAAGGAAACGAGGCCCAAGTTGGGCCGCTGCTTTGTATTTTTCTTAAAAAGGAGCTGAAAGTATAGTCCCATGTAGGTTGTGAGTTGAGGAAAGAAAAGAAGAGCCCATAAAAAAAGAATCCGTTTCTTTTAAAAAGGGACGACAAAAAAATATTGATAGAAAAAAGATGGTTAAAAAAGAGAATAATTTGTGCAAAAAAAGAAAATGTACAAAAATAAATAAAAATATGCACGTTTTGTTTTGATTTCTCCCAACTTGATAAAATGGCTAATGAAGAAGAAAGCGAAGAAGCTATGTTACAAGATCTTTCCATCAATATCCATGCTCTTATCCTATCAAGTGTGGGAGAATGGGGGAGTTAGATTGAGCATGTATTCTTCTTCGAGATGTATTCATAGGACTTCTGCCCATCCACGATTGACAGACTGACATTCCAGACTATTATAGTTATCAACCATATTCAATGAGCATCAACTACTAGTCTGCGCCGGACTTTCTTCATCTACAATTATTCTTCTCTAGGTACGACCTGGTATCGCAGCGAGTACTACATGCGCGACAAAGGTACTTCCTGATGATCTGAGCATCACAAACCCATCATCGATTGAGGTCTTCTATCAACAGTGTGCATATATTCTTCTTGAGATGTATTATGTGTATGTTGTATATTTTGTTCTTTTGTTGTAAGCTACAACTTTCTCTGCTCCAGCTTGAGGGTGAGTGTTGGAGTATGTAAGGAAGGGGTAATTGGATCTCTCCAAGATATAATTACCTCCACTCATGTTTAGTCCTACATGGATGGACGATGGGACTCCGATCTGTCTGTGGGGCTACTGTACCATACAAACTAATAGATATATCTTAATTATTCTTTGAAGGTTACGATGATCAGGGTGGTGATCAAATCAAAGGACTCTTTTAAATAATGCAAATCACAAACTCATCATTCTTGAATCCAACATATTAAAAATTTTTAATAATGCAAATCAAAAGCTCAACATCTAAGTACTTACAATCAATTTGATTAAAATAATTGGATACATGATTAAAACTAAGTCTTTACAATTTACAAACATTTATTTCTAACTAGAGAAGATTTGTGTTCTTCCTTCAAATAAAAATTAAGAATATACACTAATTGTGGTCTTCCTTTCATTTTTTGCAGCAGAGGTTGGTGATGCATCATAGATAATTCTTTTTTCGATTCGATGAATCTGAAGATGCTTCACTGATAACGACCGAAGTGTAGGAGTCCAAATGAACTGTCGTACCTCAATCAACCACCGTAATTTGAACACTGTTGGGACCACAATGTCTCTGGATCCCAAGAAGGTCACATCCACAAAAGCGACAGTCAAAGATAAATCCTCCAAAATTAAAATTTGTGCATTCATAGTTTGGAGGGTCAGATCAATGAGACCAAACACTTGCAAGCAATTATCAATAAAAGGAATATTACATCATTTAGTGAAATAGAAGTTTAGATTTTCATAGACCCTCAAATGTCCTTCCCTGGTAGGATCCGGATAAGACATGGTAACTCAATAGAAATCCAGGAGGCTGAAGAGCAAGGGCCTTAGTATAGCAACTTGCATAATCAATACGAAATCCGATACATTGTTCAGTGTGAGACACAAAAACCTATGCCTTTAGAGACTACCCAAAAATGAGACCACATAAGCTGGTAATGTAACAAGGATTCTTAGAGCTTCCATGAAGCCAGATATCTAACCACCTGCATTCTCTCTGCATTCTCTCTGTTAATAACTCGGACAATATTTGATGTAACCATCAAAATCAATTGTCATCTTTCCAGTATATAGGGATATGATTTCATAAATAACTTCAGCAATAAAGATATTATAGGAGATAAATGTTGCAGACCTCCTAAAAGCACATTAACTTTTCTTAGCCTCCTCTTCTTTAAACCCTTATATGAATTTCTCACAAGGGCAAGAACAATGATATACTCAAACGTATCAAAAGAGCCTTGAATAGCTCTTCGCTACCGCCATGAAAGGAGAAATGATCCTCCTAAAGCGTTCTTCACAACGACGTGTTCTCTTACTTAAATTCGCAAAAATCAAGTCCACAACTTCATCATTTGATGGAGTCCCAAGATCCATCCTGATTTGGACCTTTAAGGGAAAGATTCATCCTTAAAATTCACTCATGGCTCTCCTCCAAAAGATGGATAATAGAGAACTGTAATGTAGCAGAGGAGTAGTGTAAGGGACCAATGCACACATACATACGTACACTCTCACTCACACACGCCAACACACATGGAACTGTGTTTGAATTAGGGCACTACAAAAAATATATCAAATTGATAGTGAATCATATAATGTATGTCAAACCAAGACAATACAACTACAAGTGATATTAATCCAACCATATATGCAAGGAAAATTCGTGCATCTAACACGCCATTCTTGCATCTAAACACAAAGTCATCATTCTTGCATATAAGAAGACTGGTTAATAATGCAAATCACAAACTCATCATTCTTGCATCTAACACATAGATAATTTCCTAAGCATGTATCAAATCATCAATTAGAACTATTACATAACTTGAACATTAATACTAAAAATAATATATCAATTGGGGTGCTAAAAATAATATATTACACTTATTAATGCAAATCACAAACTCATCATTCTTGCATCTAACACTTGGAATGGTGTAAAGTTTCAATCATACAATTAACACAAGATTAACGTTTAGGAAAAAATGATTTAGATGTCGTAAGGTATCATATTCGTCTCGAACGAGATTGGCAAGAGACTAAAGAGGAAGAGGGAGTGCGATCGAAGCGGATGATGGAGGTCGAGAGCTCGATGAGGGAGGTGACTTCTCGCGAGGGAGGAGGGCTGGGAAGCGGCGAGGGTCGGAGGGGGCGTCGAAGGTAGGGTATGGGTGAGAAGAATCGTGAGAATGAAGATGAAACTTGCTTGTTTGATACTATAAGACTATCGGGGACGGTTGCACAACCGTCCCCTATTGTGATGATTGGGGGACAGTCTACTTAAGACAATCCTTTCTGAGCGTTGAATTTACATAAATTACTGCTAACATAAAGCATATGCGACGGTGGTAAAAATCGTCCCATTTACGCGATCGTCCCCTCTAGTTGCTCGGGTATCAATGGTAATCACCTGATGGAGACGTTCACAGAGAACGGGAGGAGATGATCCTAACCGTCAGAGGCAAGGCTTAGTGAGCGGACGTCTGATACCTTTATGTACTCGGAGTGGACGGTGTGTGACTGTGACTTGCGATCTATAGGGACGTTCATTTAGTTGACCGTCTCCAGTTCGATTGGTGAATAGGGACGACTGCTTAAGAACATCCCCGCCATGGAAGGACATATCGATATCGGTATCGATATCGGTACCATGTCGATACCGGTATATTACCGATATATCGGCGATATATCGACGCCATATCGCCGACATCGGGATTCAGCTCGCCTTTTTCGCCTATCGATACCCGATATCGGACATATCGTCGATATATCGGTGACCTGTCGATACCGATATATCGCCGATATATCGGGATACGACCTTCCATGGTCCCCGCTAGTCGTCAAGGTGGACAAACGTCGTTCAACCGTCTCCTTTTGTTGTTTAGGAGATGGTCGTTTATTGACCGTACCATACCGACGTCCCCAAAGATCGGTATGTTTGTAGTGATAGCATGAAACTCCATATTATATGTGTGGAGAAGAGATTGAATTGTTATGTTTATTCTATGGATCTAGGATTTCTTATATAGAGAGAAACCCTAGAGAGTAAAGAGGGAGAAATACATATATATCTCCGAAGGGGTACATGATACAAGATAAACATATTAAGCAATAAGTCTAACACTCCCCTTCAATCCAACTTGAAAATTAATGAAGAGAGACGTTTCATTGGTAGTGCCTTCGTAAAGATGTCTGCAAGCGGAAGTTCAATGGAGATGTGTGGAGTAGCGATCCTTCATCCTCGTACTGCAGTCTGCATCGTGAATGAAGTGATATTCAACCTTTATGTGCTTAGCTTGCTCATGAAATACAAGATTGGTGGAGATGTAAGTAGCAGACCTGTTGTCATAGTGTAAAGGTACATGAGTATCAACTAGAAGTCAAAGTTCTTGTAAGAAGATCATAGATGGCTTGGGCCATTGCCTTGTATTTACTTCTGCACTAGATCTGGAGATTACTGTCTGTTTATTGCTTCACCAAGTAATCAGGTTGTCCCCACCGAGCATGGCGTAGCCTGTAGTAGATCGACGGTCCTAAGGAGAACCGACATAGTCAACGCCTGTATAGGTGGAGACGTCAGTGTGACCATTGGCCCCATAGAAGAGTCCCCCGACTGGATATTCTTCAAATATCGAAGGATTAGAAGACCATCATGTCAGTGATTGTAAATTGGACCCTTCATGTGCTCGCTCACCCTGCTCACAACATATGATATATCTGACCTAGTAACAACGAGATAGAGAAGTTTACCCACTAGGCTTCTATATCGTGTAGTATCCTCAAATGCCAGATCAATAGATGTGGAGTGGAATGTTTTTTCACTTGTGCTGGGATGCCAGATGGCTTGCATCCAAGTAGTCTAGCCTCATTAAGAATGTCTAGGCAATACTGCTTCTATGAGAGACAGAGCCCCTTGGCAGTACGTACCACCTCAATGCCAATAAAGTAACACAGTTGGCGAAGATCCTTCCTGCCAAAGACCTTTTGGAGAGAGGTCTTGGTCTATGAAATCCCTGCTTCGTCTTCTCCAGTGATAGCCATATCGTCAACATAGACAACAAGTATCACGATGCCAGTAGACCATCGTCTAATGAAGATGGAGTAGTCAGTTGTCGTTCTTTGAAAGTCGAGTGCTGATGTCAATGCTATATCTGTAAAACCATGCCCAAGGGCTCCACCTCAGACCATAGATGTCTTTACATAGTCGACATACACACTTCCCCTCGACTACGTAACTCGACGGTTGCATCATATGCACCTACTCCTCAAGATCACCATAGAGAAAGACGTTCTTCACATCAAGTTGAAAGATGGGCATGCTTTATTCGTAGCAACAAAGATAATGATACATATAGACCCCACTCTGGAAATTGGAGAGAGTCTTAAAGTAATCAACATTGTAGGTCTGTATGAAACTGTTTGCAACTAATCTGGCTTTTAATTTATCAATTAACCCATCATGCGACTGTTTGATATTGAAGACCCATCTGCATGCGACAAGATGAACTCCCAGGGGGCACATCACAGTATTCCACGTGCTCGAGATGTAAAGGCATCCATCTCCTCACTTGTTGCCAGCTGTGGTCTTGTAGTACATTGATGATTTTTGGGAACAGAAATGGCCATCAGGGCATTTGCAAGCCTCTTGTCCATCTAGATAAATCATAAATGTATGTAAAATGTGACATATGATGAAAAGTACATTGCATTTTTATTCGCGGAGATCTATAAGAAGCTCCTTAGGCACATCAAGAGCAGCAGTGGTAGGAGCACTTGAAGAAGGCATATCATCCTGCAAAAAAGGAACATACAAAGATACAGAAGTAGGAGCAATGGTGCGCTTGCATTTATGGACAATCAATGGAGGTGGTAGATCTAAAGGGATGCCACTCATAGTCTGTGTAAAGAGGAAAGTCTGATCAAAGAAAGTGACATCCGCAGAAACATAGTATCGACGTTCAACATGATCATAACACCAATATCATTTCTGAGTGCAAGTGTATGCAAGAAAAATACACTTGATAGTCATATGTGAAAATTTGTCTGCTACATGGAAATTGTGAACAAACACAATGCACTCAAAAATCTTCAACAGTAAAGGAAAATGAGTCTCATTGTGGTATAACCGAGAGAAAGCGGTGTCCCCTTTTAGGACAAAAGATGAGACCCTATTTATGAGATGTTTAGCAGTAAGGATGGCATCCCCCCCAATAGTACTTGGGAACATTCATCTGAGTAAAGAGAGACCTGGCAATGTCAAGAAGATGTTCGAGTTTCCTTTCCACTATCCCATTTTGCTGAGAGGTATACACACATGTTGTCAGATGTACAATTCCCTAGGAGGCAAAGAAAGATGTCAAGTAATGTTGGGTGAACTCAAAAGCATTGTCAATTCGGATAATTTGAACACAGACAGAGAAAGAAGTTTTAATATATTGAAAGAAATTCTTGTCAATCTTATTGATATCCAAATGTTCTTTTATTAGATAAACCCAAGGATTTGCTATAATCATCCACAAAGACATCAAAATATATGTGACCACTCAAAGCTCGGACCAGACAATGTACTCAAACATCACAGTGAACTAATACAAAAAAGATTGGTATGACGCCACTCATCACGAATAGGAAATGAAGATCGACGATGTTTCCCAAACTCATATGCCTCACACTGAAAGGGCTTCAGAGTAGAGAGTTCAAGGAACATCATGGAGATAGCCTTGGCAGAAGGATGTCCAAGATGAAGATGCCATATAAAGGGATCTTTGGAAATGGATGCAACACCAGAGAACGTAGAATATGAGGATATGTCAAGATAATAGATGCCATTCTTCTCATGCCCGTACTAAAAATTTGCATCGTCCGGATGTCCTGAAAATGGCAACAAAATTCATCAAATATCACACGACTATTAAGCTCACTACAAATCTTATGAACAAACTATAAACTGAGAGAGAAATCAGGAGCATAATGAACATTAGACAATTAGAAATTAAAGCTTGGAAGAGAACTCCATGATTCCGATGGTAGTAACATGCGAGTGAGCCCCATTAGCGACTTGAACCGACTTCACTGATGAAGAGGGTTTGGAGAAGGTTAGTAGGCTACCTTCGTCGGTCAGTATGGCTGGCAGAATTGGCTACTGTATCTAAAGTGGTTGCCAAAGTAGCAATGGTAGTCTCACTAGTAAGAGCGGGCCCATGGATCTAAAGAATCTACATCAGATGGGGTAATATGCATCATTGAGTTTTTATGGTTGGACCAATGTGACCGATTGATTGAACCCATGATGACATCAACAGTTCATACAAACTAGAAAAACCCGAACCGTTGTATTGTTGGTTTGGTTTGTATAGCCTGACTTGGTTGGACCAAAAAATGAATAATGATTTTCAAGTTTTTTCAATAATACATGTGTCTTTCCAGGCTTTTTTAATATCAATTAATTTATACCACTATTTTTATACCATTGCATATATACCCCTATATTTTTATAAAACTCATAGTAGTGGCCTTTTCTTAGTACATATGTGCTCCTATATTATACCAACATAAGGACTATTATTATTATTTTTTAACAATATAGGGGTAAGTTTGTAATTGCTAAAAAGTGAAGGGCATAAATGTTATTAGAAAAATTCGAAAAGGCACAATAAAAATAGTTTATCAAATTCATATAAATTCATAACTGTGATGTACGGAATTAACAAATTTAATACTATTCAAACTCCAATTGACGACAAGTGTTGTTAATTTACTACTACTCATAGTATGACTATAGCAACTTCTTCTTTATGTAAAGCCATCGTTTGTTGCTATTGGAAGGGGACAACCTCATGCACAATATGGTAAGAGAGAGGCAATGCTCGTAAAGATGGAATGAACATTGATTCATTGGCACATATGAAAGGAAAAGAGATAAATGAGTGTCATACAACATGTTAGAATGAGGTTAGAATATGGATAGTTTTTTAAAAAAGCATTTTATCAAATAATTATGAATTATTTTTTGTAAAAAAGTAGATGGTTAAACTGATGGTTTGGTTCAATTGGTTCAATCGAGTTAATGTGGTCCAACCGAGTTTTGATCGGTTTTGATTGGTTTTTATTGTTTGATAAAATATCAGGTAATTGTACCGTTTTTTATTCTTTGTTTAACTGGTTGAATCATCTGGTTCGTTTTTTAAAACCTTGATTGTCTGTCCACTAGAATATGGGCAGATGACGCCTCTTCAACATTGCAGGCGTTCTCATAGGCATTATTAGTTAGAGAAGGAGGTAAGCCAAACTTCCGCCAGAATCGTTCGGATGGATTATTCCATTGACTACAGTGAGTGCCCTATGAGTACTAAGGAGTAGTAATATCTCGTCCACTGTCACTGTCCACATCACGTCCACGATCAAAGTCTCGTCCACGACCTCCTCGGAAACTCTGTCTTCCTCCTTGTCCAGATGATGCTATGCAGGCAGAGTTCTCAGCGAGTGGTAAGGTAGAAGCATGTGTAGCTGATGTCTCCGGATCTTTGAGACAACCAATTATGATCTTCATTGATGGCAAAGTATCCGATGTTAGAAATTGCTCCTTCACTGCTGGATATTTTGGTTGCAGTGCATCAAAGAAATAATACACCTACCAGTACGAATGCTCCTGGGCCTGTTTGGTGCAACAAGAAAGCTGGAAGATCACAAGCTCCTCATATAGGCCAGTGAGGTGCCTATAGTACTCAACTAAGGTAGAGTCACCTTGAGATGCAAACTAGATTCGCTTGTAAATGATAGCGAGCCATGACTTTGTCGTCTTCTGGGAGTAGGTCTGCTTAAGATCATCCAACATCTCCTTGGCCGTGCCTTTGAAAAGCAAGTTCGATGCAATATGTGGCTCAATGTTGTTGGTCATCTAGTTGGTGACGCGGTTGTTGTCTACAAGCCATGTATCATAGTCTTTATCAATCTCTGGAGGATCTTTAGTCAGGATATAGACTTTTCGTTGACCTCCAATGAACACCTTAGCATAAAGAGACAAGAGTATGTAGTTTCTGTGCCCTTAGGTTTGATAATAGTGCCTTTTACCATCATGGGAGAAATGGGATCAAATTTTGTCGAAATTCGACCGGAATTTGGGGGTCGCAATTCAAAAGCCGACAGAATTGACCAAAATTTCGTTTGAATTTCGGTCGAAATACACGAAATTTCATTTTGGCCGGTCACTTAAATGGTGACCGAAATCAAAATTTGAGGCTTTATGGGAGACAAAGTGTACAAGTGCTTTGTCTCAGTAGGAATGGATGTCATCGTGGTCAGATAGAAAGATCAATGAAGTCTTGTTGTTGTTCAAATATGCATATGTGGACTGAGAAAAGCCTTAGAACTCACGTACGTATATGTAGGAGGTCTGAACTCGTGATGAACAATAGACTAGGGGGTCCTCCGGGACCCTGATGGTAGCTTAGGAGGGGTATCAGGTAGGGTTGGGCATCGGGCCGGGTCGGGTCGGGTTTGAGTTGGCCGGCCCAAGCCCATTTAAGTATATGGGCTAATGGGTCGGGCCTAGGCCCATTTTATTTTCAAAAATTAGGCCCAAGCCCAAACCCGACCCAAACAAAATGGGTCGGGTTTGGGTAGGGCCGACCCAATTTAACACCTATGTATACCAATATCATGTCTTCCATTCTTCTTGCGTTTGTGTTGTTGTTTCTTATGCATGTGTGCATGTTTAAAACTATAAGCATGCTAACTAATTTGTGATTTTAACATTAGTTGTATGTTGGAAATAGAAATGTGGTAAAAATATGGCGACTTAAACCACCATTCAATTCACCATTACATATTCTATTGTAGATGCGGGCACTATGATCCAATACAGATTGGTTACTTACAGTTGTACATGCTTTAACACTTGAGGACACAAATTCCATTCTTGCATATTAATGTAATAATCTTGTATATTAATGTAATAATACCCTCAATCCACGTTAATGGATATGATTATTAATGTGTCTAAGCATTTATTCTACACTCAAATAAGGATATTAAAGTTAGAACATCGTATTTGGAATGAACATGAATATAATTGATATAATTATACTGTACTAGATATGAATATACTTGCTTTAGAATGGGTCGGGCTATCGGGCTAATGGGTTTGGGCCTTCTCAGGCCCAAACCCAGCCCGATAATCAATATGGGCTCATTTTAGGGCCCACGATCTGCCCATTGAATTTCGAGTTCGGGTTTGGGTCGGGTTTTGGGCCAGGTCGGGCCGGCCTAGCCCAATGCCCAACCCTAGTATCAGGCCTTGCAACATGGTTTTCGACACCAGTAGGGGATGATGTAGCAGCCAACGACTCCGATGGAGGGTGCTAGATGGCTGGCGACACCCAAAAGGGTGTGCAAGGGGTGCTGGCGGCACCCATGAGGGGAGCATCGCCACCTATTAGCGGCTGACAGTGCCCAGGAGTGAGGCGAGGCACACCGATGGCAATGGTGCCTGGTGGTTGGTGGCGGTTGCGATAGCTTTGGAGGGCATAGCACGAGGCCCTGCGTGTTGGAGGAGGGTTCGCGCTGGCTCTTGACAAGAAGAAAGAAGTCTTGGAGGTGGTGACAGGATTTTTTTAGGTCAGAATCTTGGTATAAGACAGTTGCTCTGATATCATATGAAGAAGAGAATGAGTTGTTATGTTATTCCATGGATCTAGGGTTTCTAATTTTTAGAGAAATCCTAGAGAGCAAAGAGGGGAGAATTACACACGCACACACACATATCCCCAAAGGGGTATATGAAACAAGATATAAATAGAAAAAAGCAATAACTCGAACAATATGCAACGTCAACCCTGAGATTGCCGCCTCAGGGAAAGCTCCGGTTACCTGTTCAGGGAGGCATCCGATTGCTTACTTGGAAAGGGCTTCGAATGCCTGTTCGGAGGGGTATCCGATGATCTATTCAGGTGAGGATCGGGAGCTCAGATCGACTCTAGACGAGGGTTCCAATGTCCTTGGACTAGGGATGTCAGAAAATTTTCAGGTTCGATATTCGCTCAGGTTCGGCTCGCTAAGAGTTCGATTCAGATTCGATTCTAAAATAAACGAACTGAACCTGAACACAAGTTTGGGTTCGATCAAATAAACGAACCGAACATAAAAATCACAGGTTCGCTCAGGTTCGATTCGTTAAAAGATCGATAAACATATACGTATACATATTTACAAATCATTATCAGTAGAAGTGGACCTTATTTTGAGATAAGTGGATTTTGTCTAAGGATAAATGACATTTGTCTAGAGATAACTGAATATTTACGTGATAAATAAGTTTTATCCCAGTAAAACCTATCCAAAAATAAATAGTCACATCGTGGTTACAACATCCATCATCTATGTGTTTAGTACTTTTCCCATCTTTATCTTCGAATCAACAGAACAAGTATAAGTATTACTTGTCGGATATCTCCACATTATTCTTATTCCTTATCCCCATCTGAACATATATAAAAATATATTATAATTATATTTTTTTCAAAGGGACGAATCCTTCTTAATCTATTTTTTTAAAGGATGAACATGAGTTAGATAAAGAAAAAAAGCTAAATGAATATTTATTCTAATTGCAGACATACATATATTTCCATTTCTCTTCTCTTCACTCCTTATTAGAGAATTCTTAAGTTCGATATTCGCTTAGGTTCGATTCGTTTAAAAAGAGATTCGATTCGGATTCGGTTCGGAAATAAATGAACCGAACCTGAATACAAGTTTAGGCTCGCTTAAATAAACGAACCGAACCTAAAAAATATAGGTTCGCTCAAGTTCGGTCCGTTTACACCCCTACCTTGGACCCATTCCGCATCTTGTAGTGATTGCAGCTCCATCATCGACTCGTCCCTGGCGTGATCTGGCTGTGGCGAACATTACATCATCTTCAGTTTATTTTTTGGCTTCTGATTCGTGTGATCCTAAACAAAGGGCTTCTTGCGGGAAGACGCACATGGTTCGAGCTACCTCAAAGAGGCAATTTGGGTAGCGATATGCACAAAAGGGGTCAAAGGAATTATGGAGGAAAATATGTCTCGCCATCTACCGTGATTTGGAAGCTATTGAGCTCGGTGGGGGCTCATGGACCTCTGAGGGGTGTGAACACTCGTCATTGACAAGTGATTCGACTGTTAACCTGGTTGGAGCTACATCGACTTTGCTAATGCATGTAGAGGGGTGTGCGGATGGGCCGGAGGCGGAGATGGAGTCTGATAAGAAGCCGAGGTGGGAAGATGTGGATAGGGACCTAGCAACATGTCTTGAAGTCGTCCCGCCGCAATGTGAGGGGACAACACCTTGCTAATGAATGTTATCACTTGGAATGTTAGAGGCCTTGGTAGGCCGGAGAAATAGGTTGGGGTGTACGATATTTGCTAACGGAGGCTAGGACGGATGTGGTGATGCTATAAGAAACTAAGATATCTCAAAACACACTGATGCTATATGGAGGATGGTTGATGGAAGATATTTTACAAACTTTAAATCTATTGATTCCATTGGTGCATCTGGGGGGCACTGCTGTAGGCTGGAATGAAGAAAAACTATCCTTAGAAGTTGACGAGATTAAGGGCAGACACTCCCTCTCTGTTCCATTGAGGCGTAAAGCAGATGTCATCTTGGTGGTTTTTACAAATATCTATGGTACGACGGTTGCAATGGGCATCGTTGAATTGGTGAAGGAACTCCAAATGATCCACGCTTCATTTCCATCAAAGCCATGGATTATTGGGGGCGATTTCAATGTAACTTTGATGGTCGAGGACAGACCTGGATTACATGAGGGGTGGGCGTGATGCAGGCTCCTTAGAGCTTCTTCACTTGATACGTGACCTGGGGCTAATGATCGTTGATGCGGTGGAATGCCATTACACTTGGAAGAACTCGAGGTCTAGGTTGAGAATTGATCGTTTCTTGACATCCAACGAGGTGTTGCAGTTCTTTTCGCTTGCCAAGGCTTGGGCATTACCGAGGGCCCATTTTGATCATACTCCGCTGATATGGTCCTCAGGGGAAGATATCATACCGAGATCTTTCTTCAAATTTGAGCGTGCATGGCTGTTGGAGGATGGTTTTGTGATGTGGTGAAAGGTTTTTGGCTAGATTGTGCAGTATAGGGTTTAATCATGGTGCGTATGGTCACAAAGTTGGCGAAGCTTCGTTCTTTTCTCATGGAATACAACAAAAGATATGTAGGCTGGATAAATTAAAGGATGAGCGGGAATTGTTGTCACCTAGTTAGAGGCCAAGGGCAGATTTCTTCATGATGTGATATTGGAAGACCAGAAGATGAAACATAATGGAGACAACGATCCCGACAACGATGACTGAAAGAGGGGGATGCTAATACACATTCCAAGCTATGGCATGCGCTCAATAGAGAAGGATTTATATTCATGAGATAATGCATAAGGTGTTCAAGTGCGCGATGGTGAAGAGGTTGGTAGGGCACTCCGATGTCATTTTCTTGATGCAAGCAGGATAATTAACCGTGCGGGTTGGGGTTGGTGAGGCAAGGGTGTGAAGAATTTAAGGATGGATCATGCCTTGATACTGATTTCGCCATTTTCGGAGACAAAAGCGAGATGGGCAGTTTTTGGGCTCAATCCATATGGAGATCCGAGGCTTGACGGTTTCCCTATATGCTTTTCTAGAGAGTTCTGGGATGTGATTAGGGGGGGTTTGCTTGAGGTGATACACGAGTCCAGTGATGGAAATGGTGGCTTTGAGAGGCTGAACAATGCTCACTTATTTTTGTTGCTAAAGAGGGAGATACCTACCAAAGTTGAGGACTTCAGGTCGATTGGCTATATCAAATGCGGTTTACCTCATTATTGCCAAAGTGTTGGCTAATCGTCTCCGTATGGTTGTGGGGGACATTATCTTATAGGAACAAACTGCTTTCGTACCAGGCAGAAATATGACAGATGATTTGCATTGGCCACGAAAATGGTTTTGGATTGGAAGAGGAGCAAGAAAAAATGTGTTCTGTGGAAAGTGGACTTCTCGAGGGCATACGATTATGCGGGTTGGCAGTTTCTCTGGGGATTCTTTCGGAAGCGTGGCTTTCCAGAGATACTGATTTCTTGGGTCAAGTGGTGCATCACTTCATCATCTTATGTGATCCTTGTCAATGGTCGTCCGAAAGGAGGTTTTTTCCAGCCACAACAGGGAGTGCACCAG
This sequence comes from Ottelia alismoides, assembly GCA_037367405.1. NCBI lineage: Eukaryota > Viridiplantae > Streptophyta > Magnoliopsida > Alismatales > Hydrocharitaceae > Ottelia > Ottelia alismoides. Next base: position 290,856 of record JAZKJV010004679.1, read on the forward strand.
GGATGTCCGTTGGCCAGTCTCTTGTCCATTCTTGTGGAAGATGCTCTTGCTGTTATGATGAGATTGGCCATCGAGAATGAGTGTTGTGCTGGCTATTGCAAAAATGATATTTCCATCCCTTTGCTGCAATATGCGGATGATACTATTCTCTTTCTAGATGGGGGACCGATGCATTCTTCGAAGGCTGCACATATTATGGAGATTTTTGGAGACTTCGGGTATGAAGATAAACAACGAAAAGTCTATATGCGCACCTTTTGGTCTCTCACATATGGAGATTCATGTGACCAGGGAAGCGTTGCAGTGCCTATCGGTGAACTTCTGATTGATTATTTGGGGCTTCCTCTTATGGTAGGAAAACTTAGAGTGACTGACTGAAGACCGTTTTTGGACAGATTAGAAAGCAAGATAGAGGGTTGGAAAGTGACGAAATTATTCAATGGAGGCAAGCTGATTCTATTGAAGCACGTTTTATCTGCAATTTCCATTTTTTCCGGTTTACACGATTATTGCCAGTTGGGGTTTGCATGAGGCTGGATATTTTGATGCGCATGTTTTTTTGGGCGAATGGCAAGTAAGAGAAGATAGGATTCCATTTGACTAGTTGGGATATGATTACAACATCAAAGAAGAAAGGTGGCTTGGGGGTTCTTACGGTAAATGGCATGCACGTGGCTTTATTTGTGAAATGGGTGGCTCGAATCTGGGGCAAATCAGAGGATCTGGTTGTCGTTTGATGCGGAAAATCTATGGCATCGGTAGATTGGTGATGACTACTACTATGCGACTCCCCTCATCATTATGGCTTGGCATCGCGAAGGTTCTACCTGATATAGCAGATTTGATGCAACCCGTACTTAGCAGTGGGGATGAGTTCCGATTTTGGCTAGATGACTGGACAGGTGATGGAGCTCTCGAGGAGCGCTTCCCACGGCTCCTTGCGGTTGCGGAGGATCGAAACATTCTCATTTGTCAGGCTTGATCTCAGGATGCATGGATACCAATTTTTGGGTGGATTTCTCAGAGTAGCGGATTGAGGACTTTTAGACACTGCAACAGAAATTGAGTTCGTTGGATGGACCATCTTTTGGGAGAGACCATTTCAAGTGGACGGATGAGAGTTTCTCTGTGAAAAAGGTTTATCATCTTCTTGTTGGATAACGGAAATCAATTCGACGACGGCTTCATTCAGGAGACCAAAATCATATGAAAAGGTAAAATACCGCACCGAGTGAAGATCTTCTTGTAGCTTACCAAGGAGCGAGGCAACACGATTTTTAATGTCGTGGATCAGATATGTGGAAGATGTGGTGTAGAGGATGAAAATCTGGATCATCTTTTTTTAAACGTGGCCTTACAACTCAGGTTTGGAACTTGGCAGGTATATCATGGGTGAAGACCGGCAATAGTTCCCTTTTCTAGGCTTCATTAAGGGTGGTTTGTGACAATTCACATGCGGGTGACACTTATCCGTTCGCCATCCTATGGGCAACGTGGTGTGCTAGGAACGAGCTTATGTTTTGTAACCATCGTTTTTACTTCGAAAATGTAATTGCACATAGTAAGGTCCTTTGTATGGCCTGGTCAGATGTAATTTAAACATTGCTATTTTGATATAGTGTGTGGTGGACCCCATCTTGAGGTACCACCCTTTTTTTATTCAAAAAAAGAGAGCTGGAGGGGACGAAAATCCTTGGTTATAAAATGCTTCCAAGTTTTTCGTTTAATTAAGAGGCTTCACATCATGACATGTCAAGATGGAATCATCGACGTGCTATGTATTACTCTCTCGCTCATCCCATGTTGCTTAATGTAGAAACTTATTTATGTTACGTTTTATTGTTTCGTAATTTCTATTTATATATTGTAAGACTCTGTAATTTACCCAAGGGTTTTCTCCCTATATAAGAGACCCGAGGGCTCTATGGAATAACACATCAGAGTACCGATTACTCTAACATGGTATCAGAGCCAAAACCCTAACCCTAGGGTTTTTCCTCCACCCGCCCCCCTCCCCCCCCTTCCGCCGCCGCCGCCGCCAATCCTCCAGCCAGGCCCCCAACCCTCCACCGCCGCCAGTCCCTCCGCCGCAGGGCTCCCAGCCCTCCGCCAGGCCCTCCGCCGGGACCCCAGCAGCCCCCCCGGCGCCGCCAACCCTCCGCCGGGCCCCTCCCAGTCGTCCCCGGCGCCGCCAGCCCTCCGCAGGGCCCCTCCCAGCCGCCCCCTGGTGCCGCCAGCCCTCCACCGGGCACCTCCCAGCCGCCAGCGGGCACCTCCCAGCCGCCAGCCGCCAGCGGTGCCTAGCCCCGCCGCCGGGTAACCCTAGTTGCCGCCTCTCTCTTCCGTCAAGGCTTTCATAGCCTCTACTCGTCCCCGCGGCGGCTCACCTTCGGTCGGTTTCGGATAGATGATGGATTCAAGTGCATAACATCTACATGTGCACTTGAATCCTCACATGTCGTGGTAGACACCAGTCTCTTGGTCTATCATTCCTAGTTGTTCTTCTCCGGCAGTATGTAAGATCAAAAGGTCGATATGCCCGCCATCAGTGCCTTCAAAGGTTCGGCACCTATCGTCAAAATGGACGGGACGAACTACGAACTGTGGGCTATGCAGTTCCTCAGCCTCATGAAATCGTGTGGTAAGAAGCATATTCTTACCAAAGATGAACCGCCGGAGAAGACGGGAATATATGCCTCATGGGAGGCTGATGACGCGTACGCCAAAGTCTGGCTGTCAGGTACGCTCACAACGGAGATAGCAAATGATGTCCTCCATCAACCCACCGCCAAGGCGATGTGGGATATTCTGGCCACGACGTACTCTCAGGTACGGAACGAGACCAAGATGCTGCAGTTGCAGCATGATATCTTTACCACGAAGCAAAATGGGAGGCCTCTTCATTCTCTGTACACGTCTCTTCGTGGAATGTTCGAGAAACTTTATAGCACAATTCCACTCACAGCCACGCCGGAACAACAGAAGACGTTCCGCAACGCTACTATGGTTGGCGTCTTACTTGCTGCCCTCGATCCTGAATATGAGGCAGCACGCTCTCAGATCCTTGCTGATGCCACCATTCCACCGATGGAAGAAGTCTACAGACGGCTCAGTCGTGTCCCAGTTCCATCAAACGCAACGACTACACCTCCCTCGGCAATGGCTGTCTCCAGAGGACGAGGTAGTTCCTCCTCATTTCGTGGCAGAGGAAGTGGTGGACGTGGCCGTGGAGGTCGCATACGCTCTACGTGCTCATTCTGTCGTCGTACTGGTCATTCGGAGGATACATGCTATTCCAAGCATGGCTTCCCTCCTTCTGCACGTGTCGCTGATCATGTTCAGGGTCCACCAGCATCTACTCCCGATCACAGGTTCGAGGAGCTAGTGGCACGGCTTCGTGATATCATGCCACAGTCATCATCAGAGGGTGCTGATGCGTCTGATGTTGCGGCTTCGGCATCAGCTAGTACATCTGCCTCAGCCAGTGCTTCAGGTAGTCCTTCCGTCTCATATCATAACCATGATCTCACAGGATGGATTGTTGATTCTGGAGCCACCCATCATCTCTGTTGTGAGAAAGATATTCTGCAGTCCTATAGAGCTGTCCAGCCTGGTCGCTCTGTACTCATTGCTGATGACACTCATTCTCCTATCATCGGTCAGGGGGAGACAGCTTTGCTGCCCTCTATGCACTTACAGGATGTTTTACATGCACTAGAATTCTATATGAATCTCTTATCCATTAGTCAGATTACACGAGATTTGCACTGTCGTGCTATTTTTGACCCATCGTCTGTTATTTTTCAGGACATACTAACGGGCTGGGTGATTGGCTGTGGTTCTGAGCACAATGGCCTCTATCGTCTTGTACAGAACTCGTATGCTGGCGTCTCACTACATTCCCAGGGCTCCGTGTCTCCGTATACCTGGCATCTTCGGTTCGGTCACCTGCCACTACAGAAAATGCGTCACCTCCTGCCTCAGATTTCTCCGAGTTCATCCTTTCGTTGTGAAGCTTGTCAGTTAGGGAAGCATCATCGGTCCAGCTTCCCCAGTCGTCAGAGTCGGAGCAGTCACTCCCCATTTGAGTTATTTCACATAGATATATGGGGTCCCAGTCGTGTCCCAGATCATCAGGGGCATAGGTTCTATTTAGTTGTGGTCGATGATTTTTCTAGAGTGTCCTGGACCTTTCTTCTTAAAAATAAATCCGAAGCAGGAAGTGTTATTCAAAATCTTATCAATGAAGTTCAAAATGTTTTTTCATCTACTGTTAAGTATGTGAGTACTGACAATGCAATGGAGTTCTGCACTCGTTCCCTTACTAGTTTTGTCTTCTAAAGGCATTATCCACCAAACCACATGTGCATACACATCTCAACAAAATGGGGTTGCAGAACGGAAACATCGCCATTTCTTTGATATTGCGCGCACATTACTTATTCAGAGTTGTGCCCCATTATCTTTTTGGGGGGATGCTATACTTACAGCATGCTATCTGGTCAACCGCATGCCTACAACAGTTCTTGGGGAAAAGTCTCCTATATCTGTTCTCTTTCCTGACAAAGATCTGTTTACTCTTACACCTCGGGTCTTTGGCACTGTTGCATTTGTCCACCGCTTGTCTCCAGGGCTTGATAAGCTATCTCCTAGGGCTATCACGTGTGTTTTTGTGGGCTACTCCAGGACACAGAAAGGATATCGTTGCTATGACCCTGTTCATGACAAGTACTATGTGAGTGCTGATGTTACATTTTTCGAACCTGTCATGTACTTCTCTCCTAAAGGTGACAGATTGGTCTCCTCCACATCCACAGATTCTAGTGTCTATGTGCCTCCACCTCCAAGCCTGGGTCAATCCTCTACTCCACCACCACCTCCAATTGAACCTTTTCCTAAGTTCTATACAAGGCGTACAGGACCAGCTCAAGCTACATGTCAACCATCCAACATGCCTCAGGTATGTTCTGATGTTATCACTAATGATGGGTTAGACATTGCACCAGTGCAGGAGCCTTTACTACAGGACGAGGATCAACCGGTGGACACAATGATGGATGATCTGGATCGACCCATTGCTCACAGGAAGCAGCGAAGACAATGTGCTTCATATCCTCTTGCCTCTCAAGTCTCATTTCATCGTCTCAATGGGGACTTCCAGAAGTTTGTAGCTGCTGTCTCGTCTGTTGAGATCCCACGGACCTATCAAGATGCCATGAAGATTGATTGCTGGCGTCTAGCCATGGAAGAGGAGATGCGTGCTCTGCAGTCTCGGGGGACTTGGTCTCTTGTCTCCATTCCTCCAGGTGCCTCTATGGTGAGTTGCAAGTGGATCTTTACGGTGAAATATCATGCGGATGGACATCTTGATAGATACAAGGCAAGACTTGTAGCACGGGGATTTACCCAGACATATGGGGTAGATTATTTGGATACTTTTTCACCAGTGGCTAGACACTCCACTCTTCGCATCCTCCTATCTGTTGCTGTGGTACGTAACTGGACCATTTTTCAGCTTGACGTCAAGAATGCTTTCTTGTATGGAGATCTCCAGGAGGAAGTCTACATGCAGCAGCCACCAGGATTTGCTGTTGAGGGGGAGACTCAGATGGTGTGCAGACTTCATAAGGCTATCTATGGCCTCAAACAAAGTCCCCGAGCATGGTTCCAGAAGCTTTCTCAGCTAATTGAACAACAGGGGTTCAGGAGATCAAATGCGGACCATTCATTGTTCATCCAGAAGACCCCTAGAGGTACAGTTGTTGTTATGATATATGTTGATGACATCTTGGTCACAGGAGACGATGCTCAGGGGATTGAGATAACCAAGTCCCTGTTGGGAAACCAGTTCATTACGAAGGATCTGGGCACAATACGATATTTTCTGGGGATAGAGTTTGCAAGAAATGCACAAGGAATGGTGATGACTCAAAGAAAATATGTCACAGACTTGCTAGCTGAAACAGGAATGACTGGATGCAGACCTTCAAGTACACCTATGGACCCAAGCATGAAGCTGTACGACGATGATACCGAGGAGGTGGATAAAAGAAGGTACAGAGAGATGGTGGGTAAGCTCTTATATATTACTATAACTCGACCGGATATTGCCTTTGCAGTAAACCGGGTGAGTCAATTTGTGGAGCAGCCATGGCAAGTTCATATGGATGCCTTGTATATGATATTTAGATATCTGAAGTCTTCCCCAGGCACAGGATTGCTATTTAGAAAAGATACGGATCTGTCTATTTCAGCTTGTGCAGATGCAGATTATGCAGGATGTCCAAGGGATCGTAAATCCACTTCTGGATTTGCTATCTTCATAGGAAGCTCTTTAGTTTCTTGGAAAAGCAAAAAATAGACTGTTGTGGCGAGGTCTAGTGCGGAATCCGAGTACAGAGCCATGGCACAAGCAACTGCAGAAATGATGTGGGTTAGAGCAGTCTTAGAAGATTTGACTGTAGATGTCCCCTTGCCTATGAATCTCCAATGTGACAATCAGGCAGCATTGTTTATTGCCAATAATCCGGCTTTTCATGAGAGAACAAAGCACATCGAGGTGGATTGTCATTTTACTAGAGACATGATTCAGAAGGGCTTCATTTCCACATCTCATGTCAGTTCAGAGGATCAGACTGCTGACATATTCACCAAGCCACTGCTCAGAGGACCTTTCCAGAGATGTTCTTCCAAGCTGAGCATGATAGATATCTATGCTCCATCTTGAGGGGGAGTGTAGAAACTTATTTATGTTACGTTTTATTGTTTCGTAATTTCTATTTATATATTGTAAGACTCTGTAATTTACCCAAGGGTTTTCTCCCTATATAAGAGACCCGAGGGCTCTATGGAATAACACATCAGAGTACCGATTACTCTAACACTTAACATTGGGATTTGTGCGGGCTGGTGGCCCATACTATTTGTAATGATCGGACTTCCCGTGGATTCAGGCAGTCCTTGTAACCATCCCGAACCAAACAAAATTTGGTATTCTTGTTCGTGATGGTTGTACTTATTTTATATTTCAACATGGTATTGGGGGAGGGGGAGGGGGTCTGGATTTGTTTGTCTTTTATGATTTATTTCAATTTACTTTTGAAGTTATCTGGAGTTGTTTTTTTGGAGCCCGCACAATTGTTTGTGCTCGATGAGATCAACGTGCTGAACAAGGCCGAGATTGGTGAGACACATGCGACATTCAATCAGATGACATATCTGGCAGTTGAGGCAGTTGTGCATGTTGCAAATATAATGGTGTTCAGTGGAATCCTATTTGCCCATCGAAGAAGAAGAATGAGACATAGATTGACCATTGAAATAGACATCGGCATGATGAGGCTGTGCAATGAAGCAGCAGGCAACGCTAAATTTCATGGGCAGCTGCTGCTGCAAACAGAGATGTTAGGCGGTTATAAGGGCGTATCATTGTCATGAATGAGGAAATGTGACATGGAAAGCAAAGCAAGATGCCAGACTATATGCACCGGAGACATTGTCGAGGTGATTGCATTAGATGGGACTCAGAGGTACTCGGACAGCAAGGTGGTGCTCTCGAAGAAGGAGGCTCAGTTACTCGAAGGGGACACAGATTGGCTGTGGCGACAAATTCCGATGCATGGCAGCATACAGACAGTGAAGTGGCAAGGCAGGAGCATTGAAGAAGCATCATAAAAGAGAAGCATGATTGGCGGTTGAGATGGCTTCTAGAAATTTTGTGCTGTTCGAAGATGATGCAGGCAGCTGCTATCGGGGCTTTCAGACCAAAAACATTTATATTGTCATTTCCTATTTTTATGCCCAATTGGCCATAGAAAGGAGTGAAGTAGAGGGAGAGCTGCTAAATGGGAGAGTAATCTGTAACAAAAAAATCAAAAAGGAGAAAGATGAAAAACCAGGAGGTAAAAAAAATGAGAATAGTAGAACAAAGTTTTTTTCTTCCTATTTGTTTCTTCCAACTTGGTTGAATTCTTTCATTATTTTAACAAGTATGGAAGGAGAGAGTTTGAGTAGAGTTTGGCTTTATCTCTGCTTGAGTTCTGTTGAGAAAGGTTCAATTTTTCCCAATGCAAAATGGACTTTGTTACTTCATGTTTGTATGTCAGTTGAGGACCTATCTAAGAGAACTCTTCTCGGAAGTCACTATATGATGACTTTCTTTGAGGTTTTTATATGAGAAAAATTTACTCTTCATGCTTCTGCATGGATAAGCCTGTTATCGTAGTTTTCCCTTGTTTTCAATGAAGAAGATTAAAAGGATAGGCTCACTTTCGAGATCTTTACATGGAAGAAGACCTTACAACTAAAGCTTGGAATCAACTCCAGTGATCGCCTGTTATAGATTCATACAACCATTGCTTGAGATTGTCTCCTATTATTATCAATGATTCTAAACTGCCTGAAGATGGACACTCAAGCCTACTTGCTTGTTTGTACAGTGAGGGCAATATTGTTTCTCTTTCAAGGTGCAACTGAATAGCTTCAACGTCAGAGGAAGTGCTAGAGTTATGTGTTTAGTCGGATGGGAATTGGATCACTCCAGGATGTGACTACTACTCTTGTGGGCTGGATCTCCATAGACATCAATACCACTTGTAATTCCCTGCAGAAGAATAATATAAAGATCTGGCACGGTGGGTTCCATCTCCCATGGAGTAGGATCCTCGTCGATCCACGTAAATTATGGTGTTTTTGTATTTTTATTGCTGCATTTATTTAATATTTTGACACAAAATAAACCTACATTGTCACATTTCTATTGACAGACTTCAATCTTGATCTGCCCCAACTGATCTCAGTCTAAGAGAAAGGAGCCTCTGGCACAGTGAACCGAATTTGCGGAGCATATTATATACTCTTAGTTTGTGCAGGTATAAATATCGGCTCTAATGGGAGCTCATCTTGTTCGGAGTCCCTGATATATAATTGCGGTAGTTCAGAGTAGTACTTTACTGGGGCAGAAATCTTGTTGACTTGACTGAGACCGCTGTGGCTGCGCTCCTTCCCCAGGGGTACTAGAGCCACAGTCATGACATTATGTCTGAAAAACCTCGCTTCGGCCATGGAATTATATATATATTAGAGAGCTCGGTCTGTTCTCGCTTTCTGGAAGGGTTCCCATCCTTCAGATCTTGATTTGCCAAAGTCATACCTGTCCTGCCAAACCTGCTTCTAGGCTGGGGATTCCAAGAGTGCATGAAATCGGGAGTGACATATCCATGTCAAGGCACTATTTTGTTTGTAGCCCAAGAAACATACATTCATTAATTGGGAAATTGAAGATCTACATTTTCTGGCTAACTGAGTTGTCATTCCAGAAATCTGGATGAAACTGAATTTCGAAACATCCTCCCTGATTCATGCCTAAAGTAACAAAACCCAGTATATTGTTTATGTTGAATAGTTCACAAATGTTTTCCGTAGAATTTGGCCGCAGCTCATACTTTAAAAGTAAATTCTGATCTGTTAGATTATTTCTTGGATCGATGCCTCCTTTTCTGACAGATTGACTATGGTAAAGAAATTACTCAGCTACTTGCCCCCAACCGGAAGCAAGTAATTCACTATTCTGTTCTTACCATGTCTGGTCTGTTGGGACATGTAGGCAGAAAAGGAATAGTTTTTGGATGCCTTCTGGTTGTGAAAAGTCTGTCTTACTGCATCTTAGTTTTTTCCTTGCATGTGTTACACTATCGTGACGCAGGAGAGGATGCTGTGGAGCTGTTATTTCTGAAAATTTCACATGAAAACATTGGATAAGATGTAGCAGTTGTAGGAAGCTCTAGACTATAGGAGGTTGAGAGATCCTTGGCACCCGGGTTAGATGTAAGTTGGAGGTTACTCGAGGCAGGAGTTGCATGAGCTTGCGTAGATGGCTTGGAGGATGGGAAACCAGGCGATGTTAGAGAGATTGTTGATTGATTAGAATAACAACAACAACAACAAACTCTTTTCCTACAATTAAGTAGGATCGACTACATGGATTCTTTGCCTATATTCATATCTATCTTGTGTCAATCTTGGATTTTTATCCAAAAAACTAAGATCCCTTCGTGTAATATCATTTCAACACTTCTTGGGCCATCCTCGTCCTCTCTTTGCCGGCTCAACATCTCAAAACTCGTATCTCCTAACTGGCACATCAACTGACCTTTGCAAATGATCAAACCATCTTAAGTGGTTTTTTTACATCTTATACTCGATCAGAGATCCACCAACTTTCTTTCTGATTGCATCATTCCGAATCTGATCTTTCGTGTGTGTCCATACATCCACCTTAGCATTTTTGTTTTTGCTACAACCATTATCTGAACATGTCTATGATTCACATGCCAACATTCATATCCATAGATTATAATAGGTCTCACGGTTGCTTTGTAAAACTTTCTTTTGATTTTTAAATTTTCTTATCACAAAGATCAACATAGATTCCTTTCCACTTTAACCAGTCTGCAATTATTCCAACTGCTTAAAATGCGATAAAAATTTATACTAATATGGATGAGATTATATATAATGATAGGTAAATGAAGCATGCTTTTCCATTCATTATTTTTGTTCATCTACTTGATTAACACCTCAAATGATACTAGGGGTGCACATGGATCGGATTGGATCGGATTTTGTCTTAATATGTGTCCAATCCAACCTTAACGAATTATTATTTTTTCAAATCCAATCCAGTCCAATCCATCAAATATCTAAATCCAATCCATTAGATTACGGATTGGCGGATTTTTACACTTATATTTTCCGCTCAATAATCTACTCTTGCACGTTTATACTTTATAGCACACTAGCCCTCAAACATTTGAATAATGACTTAAAAATCGATAATATAGATAGTTGTAAAGAAAATAAAGAAAAACTGCACAATCAAAATGAAGTTGAAGAATTTCATTAATCAATTATAAAAAGTTGAAGACTACCCATCAAAGTAAAGGATTATATTGAATTTAAAATTAATTTTTTAATAAATAATATGTTTTTTGCAATTTATTTTCATTAAATGAGTCAAATAAGAATAATACAAGTTACCAAATAAGGATACAAAGACAAAATTGATAAATATAAAATATGATCTCTGTGATCGAACATAGTTGAAGTCCATACCCCAAAGCCCAACTACTCACAAGAATATCCTTCAAGGTTCTATAATATATTATTAAAAGGGATTTTTACATTCATAACCCTGAGTAATTTCACAATAACATTATTACCCTGCATAATCACGAATTACATGAAAAACCCCGAGTAATGCTTAACTCTTACATGACATAACCCTGTGTTATGTTCCGTTTAAAATGTACGTTACATTTGACGGTTTTCGTTTAGAAAAGACTAAATTATCCCTAATAATCGTTCTTATTTACGAATCATAGCATCACCGTCTCTCTTCATCACGGCCGCCTGCAAGCTCTCCCTCGGACCTTGCAACTGCCTCTCCCCCTGTCCACTTGTGCAAGCAATTCTCAAGTCCCCGTCGACTGCTGTAAGACCCACCCCCCCACTTCCACCTGTGCAAGCAATCCTCACGTCCACGCTGTCGAACTTCGGAAGCCCCCACCGACGCAAGCTCCTTTGGAGGACCCCCCCTGCGACGCAAGCTCCACCGAAACCCCCCTGCCCGTGACTCAAGCTCCTCCAACTGCGACGCACGTCCCTTGCCCGCTGGCGAAAGCTCGAAGCTCCCCCCCTGTGATGCAAGATACCCCTGGCCGCTTGCGACACAAGCTCCCCCCCGCCCGTGGATGCAAGATACCCCTGTCCGCCTGCGACGCAAGCTCCTCCACACGCGACGCAAGCTCGAAGTTCCCAACCCCCGCGACGCAACCCCCTCGCCCGCCTGCGACGCACGCCGTGAACCTCTATAACCTCGCTCCCTGCAGGCTGCCCCACACCACCCCTCCTCTACAAGCCCCACACGATCCCTGCAAGTTACTTCCCTTGGACCCCACTAGCCCCTAAACGATCCCTGCAAGATCCTCCTCTCGGACCTTGCGAGCCCCCTGCATGGTCCCTGTAAGCTTTCCCTCAAACTATCATCCTTCCCACTGCATGAAGCCCATCAGGTTGGTTGCTGGTGCTGGCTCAAAAGAAAAGATAGGATATATTTTTTTTATTTAGGTTAATCTCAACCGTTAGATCGATTGATTAGTTAGTTTAACTCAATCACTGGTTGAGTTAATGAAGTAAAGTAACGGAAGGTCATGGATGTAAGACGGCACAACTATTCAGGGTCTTGAGCGTAATTCACGATTATACAGGGTTATGAATGTTATTACGAAATTACTTAGGGTTATGGGTGTAAAAATCCCTTATTAAAAAATGACAATCACAGATAATTCATGGTTGATTAAGCATGCAAGACAAAACATACTTAAATATAGCCCACTAGTTAAGCATCATGACTCATTTAAAATAGACCTGTAAAGGGACTTATTTGTAAGATTATATCTATAGTCAAAATATGCAAATTACATGAAAAATATGAATAAAAATTTTATATCAAATTGAAAATAAAAAGTTTTTGAAGTAATGCTTATTTCTTCTTAGATGTCTGTGGCACAATTGATTATGCAATTGATTCAATTTCACCCCCTTAATTGATTATGCAATTGATTCAATTTCACACCCTTAATTCAATTTCACCCCTTGAAATAAGGTTGCAAGCTAGAGCAATTTAAACACAGAAATCAAATGCGTCAACAATATCTAACAAATTTACAAGGCAATTATCCTAGATCTATTTTCTTTTAACGAAGATCAAAAGAGTGGCAATATATGGAGGTCGAATGGTATCGCATGGAAGGGAATTATGTTGTTTGAGACAGGTGGCGACATCACGAGGAAGGGGTTGGTGGTGCTGTGCTAGATGGGAATAACATTGCGTAGGAGGGGACATCTTTGAAATGGATTGAGAAATAATTAAGAGTAATATTTGTCATCAATAGAGAAATGAAGAGAGGGATCTGGGAGGGGAGCAACTGAACATGGATTATAATTTTATGAATTATAGCCACACTTAATTATTTTGAAGTTAACATTTGCCTTTCAAGAAAGAAGAAATGTTGATATCAAGAGGACTTGATCCAAGATTGATATGGAAAAAATGACATGAATGCTATTGATTATGTCTTACAGGGAATTTGAAATATGTGCACATAGATATTATACTTGTGTGTGTGTGTGAAAGTTTGTATGTATGTATGTATCTACATGTACATGCATGTTAACAGATTAACGGATTGGATCGGATCGAATTTTGATAAAGATCCCATCCAATCCATACTTTAACGGATTTTAAAAATTCCAATCCGATCCAATCTATTATAATGATAAAATCAAATCAATACAATCCAACACTATGGGATTGAACCGTCTGCATCCCCTAGACGAGACTGTTGGAGAGAAAAACTAGTCAAAGGGAGGGATGTTCGGGAGGGAGGACGTCAAGAAGGTTATGTGTCAGAGAGAGTTTTGGGGGGTTAGGAAAGTAGTATCGGAGGTACCGTGGAGGAGGGGGTCGGAGGCTGAGGATTTGAGAGATAGTAAAGAGACCCAATGTGTATCAAGAGAAAGAAGAGGGTAAGCATAGATGAAAATGAAGAGGGGGAACAAATAACAAATATCATATATTTTGGAGGTCTTCGTAATATTTTTATTCTATTTTGTTTTTTTGGTAGTTATCTTCAACTGTTATGACTTGTGGATATTAATGATAAAGCTATAGATACAAATAAGTATTTTACAAGGACCGTGTAATCATGAAAGAGACCAGTGCATGTGTTACCGACAATGTGTGCAATCTCTTTTAAAATCCTATCAAATATTTGAAAAAGAATGTAAGCCGTCATGTTGGTTTCTCATTTCTGATGTCAATGCTATGATGCCATGCCGTTTATTGTTGAGCTATGGTATATACTTAACAAAACAAATTCAAAACCTATCCACATCCTATGTGGCGTCTCATGTAGTGTTCATATAAATAACACCTATTTCAAGAATTTGAACAATTTTAAAAATATCTATTTAGTGGGGAAGAACAGAAATTTCTCCAATCTGCAGGTGCATAACGGCGTTGCCAGAGGCGATGGTGCACGAGAGTTGGTGCATTTCAATAGTGGACGGTGGTGGTATCGAATTTCATTTTCAACAAGTGTTTGAAATTTTATCGAAATGGCTATTTTTAGCAACAGAAAGTGAATTATTTGCAAATGCAAATCACTGTTGCGAAATCCATTTCTATAGGTAGGGGCAGCAGTGGTGTGTTCAGTGGTGCAATGAATAACGATGGCAATGTGGTTACGATGGTGTGACGGTGGTACACGTAGTAGTGTAGCTACAGTGGCAGCGGTCAATGCAGTGGCTGACAATGGTGGTGACACAACGAATGTTGGTGGGGGAGGAAGGAGAAGGATTTTAGAGACTTCACATGAAGCTTGACTGTAACGTCCCAAGCTTAAGTTCTTTGTTCGTTATCGAAGGAAACTGATACTGACAACATGTTGGATTCGAGTCCAAATATATCTGTTGACAATCATCCAAAATAATTAAACTCAAGTTGTCACATAATAATCCCCACTACTTATAATCCACTCTCCCACTTCGTGAGTTTTAGATGTGGGACTATGTTTGGGGGTATGAGTGTTACAACCTCTCCCACTTATATTTGCAACGTCCTCATTGTGACATGATCCATCATTTATTCCTAGTGATAGTGGCAACCGCAAGCTCCTGGCTTAGGTTCCTTCAGGTAGTCCTTTCCACTATCAGAGGGAACCTGCTCTGATACCATTTGTAATGTCCTGAACTTAGGTATCAGTCCGTTATTGAGGAAAACTGGTCATAACAACTTATTGGGCTCGAGTCTAGATGGACCCGTTGACAATCATCCAAAATGCTTAAGTCCACATTGTCAAGTAGTAATCTCTATCACTTATAACCCACTCTCATACCTTGCGAGTTTTAGATGGAGACTATGGTTGCCTGAATGTCGGAAGCATGCAACATTAAATCGCACGACCGAACCATTACTAAGTCATGCGTGTTAATTAATGAGCAGATTAATGTATCATTTTGAACTAAAATCCAAATGACTTAATAGTTTTATTCTTACAACTTCATCATGGATAACATCGCAGAAAGAAGCTGATAATTATAGTAGCATAACAAATGTTCAAATGGGCATAACGACATCCTTTCATAAACGAGCCATCAATGGTCCGTACCGATTCAACTTCACGAAGATAGGTAGTTTGCCTTGAACTGGAAACAAGTCAACATTTGTGTTCCATTGAAAAAAAAACAACACATGTTAAGAGCATGATGCTCAGTATGTGTCGAGTTGAGGTGAAGCCGGCTAGCATAGAAAACAAGTCTCTCTATGATAATTTAGGCCGTCAGAAACATAACCTTTTACATGCCATCACTTATCAACATGGCTATACAATTTGCATATGTATCTTGTTACATATGATATTAACATACTCCCATATACTATCATTTGCAACTCATATTTCACATAAATATACATTCAAAGGATATTCCTTCCGAATCCATACATTAAGATCGTAAATTCCTATAAACTCTTAATGTTTTCCATATTGGCATAAACACCTTAACATTTTCGTATTCTCGCAAATATCCTTAGTGCCCTTTTGGTTGGGGGTTACTCTCCACTTTCGACTGATTATCCCCCAAAATCTATATTTCTAACCCACTGGTGGGGGTCCACTCTCTTTCCATAAAAAATGTATTATACCATCATATCATCTAAAAATCATAAAATACTCAACTTCTACTCACTATTCCAAACTTCAATGCAATCACATCACAACAACTACTCACTTTTTCAAATTTCAATACAATTATATCATAATAACTACTACTTTATTAAATTTTAATACAATCACATCACACATGCGTTCCCAACTCTAAACTCATCAACTAAACACCAAAACACAAAAATGGATTATCCTCCCCCAGATAACCACGAACCAAACACACTCTTAGGGTACGTTTGGTTGCGGGTTAGCCCGATGAAACTGGGGGAGGGTAAATCATTTCTGTGTTTTGGTGTTTGGATAGAGGGTGAGGGACTGAGTGGGATCCTTATGATGTGATTATATTAAAGTTTGGAAAAGTGAGTAGTTATTGTGATGTGATGGTATTGAAGTTTGGAAAAGTTAGTAGAAGTTGAGTAGTTTATAATTAAGATTTTACATGACATGCCCTATAAACTTTTTTAATTACCTCTACGAACTTTTGCACAACATAATTACCCCATTGACCCTGTAAATTACCCTAAGAACCACCACAAGCTTCAAACAGATTAACCAGAGGGTTCATGGGGTACGAGTTGGCAAGTTTACGGGGCCGAGGAGGGAATTAGATTGTTTTAAAGGTCTTGCAGGTAATTGACAAAGTTTATAGGAACTACCGGGTAAAAATCTCTTTATAATTTTTAGATGATATGATGGTATAATATATTATTTTTTGATGAAATAAATGAAAAAGAAATGATTTATTTAATATATAAAAAAAGAGAGGAAGTGGACCTCATAAGTGAGAGAAATAATGGATTTTGAAAGGTAACCCCCCCCCGGAAGGGGGAGGGGATTAGCCCCAATCGAACATGGCCTTAGGATTTTCCATAATTGTGCATATGTCCATTACAATCATAATACTTGCACAATGCCATAACATTGCCATAGTTACTTGTATACACTTTAGTAATTTCAGAAATGTACACATACCTTTGATTTGTTTAGCGATTAAAGTTGTCTTAATCGTTAAATCCTTAAACGACTTTGGCGGCTTTGCTAACTTTAGTGGCTTTATTGCCAGCACAAATGATCAATAAACATGACGTACATGACAGAGTAGCTACAATTGTAGAGGACTATCTTTCGCCTCGATCGATTCCTTGAACCGTACGCCCCTGGAAGGTGTCAGTCACCTTCAGACCTATGATAATTGGACTCTAGGGGTGACTCCCACTATTAGGTGTAGCACTTAGCTCTGCTTATCGTTATCGTTCCATTAGTCATGATAAATAAATTGTCATTGTTTAATATCATCTCTTTTGCATGCGATAGTAGCTAATGTATAAACAATGCAATTCAATATTTTGCTATCAACTTATATGACTTGGCAACCTCAATAATAACTGCTTCATAGTCTAAGTGAGATCATAGAATGACCTTTTTCACTTACTCCCCAAGTTCCTTGATATTATTTTAGTTCATTAACGACATGAACAATAGAGACCACCAATGATTATAAGAAAAGCTTGTAATTTACCTGCTCAATAGGGTCTATCTTTGTTTACAACATTAAGATATAGATCCACTATGAAGATACCTTTTAATGAGAATTTTCCATTTTTATAACATGAACATACATCATAACATGTAGAATATAATGTAAATATTCACAAAAGGGATGTATAGATAGTATATAGTGTAGATTTGTATGTATTATAATTCAATTTTAATCATAACACATCAAATATGGATTCTGGATATATAGATAGTATATATTGTAGATTTGTATGTATTATAATTCAATTTTTAATCATAACACATCAAATATGAATTTGCATGATTTCGTATATAGAAAAATTTGTATATCAAATAAATACCGGATGGAAAAAATGTGGGAAGTGCCTTCTACATTCCTTGATTTCACAGCGAATTGGAACCATATCTTTGATAGGAACCAATATTATTGCATCTTTATTTCTTTTCCCAATAATAATGGATTCAATGTTTATGAATAACTTTAGCCATACGTTAATCAAGTATCGAGCTACGTCAAAAAAAAGATAGCAATGGTATAGCATGGATCCTAAGGATCAACATATATAATTGGGATTTTATCACTTGTGCCCCTCTGAGATATTGCAATATCAGTTATACCCCTATCTTTTTGGTAATATCAGTTGTGCCCCTAACTTCTTGTTATTTTTTCACTTGTGCCCCTCGGGTTAGTTACCGTCCATCCACAGTGCAAACGGACGTTAACTGTGAGGACATAGGCGGAATTAAATTTAAAAAAAGAAGTTATGAGGTCATTTTACACCCTCCTCATCTTCTTCTTCTTCCTCCTCCACATCCTCTTCTTCCTCCTCCACCACCTCCTCCTCCCTCTCTGCCCCCGCCCCCGTCCTTGCCCTGCGCCGCCCAGCTCCGCCTCGAGCTCTCCGCACCTCCTCCCAGCCCGCAGACCCCGCCCCTGCCCCACGCCGCCCTGAAGGATATTGTGAATCCTCAAGCGCATCACGGAAGCGTGTCGATCGCATCGTATGCAATCGGAGCAACTAGTCGTACTAGATGCTAGATGCAGCGGAAATTAAAATTTTTAACTTTAAAGATGAAACCACATGATCACGAGAACACTTCTCGGATCGTTTCATCAAACCACAAAGTACAAGGAATACCTCTTGAAGCGTGGTTGTGATCGCGAGATCCCAAAGTAGAGATCCTCCTATCTTAAGTCCGATCCACGAAGAACGCACTTGCGGGCGCGATGATGAGTCACGTTCCTTCCCGCAATCCTTGATGAAGATCCAAGCGATGGCTCCCCCGATTTCGTCAAACGAAATCCGTCGTCTTCCTTTAGAGTAAGAAACTCCAAAGAAGATGGAGATCCACGAGTCGTCGAAGAAGAAGCCGAGAGTCTCTCCTTTCTCAACACAAAGTGGACGGCCACTTAATGGAGAAGAGAAAGAGAGAGAGAGGGCGAGAATGAGAAAGATAGAGAGAGAGTTGTCACCTTGTACAACTCTTAATGATGTACCATGGAAGGCTACCCTAGCCCTCTATTTATATTAGTTTAGGATCCAATGGATCTCAATCCATGGGACACATGGATCCAAAGGCTATGCTTGGTCCATGCTAAATCAATGGCTATGATTGTTGTTGGTTAAAACCAACAACATTAATTTAAATTAAAAAATGTTGCAACATTATCAACATAATTTAATTTAACTTTAACTAATTAAGAGATAATGTGATAAATAAAAATGGAGTCAACCAACCTCCCTAAAAATGGGGTTATTTTGTCTCCTTTTATTTTATCTTATTATTTCTTAATAAATTGCAATAACTATTATTGCAATAATATCCACCAAATTAATTCCAAATTAATTTGTGAATATTTCAATCATGCCATTGATCATTATGTGAATCATATTCACAACCCAAACTAATTAGTAAATTACATTTCCAATTAATTAATAAATGTGAATCCAATCCACATTATTAATTAACAAATGCTATTTACATAAATTCTCTCTCTTATATATGTATATTATAAATCATATTTATAACACACATATATCATGGATAGTGTTATCCACATTCTCTTAATCCTTGATAATTAAATCTTATTTAATTATCTTAGATAATCATTTTCACAATATGAATCATATTCATATTAAGCTTGATAATTAAATCTCATTTAATCATCAAGTTCTTCTTGCTTGGATATGGAATTCATCAAATGAATTATTCTTGAACTCCTTCAAGAATAATGTGCTTTCTCCGCAGATACTTGGAGATAAGGACAGGGCGATTGTATTATTCCACGTATAGTGACTTGGATGTTGAGATCTCATCTCAAATCCAGATCTTACGGACCTCCCACAGATGCTTGATTAAATCAAGACCGCAAATCCAATCTTCTCATTGGATCTGAATCTCATTCAGACCAATGTCCAACACTTGGACTAAGATCGGATTGCTTCTCTACTGAAAGGAGTCACTAAAATCCAGACCTGTTTCATCACTCCCTCGGAATGGAAGCGTCATGGATATACAATCGTTTATGATCACATCACCCTTCAGGTATTCCCAATACCTGTACATCCTGCATACTGGAAGACCCATGGTCAACCCGAAGATCAAGATCTATTTTACACTGTCTTCTTCAGGGTTTGATCACTAAGTTTCTCATTTGATCATTGGGATTTGGTATCGATCATATACTTTCCAAAAGCATATATCATACCTAGGTCTTGATGATATACTTTCCAAAAGTATATATCAAACCTACAAATTCAGTCAAGCTTCCAAAGCGAGACGACCGTGCACGGAATTTGATTCTTCCCAATATCTCATGAGTGAGCTCATGTCTTCCGGTTCAGTAGTGAACCTGTATGATCCCTTTGAGAGATCGTATTACTCATATGCCCTTATATGCACACCAACGCGCCGGTGTATAGACCTTGGTTAGGTCATCAACCTATTGGTCTGTCAAATGTACATACTCAGACATATAGCAATACATCTGTCTCCGGTCAGAGGATGCGTGCCTATGCTGTGACAGCATTCAACATAGGACTTAGGTTATCTCGATCTCGTTAAGTCAACTCTTTGACCTAACTAATCTGACACCTCCGAATCTCTATTCCCATGCAGAGGACCTGCATCAACAGGTCGGTCAGATATCAGCCTATGTGAGAAAGGATTGCCATCTCCTACTCAGGCTGGAGATCACATCTTAACAATCATTTGACGGTGCTTGATGAGTCCTCAATCTAACCCTTTAGATATTCATCCAAGCACCACCCTCTATGATTCAATAATTGAATCAACAGTTGTATGATCATTAAGATAGCCATGGTACATAACCCTAATTGTACAGAGGGACCTATTATGCAAATTATTTATTCTTCATTTCAGATCAGGGAATGATATGTGCAATAACATTTATTGCGTAATGGCTCGCTGTGGGCTCATATGTCCAACAATCTCCCACTAGCCCAAAGAGCCATTAATGGGCTAATCATTTAAACCCACACTCATGTGACAATCATAGGCTATTTAGAAATAGCTAGGTAAGCTGATCAGTCACTCTGTTCCCAAAAGACTATGCCAAGTCCTTTTACGGCACTTGCATATCCCTAGGTAACAGTGCTCGCATCCAATGCGATTGTTGCATCTAATGCAACCAATATTCAATCTAGTCAAAGCAGTTATAGTGTCCTTGACACTATTGCTCAATAACTATTATAACCAGTATTTCCATAATCCTTATCAGAATACCCTTATTCCTGGAGATCACTATCTCTCAAGGTATCCACAGTTAAGACCTTTTAGATCTTTATCTATAAAGTCTTAACTTCTTGAAAATAAGACATAGAGATCACCATCTCTAAAGCCTTGTCATCTTTGAAGATATTGTTATTTCTGCAATCAAGTGTTTTATCTCCATAATAGGATTAGTAACAGTTTACTACTCCCACTGAATGGCAGATATCTGGCTTTTGTACACATCTAGCAAACACTAAGCTTCTCGTAACTGATGCACAAGTGCAAGCAGTTCTAGCATTCACTTCCTCAACTCTTTGAGGTGTTATTCCTTTAAATAGGTCAGTACCAAATCTCAAGGAAGGAAGCCTTTCTTGGAATTTCCAGGAATGGAATATGTCCAAGGTGTACTACAAATGTGACAGTCCCAATACCCTATCATATCTCAAGGTATGGAATAGCCAGTCTATAAAACACTCATTCTCATCCTTATATCATTCCAAATGATTAGGATATTATCTACATTTAGCACGATGAACACAATGGCACTCCCACTAAGCTTCACATGGTACATCAAGATTCTATTTGAAATCATAACATTTATAATTTCATCAAATCTTATGTTCCAACTACAAGAAGCTTATTTGAGTCTACAGATGAATTTCTATAGCTTTCACACCTTACTTTCCCTGATCATGAAGCCCTGGGGCTACTTCATGTGAATATCCCCAGAGAGGTATTCTTAGAGGAATGCAATCTTGACTTACATCTTGAAGATGCAACAATCAAGTTGTGCAGCTAGGATTAGCAATATTCTGATGATTTCAAGCATGGTTTCCAAAGATCAAGTCTCATTGCAAGCAATGTCTTCTCTTACGGTGTGTAGCTTATGGCTACGAACCGAGCTTTGAAGGTCCCTACCTTCTCATCAGGTTCCCTTTCTCTTGAAGATCCATTTACACCTTAATGGGTCTAACCCTTATAGGTGGATCCTCGAGGGTCCATATACAACACTTGTATATGAAGTCTACTTTAGACTTTATTGCTAATGTCCATCTTTCCATGTCATGATCCTTAGGAGCTTCATCACATGAAGTCCGATCACTCTCAGACTTAACTGACACATGGAATACATCCTCAAAGTCATTTGAAGATGTATTAATGTTTCATCTTTAATTATCCTTTTAGTTTCCGATTTCAGGAGCCTCATTATCTTCTCAAGATTAAATGAGTTCCTTTACTTCATTTTCATCTTGATTCTCAAGAATCTCAATCCTCCAAGAATCACATTCTCAGAGATGAGATCTTTTAAGAATCTCAAGGTCATAAAGTAGGTATCCAATACCATACTTTATTTTCCTAATGAAGTAGCACTCTCAAGTGCTAGATTCCAGCTTACATCCATGGAACCTTATTAAGGATATATATTGTAGTCTCTACTACACATATATACCAGGAAACTAAGAGGATAATTATGCTAAAATTCATCATTGATCAAATCATGTCACACATAATCCAATTGTATCTCCCTATAACTCCATTGAGTTTAGGTGTGTCAGGAGGAGTGAGATAAAATGGTATTCATATCTCCATAAGGTATTCTTTGAATTTTATCTAATAGGTACAAGCTACCTAGGTTAGATCAAATTCATTTCATCTTTCTTCAAATTTTGATTCTAAACCAAAATTGTGAAATCTTTAAACATTTCAAAGGTTTCTCAGGTGAAGAGAAGAAATCTCATATCATACATAATCATCAATAGATATCACATATCCATAATGTTTACTATGATATAGATGATCTACATACATCAATATGTATGCGATCTTGAATACCTTGACATCTTGCACCTTTCCTAAGAGAAGGGTGTATTGGACATTTTTACTTTGAATACAATGTTCACAAGTATGTAAGATTTGAAATTTTAGACTTTCTAAAGTTTCATATCTTACTAGTCTATTGATCAAATCAATAGACAAATGTCCAAGGCTTGATGCCAGATCATTGTCAAATGATCTTCATCCTCCTATTGATCTTATAAGGTTTGATTTTCAGTATTAGAAATCTTAATGAACTATTCATTAATTTTCTAATTTTGTGGAGTCCACTAGATGTTAGATTACTATCTGAAATATTCCCATCATAACTCTTTATGATAGTTCTATCTCAGAATTCACGTTTATTTCCAACATTTAGAAACAAACAATGAGGGTATTCTAATATCTAGGTCATAGAAACATTCTCCAAGACTAAGGGGTCTCCCACTGAGAATATGAAGTCCATCTATCCAACAGAGACTGCTGTAACAATTACAACAATATCCATGTAGATGACTACTAAACCTTAAGATCAAATTTCTAATCTTCTAATATATATGCAACCAATTGCAAATGTCATTAAAAGATTGGGATACAATTGTCAGACTTAATCTTATGAAATAAGAAAGTCAAAGTCAATGATTATATGTAGATTATTCTGATGCTCTATCTGAGTCCTTTACTAAGGATTTTAGATAGACTTGATGGTCATACTATCAACACATCAACTTATTGCAGCATTGGCATTCATCCAACTCTTTTGGATGTCATATGGAAGTCACAGAAGTAGGTCAACTCTTTGACTTTCCTTCTTACTCGGGTCCGACCCATGCTTCCACTGCACTCTCTTAATCTATAAACAACCATTGTTTAAGACTAAGGATCTCTTATGTTAAATTCAAAAGAATTCAATGTAAGAGCATTTCAACATTTATACATGCTTCATTAAATTCATACAATATGAATATCATAAAGCTTCATGAATGACTTGAGTATAGATAGTAGAATGATGACACTCATCATATCTACATTCATCTTAACTCATGGAGACTTAGGTTCAGGTAGGTATTCAAACATTTTGAATACATCATCTCTTTCGAGCCACCATTCTGCATAATGCAGAGAACCATGTCATTCATGATTAAATGTCTAGAGAACATATGTATGCCAAAATATCTTCTTTTATTTTATAAGGATTATTCGACAATTACGATCACCATCGACATGTCACTTCCAAAGTACACTCGATGAAAGATCAAGAACATAGAGACATACAAACCCTAAGGTGATGCCTTATTGTCTTATTTAATTGCCATTCCTCATTATGTTGAGGGGACTTGCACACTGCAACAACATACATTATGTGTCCAATTGCAAGTACAATATCTGGATCATGATTCCAATCCAAGATATTTTACTGGTTATTATTGAGTATAACATTGAGTGGGTTTAATGATGGATTATCTGAAATAAGAAATTTGCATAAGGGTATATATTATATATATATACATATTTTACTTTGATTTAGGAATTTTTATATCAAAGTTGTCTTGCCTTGTCAACACTGAAAGTTCATTCCCTTAATCACTTTCAATGTAAGAGATATTTTTACCATTATATCTCTAGCAAGATCTGGGATCTCCTTTCCTATCTTCGTTGCATCCCAATAATATGAGAACCTACAACTCGGATAAAAAGAAGCGGGAACACATTCCGCCTTGCAAGTCCAACTTGCATTTCCCAATTCGGTCTTTAACACCCGGGCCCACCACCCCTAAGATGATGTTGACCCGTCATTAATTGAACCAACCGTCAACAGGCTTAATACTCGCTATACGCAATCCAATATCGCCCCAATAATATGAGGACCCGATATTGGGGTCACTACGTATACGGCCTTACTCTTTCGAGAAGCAAAGAACCCGATCCAATTAAATCATGCACAGGATCTGTCACTTCGGACAGGCGTCTCACATACACAACAACTGGCGACGGAATCCTTTGCCTTGACGGGAGACCATGGATGTCACTTATGTGATCCTCCACCTCATATTCAAATTGTAATTAATTATCGTGAATCATATTCACATAATTAATTCTTCCAAGGGAAATATACATCTATTCATAATAGAGTGTTTATTGGATATAATTAATTTAATCACATTAAATTAATCATCAATCCAATCATCAATCAACAAACATGTCTTTTACTTGAATAGTAGGTATTATCTCAAAATACGTATTATTCGAATTTTAATAATTAGAAAAATACATATTGTCTGTCTCCGGTATTATACAGTCCCTATCCGCTGTCATGGCCAGTACCGACGAGAGTGGGACGGACCACATACGTTGCAACCCGCGACCCCAATGCTCTCCGACTAGGCACCACATCCGCCTCGGGAAAGGATAATACCAGATAGACCATCATGTATTTTGAGATGTTCATCGGTTTTTCAACCGAAATTATACCATATAATATAAATCAAAACATTTTTGATTATAAGGAGATTTGCTAGACAAATCCCCAATCCTATTCAAGCAAAAGGGTTTTCATGTAAAAGTTGTCCTACAACAATTGTAGGATAAACTATAGTTTTCATGAAAGCAATGTTTGTTGATGAAACAATGATCAAGATCTAATATCTCATCATTGTAGTTTAGGCAAGTGTCATTCAATGAAATAATTATTTCTTTAAATATTTCACAAATATTTATCACTAATTATTCCAGAAAATTAACAATTAATTTTCATCATGATAATTGAATGACATATCACAAGGTTCAAGATCAAGAAATTGTTAATTTCCAGCAGTGACCCCCAATCACTAAAATTAACTTATCTTGATCAATTTAAATCCAAAAAATGCAAACTCAGTTTCCAAAGATTGCCTATTTGATTTATTAAAGAACCCAAGTGATAATTCACGCATTTTAAGGCGGATTAAAACCGTAATTATCTCATAAATCACGTTTAAATCCGCAGTTCCCGCAACAGTGAATATAGTCATATTCAAAAAGCCATATCTTGAGCAAATGAAGTCCAAATTTAGTAAACTCAAGTCCTATGGTTTCCTTGTTTAATGGGGAACAAAATCCAATTGAAAATTTCGTGTTTAAACATTTTAAACAGTACAGAAAAATTCAATTAGACAGAGGTGCGAAAATTGAAATGCAGTAAAAATTTCGCAACCCTTTCAAGAACCAAATCGCCTAAGGTGTATGGATCATATCCAAAACCTTATTCAACCTGGCTCTGATACCACTTGAAGGATATTGTGAATCCTCAAGCGCATCACGGAAGCGTGTCGATCGCATCGTATGCAATCGGAGCAACTAGTCGTACTAGATGCTAGATGCAGCGGAAATTAAAATTTTTAACTTTAAAGATGAAACCACATGATCACGAGAACACTTCTCGGATCGTTTCATCAAACTACAAAGTACAAGGAATACCTCTTGAAGCGTGGTTGTGATCGCGAGATCCCAAAGTAGAGATCCTCCTATCTTAAGTCCGATCCACGAAGAACGCACTTGCGGGCGCGATGATGAGTCACGTTCCTTCCCGCAATCCTTGATGAAGATCCAAGCGATGGCTCCCCCGATTTCGTCAAACGAAATCCGTCGTCTTCCTTTAGAGTAAGAAACTCCAAAGAAGATGGAGATCCACGAGTCGTCGAAGAAGAAGCCGAGAGTCTCTCCTTTCTCAACACAAAGTGGACGGCCACTTAATGGAGAAGAGAAAGAGAGAGAGAGGGCGAGAATGAGAAAGATAGAGAGAGAGTTGTCACCTTGTACAACTCTTAATGATGTACCATGGAAGGCTACCCTAGCCCTCTATTTATATTAGTTTAGGATCCAATGGATCTCAATCCATGGGACACATGGATCCAAAGGCTATGCTTGGTCCATGCTAAATCAATGGCTATGATTGTTGTTGGTTAAAACCAACAACATTAATTTAAATTAAAAAATGTTGCAACATTATCAACATAATTTAATTTAACTTTAACTAATTAAGAGATAATGTGATAAATAAAAATGGAGTCAACCAACCTCCCTAAAAATGGGGTTATTTTGTCTCCTTTTATTTTATCTTATTATTTCTTAATAAATTGCAATAACTATTATTGCAATAATATCCACCAAATTAATTCCAAATTAATTTGTGAATATTTCAATCATGCCATTGATCATTATGTGAATCATATTCACAACCCAAACTAATTAGTAAATTACATTTCCAATTAATTAATAAATGTGAATCCAATCCACATTATTAATTAACAAATGCTATTTACATAAATTCTCTCTCTTATATATGTATATTATAAATCATATTTATAACACACATATATCATGGATAGTGTTATCCACATTCTCTTAATCCTTGATAATTAAATCCTATTTAATTATCTTAGATAATCATTTTCACAATATGAATCATATTCATATTAAGCTTGATAATTAAATCTCATTTAATCATCAAGTTCTTCTTGCTTGGATATGGAATTCATCAAATGAATTATTCTTTAACTCC
Source organism: Ottelia alismoides (assembly GCA_037367405.1). Classification (NCBI taxonomy): domain Eukaryota; kingdom Viridiplantae; phylum Streptophyta; class Magnoliopsida; order Alismatales; family Hydrocharitaceae; genus Ottelia; species Ottelia alismoides. The sequence continues at coordinate 318,249 of JAZKJV010004679.1, forward strand.
TTCAAGAATAATGTGCTTTCTCCGCAGATACTTGGAGATAAGGACAGGGCGATTGTATTATTCCACGTATAGTGACTTGGATGTTGAGATCTCATCTCAAATCCAGATCTTACGGACCTCCCACAGATGCTTGATTAAATCAAGACCGCAAATCCAATCTTCTCATTGGATCTGAATCTCATTCAGACCAATGTCCAACACTTGGACTAAGATCGGATTGCTTCTATACTGAAAGGAGTCACTAAAATCCAGACCTGTTTCATCACTCCCTCGGAATGGAAGCGTCATGGATATACAATCGTTTATGATCACATCACCCTTCAGGTATTCCCAATACCTGTACATCCTGCATACTGGAAGACCCATGGTCAACCCGAAGATCAAGATCTATTTTACACTGTCTTCTTCAGGGTTTGATCACTAAGTTTCTCATTTGATCATTGGGATTTGGTATCGATCATATACTTTCCAAAAGCATATATCATACCTAGGTCTTGATCATATACTTTCCAAAAGTATATATCAAACCTACAAATTCAGTCAAGCTTCCAAAGCGAGACGACCGTGCACGGAATTTGATTCTTCCCAATATCTCATGAGTGAGCTCATGTCTTCCGGTTCAGTAGTGAACCTGTATGATCCCTTTGAGAGATCGTATTACTCATATGCCCTTATATGCACACCAACGCGCCGGTGTATAGACCTTGGTTAGGTCATCAACCTATTGGTCTGTCAAATGTACATACTCAGACATATAGCAATACATCTGTCTCCGGTCAGAGGATGCGTGCCTATGCTGTGACAGCATTCAACATAGGACTTAGGTTATCTCGATCTTGTTAAGTCAACTCTTTGACCTAATTAATCTGACACCTCCGAATCTCTATTCCCATGCAGAGGACCTGCATCAACAGGTCGGTCAGATATCAGCCTATGTGAGAAAGGATTGCCATCTCCTACTCAGGCTGGAGATCACATCTTAACAATCATTTGACGGTGCTTGATGAGTCCTCAATCTAACCCTTTAGATATTCATCCAAGCACCAGCCTCTATGATTCAATAATTGAATCAACAGCTGTATGATCATTAAGATAGCCATGGTACATAACCCTAATTGTACAGAGGGACCTATTATGCAAATTATTTATTCTTCATTTCAGATCAGGGAATGATATGTGCAATAACATTTATTGCATAATGGCTCGCTGTGGGCTCACATGTCCAACACGCCCAACCCCGCAACCCCTCCGCCCCGACCTCTGGACGGTAATGCCAAGGGGACTTTCCTTCCTTGGCCTGGACCGTGCAGAGATCGACGATCGTATATGATGGAGGCGGAGGAGCTTGTTCTCCCGCATGCTGATGCGTGGGAAGGAGTTGAATGGACTGGCGGAAATCTGAGGTAGACCTGATCAGGGGCTGAGGATGGACCCGCGGAGAGATCTGGTGAACCTGCAGCGTGGTGAGTTGCGTCGAAGGCAAGGATCCCCGGTCGAGGAATTGACGACCTGGAAGCGTTGAAGCAATGGACCCGTTGTTGAATCGGCAAGAAGGCTCCACCGAGGAGGCTTTTAGATCTAAACGCTGGAAAGGGGGCCTTCTCTCTTAGTGGATTCTAAAGTTCACCTCGTTGAACATGTAAACCCCACGACATGCTCGAATCCAGGAGCTTTGTTGGGTGATCGTGGGCGACATGGAGAGGTCTTCGCCCCCTCCCTCCTCCCCCCGCGCCCCTCCCGCGCCCCCGCGCCGCCGCGACCCCGCATCTTCCCTCCTCTCCCGAGCCCCTACGACCCAGGCCCCACGCCCCTGCGCCCTCGCCCTGCCTCCCCCCCTGCGCTCCGCGCCCCCGCGACCCTCGTGTCGCCGCGACCCCTGCGCCCCCTCCCTCCTCCCCCTGCGCCCCTCCCGCACCGCCGCGACCCTGCTCCCTCCCTCCTCCCCCGAGCCCCTGCGCCCGCACCCGTGCGCCCTCGCCCTGCCTCCGCCCGCCGCTGCGCCTCGCGCCCCCGCGATGCCGCGACCCATGCGCCCCCTCCCTCCTCCCCCGTTCCTACGCCCCGCGCCGCCGCGACCTTGCTCGTGTCTTCTCCCGTACCACATGTTCTTCCCAGGTCACCCCCAAGATTCATAAAAAGTAGAGTTTTTTGTGAAATTTTGATAAATTTTTGACTAATTGATTCATAAAAAGTCATCCAAAAATTAAATAAAATTCATCGTTTGATCCGTAACGAGTGATATGTCCGTGGAAATGTAAAAATTTAAGAGATTCGATGGATGCATGAAGGTTTTAGTAAGAGAGAGAAATTATGAATAGAAGGAAGAAGAGCAAATGGAGGAGGAGGAAGATGAAGAAGTGTATGGACCATAATACCCTTCTTAACCATACCATGATTTGAATAAACTATTGTTATTTTAATTTTTTGACGGTCAATCTGACGGAAGGGCACAACTGGTGACGGAGCAAGAAGTTAGGGGCACAATTGATATTACCAAAAAGATAGGGGTATAACTGATATTGCGATATCTCAGAGGGGCACAACTGATAAAATCCCTATATAATTTGAAGTCTTACTCCAATTAGAATTATAATCATCATATCGTACAATCGGACATACATGCAAATAGACTTCTTTTCTCAAATAAAGTTATTGCGCAGAGTTATGAAGTTTCGAATCCGCACATGCATTTGTAAATCGAAATCTTAAATTATTACATACATTTTGAGATCATATTTTGTGCAAGTTAAGTAAATACTTGTCACAATTATTGTTGGAAGGCATAAGTCCATTCATCAAATAGTATTCTTAAGAGATCGACACATACCTCAAGGCCGACGAAATGTATATACTAGATTTCTATGTCCCTCTCCTTGCTCCTGAGCCGATGTCCTCCTCCACCGGATCGATACTGCCAACCTCTGTGACGAGGATAATTTTTCCGGTGAGATCTCTCCCTAACTCTCCCTCTTTCTTCCTTCTCTCCCACCGCCCCTCTCTCTCTCTCTCTCTGCAAAAGTATGTGACTTGAGGGGAAGATAGGGGGATTTATTGGATTTTTTGCCTCTCAAAGGACAATCAATGGGTCATTAGTACCTAATAAATTCTGAAATAAATCCTTGCTATTAATTGGAGAAATAAAAGGGAAGTTGGGCTGGAAAAAGAATAGAGAAAATATCTAGCCGTTATATTGAACCTGATAATACAGACTAAAACTAAAAATATGACATGTCCTTAACCAATGACATGTTGCTCCAAAGACCTGTCATAAAATTGAACTAAAAATACGCCATGGCCTTAATTTGATGGCAGGTCGTCTAGAAGACATGCCGTGAGTTCTTATGATATGTTGATCCAGAAACCTGTCACTAATATAATATAATCTCCAGTTGAATCCGGGATTATATGATGGCTCTCAGACGTTGTCACTTGACATGCATATAGATGTAACAATTTTAGCATGTTAGCTATTCCGCACAGGAGCACAAACAATTGAGTACTATTTTCTTTGAATAAGGTGGAGTTTGGTTAAGAGACAAGGAATAAGAAGAACTTATGTCATGCATTTGGTTGAAGGAGTGACATTTTGAAGGATGTGGTGGAATAAGCGATAATTATTTGCTAACATTTGTATAGTCGGGTAAGAAAGGATAAGTGGTCGAGTACTCGATATGATAACACGTGATCCAATCCAACCAGAAATCACTGGGTCATGGTTCGAACCCTATCCATCCCATTGGATACCTAATTACTCGGATATCCATTGTTTAGTATATAACATATTGGTAATCCATGTATTATTATCGATCCCATTCCCTTCCAACTAATCACATCCATTGCTAAAGTCAAAGTAGTGCTCCTTTCGTATAGTAGACTTCGTTGCCTTCGTTGATCGACATTGCACGTGATAGGTCGGGGTCGAATTTAGATCGTTATCGTGGATTTTTGTAATTATCGTCACAAATACAAGGATATGTTGAGTTCATGTTTATAGTTGTTGATTTGTCATCGTATTTAGGTTTTATACACAATCATTGGTCAACGTCCACATGAGCCTTTGGCAGTGCCGCCCCTGACATTTCATGGACCCTAGGCAAAAGAATAAAAAGAGGCCCTTAAAAATTTTCTAATAAGAGCAAATTGTCCCTAGTGTGTTTACCATAAAGTATAAAATAAAACATTCTATTTTTGTGGTACAATCAACACTTATATAATCCCATTAATTTTTCGACTTTAGCATTGTGTTCACCGAAAATATGAATTTATAGTAGGGATGAAAACAGATATGAATATATCCGAATATATGCTTAGCGTATTCGAAAAATTACCGGATACGGATATAAGTATCCGACTACTAATCGAATATGGACATGGGTTGTAAAAATTTTCCAAATACGTATGCAGATATGGTAATGGCTTAATATCAGGATCTAGATCCGGATATCCGAGTACAACATTTAATATTGGCTTATATATTAGTTAATGTAATATACGCCACAACACTATGTTATTATTAGTGTTGTATATAATATAATATAATAATGGTATCAATAAACTTCCATTTGTTTGGAAATGGGCACTAACAGAAGTTACGAAATCCTATCCTCACGGTCAAGAACACATGTTACTTCGATGCTACCTCTTGTCATGATGCAACTTATTTATATTTCATTGTCATTTTTTTTAAAATTATTTTGAACTTTGATAGAAATTCAATTCGTATTCGTATGTGGTCTTTGTTCTATCCGTATTTGGATTCTATGTTTATTGGATCCATATTTGGATCCAGTCTTTATTTGATTCATATTCGGATTGGCTCTTTATTCGATCCACGTTCGGGTCCGCTCTTTATTTGATTCATACTCGGATTCAAATTCGTATCAGTATTTTTAAGGATATGATTTCCTTAATGCATATCCGAATCATATCCGTATTGGTATTCGATAGAGATAAAATGGATATGGATATAGAAATAGGCACATCCAATCCGTATCTTATCTATTTTCATCCCTAATTTATAGGGACTTATTTTTCTGTAAGTTGTTTCACCGACAAATTCTATTTTATTCCTAATCTAAAAATCAGATTACATGCAAACCTGAGCCCCTAAAATTAAGAGGCCCTGGGCGATTGCACTTCAAAACAATGCCCAGGGCTGGCCCTGGCCTTTGGTTGATTCCAATGCCATTCATGACCATCAAGGTTGATGGAGTGATCACTTTGCTACAACCCTTCATCGATGTTTACACGACAACTTAGACACATGAAGTCTTAAAACACTAATTGAAGACTATGCTGACATATCTAGGTTGATAGTTAGTGATGAACACAGTCGGGGATAGATAAGTATATGAGTGTTACCCGATATTTATCCGTACAGGTATTGACATATATAAAAACTTTGTCAACATATGCTTAAAAATAGATATGAATGTAAACAAATACCACGTAGATACATGCCTTTATATTATAGTTAAACTTGAATATACATGTATTGGATGACCTATACATGATGTAAATGTACCAAATGCATTTTATTTTATAATAATAATAATATAAAGAGGACAATGAGTATTTGTCCATGGGCCATGGGCATGCATAACTTTGTATGCCAACTAAGTTACAAATGTCAAATCCTCAGTGTAAAAATGTTATGCAATAATAAATAATCAATGGCAAAGAACAACAAAAACAACAAAACCTTTTCCTACAATTAAGTAGGGATAGCTACATGGATTTTTTTACCTCCATTCAAATTTATTTCGGGTTATTCTCGGACTTAAATCCAAATAAATAATTGGATAGTCTCATTCCAACACTTCTTGGGCCTTCCTCGTCCTCTCTTAATTGGCTCAATATTTCAAATCTTGCATCTTTTAACTGGTGCATCGGCCAACCTTTGCAAATGGTCAAATCATTTTAAGTAGTTTTCTCTCATCTTATCCTCTATCGAAGCTAAGCCAACTTTTCTTCTGATCACATCGATTCAATTCGACCTTTTCGTGTATGACCACACGTCCATCTTAGCATTTTCATTTCTACTAGTGTCATTCTCAAAACATGTTTATGATTCTCAGACCAACATTCTGATCTATAGAGTATAATACTTCCGTTTGACTTTCAAAAGAAATTTTCTTATCACAAAAAACAGTAGAGGCACATAGCCAACATGCACTTACTTTATGAGTAACATCTCCATCAATTTTCTCAGACGAGACACAGAATTTCAAATGATATAAAATTTACCATCTGTATTTTGTAATATAAATCAAGATCAGTTGTTTTGATTCATATTTTAATATTAAGATATATAGTTTATAGCTATGGAAAAACACACTTGTTTATACCGATGGGTATTCCTTTTTCTTTAATATAAAATACAGTGAAAAAGGCATAAAGTTATGTTAGAAGAAATTAAAAATGATTTTGCAATTATATTTATATATGAAATGATATACGAATGCTAAGGGATAAGGTGGAGTATGCCTCTGTTTTGTTGGTTTGGAAGAGTAATGGTTAGTTATGTTTTTTAGGTTGTTGTTGGTATTAATCATAGAAATAGGTTGTCTTTTTAGTTCAATCCCACTCCAGCCTTTAAATTGCAACGTGGAATAAATAGAGATTAAGAGTAAGAAACATTTATCTCTCACATGGATTTGGTCGGATTTTATAACATTTTGAAAGGATAAGCTGGAATAAGGGGGTTGTTTATAAGAATAAAATGGTAGTTATGTTAGATACGTTTGATATTTTTTTTCAAAGAAACGTTGTTTCTTGTGTGAATAGTAACAACAGGGATGTGTAATTACTGCAGTCATACACTATGATGAACATAAGAAATGATCATGAACATGCGGTATAGATGAAACGTGAACAAAATAGTGCGTTGACTTGACAAAAACGGTCATGAAATACAAAGATATTAAAGAGGGATGCCCATCAAACCCAAACAAAAAGTTCTTACATGATTTTCATACTAACAACGCGATACATGACACGGGAATAGGAGAAACATGGAATCTGCTGTTAAGAGAATAAATCCAAGTTCCCGATGTTGTACCATAAATGGACCGTTTCCCTCAAACCATCCACCTGACGAAGCCATAACATATTCCTCCACTGATGAGTGGAAAAACCCCTCAGGGTAGTGCCAATGAGGGATACGAGTTACATGTCTCTCAAAATTGAAATAAAAGAGCCCAAGCAAAGCCCAAACCTAGAGAAAGCACATACAAGTTCTATATGAGAAGGTGCACGAGTCTTCACGCATCATGCCACGTACCAATCGACGAACAACCAACCTCACACAATCGCTCAACACCTTTGATAAGCGAACATGAACATGAGCTTATATGAGCAGAAAAAAGGAAAAAAATCAAATACTTGATTACCGGAGAAAACTTGTCAACAAGACATCATATAATGCTCGGGAAGACAAAGATGCACGTCTTGTAAAAATAGGGATAATGTCAACTGTAGTACATATGCTACGACTCCAATTATGCGCCTTAAAGCTTGCAATAATTATGCGCCTTAAAGCTTGGAATAATGTTAGAAGATTGTACATGGTGAGGTGCGTCCACATAAAGTATGAGGAATAACGATTCATAGCAGGCGGTCTTGCATAAAGAAACCACTCATAGGTGAGATGCAAGGATAAGAGTTTCCCACAAGCAAAAACAAAGGAGAGAAAGAGGGACAACGCCCCCAAACTACATATCTTCCTTCTCTACAATACCATCTAGCAAATGCAGTAAAACACTCTGCCTTGAAAATAAGGTCCTATTTATAGTGACGATCTCTCAAAAATATAGTCATTGAAAATAAATTTGGAAAGAAATCATCAATATTTGATACAGATGATCGATCATACAAGGAAGGTGATCGACCATCTCAAGTTGATCGATCATGTATATCAAGGTAATTGATCATCTCATAACCATTGGGAGCCTACATTCAAATTACGATCGATCATAAAGATAGCTGGTCGACCAAGGATGATCGACCAAATCAAGTGGGTTCATCGATCAATGGTGGTTGATCGTGTCAATTAGGTTAATCAATCATGGGCGATTGATCGATCAAATCAGGAAGGCTGATTGATCAATATGTTTTGGACTTAATATGCCTACATGATACACATGCTTATAAATTTGAGATTTTCTACACATGCCTATTACAAAAATCTTCTTTCTTCTTCTTCATTTTATCAACTGCTTTCAACTTGTCCATGGCTTTTGTGCTTTATACTTGAAGTGAGAATGCCATGAAATCTGCAGAGCTATTTGTAAGCAAGATACAGTTTAGGTGAGATGCAGAGCTATCTGCCATCAAAGATTTATTATCATCAAAATAATGAAACAATTGGTATGCAATCAAGATACTAACAACATAATCTCAAGTACAATTTGCACCCTTCATTGGACAAACCATAAATGACACATTTACCTCTTATGAAGAAAGAGACCCATAATTTTGGTATACAATATATTGAAAGAATTAAGTAGAAATAATCTTCAATACTGCTAGTTTCTAACTAATTGAGCAAAAAAAAAGTGGAATTTTCTCTTGGATGGAGAAGATCGCTTGAGAGCAATTTAGGGCGTTAGAGTTTTAATGCTTGAGAGCTTAAATATCTCATGAGCATTCTTCTTCACTTAGATGAATGCTATTGTAATTATATGTTGTGTATATTGCAATGGTGTTTAAGGGTCTCATTTAAAGTGTTTGGAGAATCAAATAGTCATTAGAGAGTCTTAAAGATGATTATGATCAGTGGCTAGAATAATATCACATAATATATAGAATGGATGCTAACTTCTTTAATCGATTGGAGAATGCATTAGTTGATTGGTATGAAATAGTAATTGTGAAATTATTTTGGTAAGAACAATTTTTAAATAATATGAAATGAGAAAGAAGTTGCTGAAATTTTGAGTTAGTTGACTTAATGAAAAATAGTTAAAAGCGGGTTGGCCACAAAGAAATTCAACTGATCCTAACTTTATGATAGTTCATGTAACATATTTGTCCAATATCAACGAAAATAATGATAATGGAGGTGGATGTCTTCTAAATGTTTTAAGTACATATTATCATAAACTCTTTTCATATCGATTTGGATAGTTTCATGACATCGACATCTATGCTCAGTTAAGAAGAAGGGAGATTAAGGAAGAAGAAGGAATGCCCGTTAGATCTCATGACTACTAAAAAGGTTGTAACAAGAGCTAACAACAGTAAAAGCAATCCAAGTAAAAGTAATAAAGGAAAAACTCACATGAAAGATAAATGGAACAATGGCAAAAAGATCATTTTTTGCAAGATATATGGGAATATGAAAAAAATTGCTCTAAACAAAATACATGATTTGAAGGAAATGTATGCATTATATTTCCGTTTTCTTCAAAGAAAATATAGATGTTCTTAATAATACTTGATGGTTAGATTTTGGTGCAACTGCTCATGTGTCTCATATATTACATGGATTCCATACAATACATAACATAAAGGAAAGTAGACAATACATGCTCATGGAAACATGATGAAGGCAAGAATATATTTGGGAATCAAGGCTTATAAATTGATCATGAACACTAGATGCTAAGCTGATATGGAAGGAGATCTCTACTTGTCAAATGTACTAAAAATCTTATTTCCTTTTGCAAATTGTACAATTTGGAATTTTCTTTCAATATTTCTAATAGATTATTTTCTATGTTTAGGAATAAGTACTTTTATGAATTTAAAACTTTAGAAAATCATTTTTACCACTTCAATTTTAATTATAGGTTAATAGATTCCGTATTGTATATTGAACACAATATGGGTATGAAAAAGAATGCATCACATGGATGTTACACTGTTTTATGGTATCTAAGATTAGGTTATATATATAAGGCTATAATTTTGAGAGTTATTAAAAATAAAATTTTACCTTAATTAGAATTTTCTTCTAGGATTGTGTACATAGTGCATTAAGGGCAATCAATACAAATAATACATATTAAAAAGAACTAGCTACAAGGGCTACTCGACCCTAAAATTGATGCATACTTTCTTTTATCCTCTCAATGTCTCATCCCGATGAGAAAAAATATTTTCCCATATTTATGAATGTTTTCTGATGTTATGGGCATATTTATTTCATGAATGAAAGGACTCAAGCAATAAATGCCACTGGGATACTTAAATGATGTGGGAAGACAATTAGATAGAAAAATATAAGTTGTGAGATTTGATTGCGGCGGTGAATATTTTAGAACGCTTGACGAGACTGGACAATATCCGACTTCTTTTGTAAAATTTCTTCAGTATAAATGCATTTACATGCAATACATGATGCTTAGAATTCCAAAACAGAATGATGTTATCGAAAGACAAAAATGCATATTAAAGGAAATGGTTAAGAGCATGGTGAGTATATAATAGTTCTTTGCCTCTTTCATTTTGGACATATATATTAAGGATGTTAATGTATTTACACAACATAGTTCCTAGTAGAGTAGTGTAAAAAACAACTTTTGAACTATGCACATGTAGAAAATCTAGCTTGAGATACCTACATGTATTATGATATCAAGCAAAACTTAGAGTATAATCCACATGAAAGAAAATTAGATCACAAGTATAATGAATAGTTTTCTCATTGGTTATCCTGAAAAGCAAAAAGGATATATGTTCTAGTTTCCGAACAATACTACAAGAATTGTTGAGATTGGCAAGCTCACTCCATTAAGATGACAATATTAGTGGGAGCCAAGAGCCATGGATTAGATGTGGAAATTAAAAATATCGTTGCCATTCATGACCAAATCTTCTAAAATTGTCAAATTATAGATTCACCTCCATATGAAGACTGGAACATCAAGAAATAGAACCCAAATCACATGATGATGCCATGATTGATGAAAAAATTGTAAATGAGCCAAGTACACTGCAATCACAAGAAGTTGCATTAAGATGCTCCGAAAGACAAAGAGACCTACAATATTTGACAATTATATAATCTACATACTTGAGCATGGATATGACTTTAGTATTAATGTAAAATAAACTTGTTCAATCAAGCACATAATGCGATGATATGAAAAGTGGTTATATGCCATATAAGAAGAATTAGAGTCAATAACCAATAATAATATTCTGGATCTTGTGGATATGCACGAGGGATCTAAAAGAGTCAGGTATAGATGCATCTTTAAGACCAAGCATGACTATAAAGGTAACATTAAAATAATACATATGGACTTCTTACAAATGAGTTTATATTCAAAAGGATAGAATCACCTATAAAGGAGACCTTTGCTCCAGAATCATTTTAACTTTGGTGTCCCATAATGATATTGAGCTTCAACAAATGGATGTAAAGACCGTATCTCTTAATGGATAATTAGAGGAAGATGTTTCTACGGACCAACTTGAAAGTCTTAAGATCACATGAAATGAAAATCTAGTATGTAAATTCAAGAAATTCATATATCTATCAAAACAAGATTCTTGTCAATGGTATATAAAGTTAAACAATATTTTTACATTTTATGCTTTTGTTGAAAATATTATAGTTTGATGTAACTACATAATGATTATTAGGAGAAAGTTTATTAAATTAAAGCTACATATTGTTGATTTATTATGGACAGTAAATGATTTGGGATTGTTAAATGATGCGAAGGACTATCTTCCCAAGAACTTTGAATTTAAAGATATGCTAGGGCGTCCTATGTGATTAAAATATAAATATTCTAGGATTTATCACAATTAGAATTGTCTCAACATGCATATATTGAAAAGGAATTGGAGAGATTTAGGATGGATAAGTATTAATATGGATTGTTCTTATTCAAAAACTTTTGATCAATGTTTAAAGAATGAATTTGAATATAAAGAAATGAAAGGAGCTCCTTATGCATCAACGATTGGGAGTATCATGCGTGCTCAGACATGTACTCCACTTGAAATTAGTCTTGCCACTGGCACACTGAGTAGATATCAAAGTAATCCTTTTATGCACCTCTGGAAAGATGTAAAGAAAGTTCTTAGGTATTTACAAGGCACCAAAGAACATATGCTCATGCATGGACGATACGATAATCTTGAGATTATTAGATTTAAAGTCCAAATTTGCGGGATGCATTAAGACAAGAAAAAGCAAACTTTGACGATGTATCCCTACTCGATGAAGGAGCAATGCCATGGAAAAGTGCAAAGCAATCTATCATTGCTTTTTCCATTATGACAACTTAATTTGTGGCATGCTTTGAAACTACAATTAAAGGGTTGTAGTTGCATAGTTTTATATTGGGGTTCAAAACTATCAATGGTATAGCAAAACCACTGAGACTGTAGTGTGATAATGCTGCAACCATCTTTTTATCAAAGAAAGATTACTTTAAGGGTGCACAACATGTGGTGTTAACATATTAATCACTAAAGGAGCAATTTCTTAAATAAAGCATTTGTATTATCACATCAATACTATTTGATGATGAAAGATTCATTACTACATGATCAACATCTAAGAATTTTTCTGAGCAGGTTGATAGAATTGATTGTTTTAAAGAAGTCTTGTTATGAAATTAATACGTACATTTGTAAAGTGCTCATCATGTTTATGAAAAATTTATTTGAATTTTTTATATTTTCAAATCATTACCTTGTCACATCTTGTATGTATGTTTGCAAATAGATAACATGGTTGTTGAAATGGAATTAAAGTTAGAAATCCAAATCAAAAGGTGGTTGGAATGACTTGATATTTTAAACATGGAAGGGATCACGTTAAATTGTATGGTGTGCGAACTCCACTAACATATTAAAATAGTTTAGTTAAAGTATGCGATTCATCAACATTACCGTAAACTCATGTAGATGTGCATTTAAGATTATTATCTGACTTAAGCATTATATGGACTAAGTGAGTGAACGTTAGAATATATCCTTAATTTGTTTCATATATTGCATGTGCTAAATAATAAAATGAGTTTGGTCGAGTCAGTGGATCAATCAAACAAAATTAAAGTGAAATATGTTGATAATTAGTAGGTCACTATGAATCGCTTATTATTGGTTCATATATTTTGTCAAACGCTTAGGCCTTACACCGTAAAAGGGACATAGTGACCTCATTATAACAACTTTAGAATAGAGAAATAAGGAAGCCCCGATAGCAACTCTTCATCTTCGAGTAATTCCGTAATGGTTGGGGTAAAGGGAAGGCGAAAAATTAAGGATCCATTACATTAAAGAGAAGGCCAAAAAATAAGGATTGCCATTACTTTCTCTCCTTCTCGCCGTCGTCATGATATATTTTACGAGCACATGAGAGGGGAGTGGGTTGGAAGGGGTAACATAAATAATCGATTTTTAATTAATAATACATGTTTCAAAAATATAATATTATTGTGATTTTTGATCATTTTATGCTGCCGTAAAATGTCCTCCAACCTTGCCTACGCAAACTATAAGGATATATATTGATTTTAATCAAATCAAACAAGTCTATGTCTATTAATAATAAATAAAAAAAAGTCAGTTCCAAATCTTGACCGGATCAGTTCTAATCCTAAGTACCCAAAGTTGGGTTTCTATTTATGTAAGAACTGTGTTAAAACCATAACCAAGTGGTTTTTCTGCAAGCCTTTTAATAAAATACTGATAATAAACTACAAATATATGATGAAACACTAAATAAAATACATAAATGAGCATGAAAAAGATTTTACGTAATATATACCTTAAATATAAAGTATATAAGCCCTAATGTTCGGTTGCTTTTGTCAAATTAGAAAAAAAACAAAAAATTAAATAAAAATCACACAATTGTATTTCTCTTTTTTGTTATTACGTATATATCGAAACAATAAATAATGTCACCCATAATGAATTTGTCAAAACATAAGATAATGTAATTAATACTTGGAGCCCTTCTTATACAAGTACTTTTGGAAAAAAACACATTATTATTCATTTTCTTTATTTGCTTCTCTCATATCAGAATGAAGAAAAAGATCAACTTGATGAGATTTATTTTAATAAAATATATTAAACAATAAAAGCGATCTCGGTAAAACAATCTAATTTTATCTTGGTAAAATTCTACATCCGGCGTGAAATCCCTCATTTTTACCCTTAAATTATCATATCAATAATGATTATTAAAACTCAAATGTTTTGATGTAGGGATTATCACTTGTGCCCCTCCGAGATATCGTAATATCAATTATGCCCCTATCTTTTTGGTAATATCAGTTGTGCCCTTCACTTCTTGCAAATCTATCACTTGTACCCCTCGGGTTAGTTTCCGTCCATCCCAAACGCAAACAGACGTTATCTTTAGGGACACATCAGGAATTAAATTTAAAAAATGGATTGAAATGTCATCTTCCTCCCTTCTCCTCCTCCTCCTCTGTGGGTGCATGTCGTCGGATGCCGCCTGTTCCGCCGCCGTCGACCCACTCCGTTGGCCTCCATGGCAGCCTTGTCCTCTGGCAACGCACCCCCACAACCTCCTTCCTCCGCTCCTACCCCAGGCCCCCTTGCCTCTACGGCATCCAACCCCCCCCAACCCCCCCCAAACCCAGCCGATCCCTTCCTCCCCTTTCCAGGGTCTATTCCGTTCGCAATCTCCCGTCCAGCTCCAGCCCCGTGCCCCCTTCCAAGTCCAACCTTCCATCCCAAGCGGCTTCCGCAGAAGCCCTCTCCTTCCTCCCATTCCCCCAATCCGTCCTCCTTCAAGTCTGCGGAGCTCACACCCGCCGCCCGCAGGAAGAAGCAGAAGCTCCCAGACAAGAAGGTCCCCGATCGCGTGGCCGCTCTCCTGCCCGAGTCCCCTCTTTACACGCAGCTCCTCGAATTCGAATGCTGCGTCGACGCCGCTCTCTCCCGCAAGAAGATCGACATCCAGGAGGCCCTCAAGTCCCTCCTCCCCCCTTCTATGCACAAAACTCTCAGGATCTACGTCTTCAACACCTTCGCCAATCAGGGGCGGGCCGACGCCAAAGCCACCGAGCCTCCCTCTTGGACCCTGCGGATCATCGACAGGATCCTCGAGGACGGGGTCGACCAGGACCCCAACAATGCGGCCGCTTCCGACCATAACCCATTGCTTCCCAAGTTCTCCTTCTTCATCAAGAGGCTTACCATCTCTCTCGACCCTATTCTCTACCCCGAGAACCCCACCATTATTTGGGAGAATTCTCGGGCTGCCGTGTTGTAGGAGGGCTTTGAGGTTCGTAGGATCGGGGATAAGGAGTTTACAATCGGCATCCGGCTTGAGATGAATTACAACCCCGAGAAGTTCAAGCTTTCGATCCGGCGACTGTGGGTTCATGTCGTCGTGCATGGACAACTCCCTCAATCCGAAGGCCGTCTCCAGCGCCATCGTCATACATGAGAGAGGGAGCAGCACCCGCATGGCGTAGGGGGTCGTCGTTAAGAAGGCTGGCGGCGTCGGGATGATCCTCGCCAATGGGTTGTCCAACGGTGAGGGGCTCGTCGGAGATGCCCACATCCTCCTCCTCCTGGACAATAATACCCCTCTTAACTGCACCAAAGTTTGAAAAAATCATGGTTAAGTCAACTCATTGACGGTCAATCTGACGGAAGGGCACAAGTGATAACGGCGAAAGAAGTGAGGGGTACAACTGATATTACCAAAAAGATAGGGGTATAACTGATATTGCGATATCTCGGAGGGACACAAGTGATAAAATCCCTTTGATGTATTCCTTATCGTTTCGAGTTTATGAAAATCACATTTGGAAGACAACAACAACATACTTCTATCTCAATAACTAATCAAAGGTATTCTAATAAGATCCCACTTGATTGTTGAAATCCAAAACTGTTATCAATTAGCTATATCAATTATCAAAATTAAATGATTATTGACACATATTTACTTCAAAATACATAAAATGCTTCGGCAAGGTTAATTACATCGTTTTGGAACATACTTCACATGAACTATTACATGCTCACTATATGATATTTTCAAAGAGAGTGCACGAAAAAAAAACTAAATTCGAGTTAACGGTGTAGAAGGGGGTTCTGGCATCCCGATGGGATCAAAATCTATCTACATATTGGGGGGAGGGAAATAGCAAAGTCTCCTCCCATCTCTATCCAGTCGCCTGTTTTTTTCCCAGCAGTCTGATTTCAAATATCAGCAAAACTGTAAGCATCACAGGAGCTGGCAACCAATATTTCTCTAAGAACGACTAAGACACCTCAAACCACAATGTCAAAAATATTGAATTCACCGGACATAGATCGGATTCCTCAACTTAATTAGAGTTGGGTGACATCTAATATTCCAGGCACATCGTGCACAAAACTTCACTCGTCTGCATACTCAAGAACACTGAAAATTTGGATATCCATGCGCGGGGAAGTTTAGAAGCCAAGGACCCATGCCCCGCATCAATAAATGTGATGCTATTGATATAAAAGCTACTTATATCTTCAGATCTAAGAGATAGACGTCATGTCATTTACTTTTGGGGCCACTGTGTTATGATAAAACACCAGTTCCGGTATGTCTTGCTGAGAAAAAAATATATGAGAATCGATCAACTGCCCTGCACGTTTTTTTCGTGAGAAGAAATTTGTCGCTGTCAGTGGTTTTTCAAATATACGTGCGTCGAATGGCATTGCAAAACAGGTACATTTATGGTGATTGAGTTTTGATGCATTGCAGCCAAATCAGTTATTGCCACTATATAACATTGAATGCTGTACACTTTGAGTTTTTTTTTCCATTTTCAAATTTAGCTAGCAGTCCATTATTTGTGAAGACTTTAACATCCCAAGCGTTATAGGATCCGAGATAATGTTTATCCTAGTCAGACCGGATCGAACGAGTTCAGACGACTTGATTCGGCCGCCTTTGATGTGGCTCATAAGTCGACTCCTATACCTTCGTAACCCTAACATTTTAGAGCCTTACGGGTTAGGCGACCTAAGACACAAGGTGACCTAATTAAGTACATGTATCTATGAAAATATCATGTCGGGAGACTAATGTCTAAGAGGTCAACTTTTCCAGCTTTGTTAAGTATCTTAATGCTACAATAAAATGGAGCTCTAATGACGAATAGTTTACTGATTCACCAATATATCATATAATTTTAAATTTATAACAATGAATATTATTTAGTGTGGAATTATATTCTTGAAATATATGTGAAACAAATGTCATGATATCCGTTGTCGAATTGCTAGCAAAAAAAATACAACTATGATTATCCAACTTTCTTGAAAGTTTTCTTCTAATCATTGCTAAATTAGCAATGATTATTATACATTTAGCAACGATTATTATAAGTTTTAATTTAAAAGTTAATTAATAAGTATTGGTATATGAGCTGTTAGCAAAGAATGTTACATTCGTTATGAGAGTAAAAAATAATACCGTAATGAAAATTATACATTGTCATAAATGTAAGATTAAAATATCTGACGAAAAATACTGAAATTATTCGTTTGTCATAGGTTAAATTCGTTGTTATGTGTTCGATTGAGGGAACCAAAGAAAGAATAAAGGATGGACGACCCTATGTAAGAGTTAATCGAATAAAATGCATGACCATGTGACATAACTCGATATCTTCCACTAAGTTTCCTACAAGTAACTCAATTAAGGACATAATGGTGTCCTAGTCTCGAAATCACTAACTCAAAAGCTCAAAGGAATGAGCTCAATGTAGTGAGTGACCCTTGGAGAGCATCTTAGAGAAATAAATCTAAAGGTAGACAACATCTTTTTTTATTACCTGATATTACCTTTTATACCATAATTTAATTGCTAATAAATGGTTAAATCCCAAACCCAAGTGTTCATGAGTTGCTTGAAAAAGGAAGCCCCGGAATCAAAAGGACAAATGACACTTGAGGTAGAGTGATTTCTTAACCACCTTGAACTTCGACATTTTGAGGTTTTTCATTGTCTTAGCATGTTAGGTGTTCTCCGCATTATCCAATTGTCAGAAGCTCATTAAATATTACAAAGACATTTGTGAGCTTAAACTATATTGAAAGCAATTTTGTGACCTAATTGTTGCTTAAACATGTACTTAGTTTCATCTACGTGCATGTCTTTTTCCATGTGTTTCCATATGAATGGAAATTGAAAGCTATTCTGCATATTTTCATATTTATTTGAGCTCATTTGAGATGTTCAATTAATGTAAAAATGATGTCTTGTTTCTCATTTTTTCATTTTTTATAGTCGAACTATTGAACATAATCAGTTAAATAAGTGAAAGTTTGATTTTATGCATGCTTAAAGTGGTTTTTATGGTCATTATTTACACAGTAGATCTACATAATTCAAATAAAAGTACAACTATAAGCACAAATAATGCACATTATTGTACATAATAAGAAGATGATTGATCCATTAGGATCGAGCACGCTTTGCACACTTTTTGGGATTTTTGAACTCAATTCTGACTCTTAAAGGATTTTAAGAAGATCATATTCTTATTTTTAGGTTTAAAAACTCAAATCCTAATGTAACCTACTTTAAGTCATCCTAAACATTTTCTAATATATTTAGTATTTTGGAGTTTTTATGCATTTTTTAATGTTTTTAATTAAAATAAGGTTGAAAGTCTGATTTGCAATTTATTTAAAATAGTGATATAATTGTAGATAAATTATTTAAACTAGAGTTAAAGAAAATTACCAGATATGAGTTAAACAGAAATTCACAAATAGACCAATTCAAAAATGGAAAATTTGTGGATAAAGTAAAAAGGATTTTGTTCAAATAAAAAATAGGAAATTTACAAACTAAATACTTAAATCAAATCATTTACTAATAAGTCCATACAAATAATATTTTTATTTTAGTCCTAAAAGTAAAAAAAATATAAAAAGAAGCTAGAAGATGCCCTTCTTAAAGGGATTTTGATGGTAGCAGGGGTGGGCATCGCGTTGTCATTGCATCTTCATCAATGAGGAGTGGCATAGTGGAGTTGAGATCCGTTAAATTGAGATGTGGTTAGTGAGCGACCCGAGTGACTAAGGTAAAATATTATCAATGGTCGTTGCGACCTCAACCACTCGGACCGAGCTCAACAAGAAAAAGAGAGCCCACCAAACGAAAAATCAATCAATCAAGCACAAATAGCGGTCTTGCTATTTATTTTTACCTGGTATAGCTACCAGGGTCGAACACAAGGAGCACATGATGCTATCGCTACGAAATAGTCGAGAATCCCAAAAAGATCAAAAATGTTGGTTTATAAATTTTCATTTTTTTGTAATTTTTAAGAAAAAGGGTTAAAAGGAATTGGAAATCAACACTTAACCAATTATTTGAAGACTAAAAATACTCAAAAATTCAAACTAAAAATATTTTTGGTTTTTTTAAAATATTTGAATGTTTTTTTGGATTTTATGGATTTTTTTATGATTTTTAATTAATTTTCTAAAAATGAAATAAAAGCAAAAACAACAAATAATGTACAACTAATATCTAAAGACAATTTAAAATTGCTTAAAATGCTTGTAAAATCCCAACAACAATTTTGTGATGAACTACAAGCAAAGATCTAACTACAAAAGAAGAAAACATATTTTTTTTTGATTTTTTATGAATTTTTAATGTTTTTTAAGATTTTTACTCTTTTTTATTTTTTATGATTTTTATAAATGGAAATGCAACAAAAATTGGACAGTAAATAAAACAACACAAAACAAGCAGTCAAGAATTCTTTTAGAATTTTTTAAGGGTTTTTAATATTTTTAGTTGATTTCTAAAAAGAGACAGAGGCAATTTTTGTGGTTTTTGAATTTTAAAAATAACAAACAGAAACAAAACAAAACAAGAAATTCAAAGAAATTCCTACACCATGGCAGGAGCCACGTGTCTAAATATCGTGATTTTTGGACAATATTTGCTATTTATTAAAGCAAAAATCAAACACACAACATATAGGGACATAGATGCAATTATTGGAAAGTTTTCAGCCAAACAGTAACACGTAAAGTATTACAGGGCTGAAGTTGCAAAAAATCCAACTCCGTACGTGGGCAGCACGTGAACCAGACACTCAGGGGTATAAACGCAAATATGAAGAATAAAACTTCATTCAATAACAACAATATAGTCCAGGGTTCGAAATGCAAATAACCCAGATATCACGTGACTGATCTTGTGCTACACAAACATAGGGACCATAATGCAAATAGCAGAAACATAATGTCCTAGATGCAAAATATCCAAGATAAAAACAACTATAGAAAATATTTACAGGGATAATACGGAAATGTAAACAGATAGGAGGGCCTAAGTGCAAATACCCTTCTTGTTAGCGATCCAATGGCTGAAAAGATCCACTTATGATCGGACGGCTGAGCGCGGGCGATAAAAGTTTGGAGATGGATGGCTGACAGTTGATCCTCAGATGGATCGGACGATCAAGGACTCCCTGAGGATGAATGGTCACGATCAGAACTGGAGGGAGCCTAGATCCGACGGTGGAGATGCCTCTTGGATGAACGACAAAGAACTCGCCTCCGAAGAGCTTCGACCGGGTGAGAAGTCCTCCGAGGATGCTAGGATAGGGGAAACGCTCCTAGCGATGATTCACAACGATTATGATGCTCCGATGAAGGCGAGTCCATCGAAAACGACCCAACGACACTGAGCTACCTGGAGCTGCTGTGCTCGGGTATCTTGACCTCCAAATGAGGTCCTTTGAGCTCAAAAACTGTACAGAAGAGCTACTGGGTCGAGGGCAAAGTGCCTTGACCCGTCAATACGCGATATGGGTGATCGATGGGGCGAGGCGTAGCCCTCCGGTGAAGTGATGACAGAGGAGGGCCTAGGGGCTCGTTCCTTCGTGAACGAGGTGAATGGATTGGCGTAGAAGATGGGGAGAGGTCTGACGGAGGTGCTACGATTGTCGGGATGGCAAATGGGGGGTCCGATCATAATGAATAAGGCTGAGCAGCTCGGGTGGACCCAAATCAAAGATTTGAATTAAAAGCGAGCAGGGAGAAATCAAAGCTACCTGGTGACTGAGGTCGTTTGGGGTGAAGGTCAGGGACCTCCGGGGGTCTTCGCCTCGATGGTTCGACAGGTCCAGAGGCTGGGCTCTCCTTGCGGTGGATCACTACGAAGTGTTCGCCGGACCTAAGGCTTCCGGGCTCGAATCCTCTCTACGACGACCTCGAACGCACGCTGTCACTTGTGGGTGGAGGCGGAGATCCTCAGAGACGCGGGGGGGGGGGGGGGGGGGCACCAAAGATGAAGAAGAAGGTGCGGCTCCAGGAGAATTTATACTCTACATGGTCCCAGAAATGTGGAGCTTGAGCATGCTAATCGAGGGATGGATCCCTAAAGGATTCATCAGGCGTGGATCGCAGATCGTCCCTCGATGAGCAGCTGAGTAATAAGGATGGTAGTCAGATCAGTTCAGAAAAATTAGGAGAGAGTCGGGTGGAAACCGGATTCGGGCGAAGAAAGGTCCGGGGGGGGGGGGGGGCAGTTGACCGGGGTTAACAGTCCGCCCTAGACTAATCAGAAAAAAATACATAAAAATAATTGAAAATTCAATTAAAAATAGCAAGCGATTTTATTTTAAAAAGTTTATAAAAAAACATTTTTTATTTTCAAACTATTTTTCTGTAATTTTTATTTATTTTTATGAAAAATAAATTATGATATATACATTATAGTATATTATGTACATGTATAAAATACCTATGTATTTTATGCAATTATTTTTATTTTCTTATTTTTGCATAAATACCCTAATTTTGTATTTTATTTATTTACAACATATTATTTGGAATTTTAAATAATTTTTATTTTATTTTTATTAGTTATTTACAAGTATAAATTAAATAGGTTTATGATACATATATACATATACTATGTACAAGGTGATAGAGAGAGAATTTTATTTTTAGTTTTATTTTATTTTTCTATTTTTTTGGAAATATATACAAGGGTATAAAAATGGCCTTTTTATTTATATTTTTGCAAAAAAATGAATTATATACATCAAGGAAGGTGTATGTACAAGGTAGAGTGGTCCTATCTCTCTCTACTTATTTGATTTGGCGATCAGGTCCATTTTGGACCCTCTCTTGGGTTCAGGTCACTCAATATTTATTCTAAATACTTCCTTCCTTTTCTTTTATTCTCTATTCTTATATTTTTTTTTGCATAAATACATGCTAATTATTGGATATGAACAAATGCATGCTTATTGCCAATTTACTGTATTTACAGCTATATAAATGATGCTTTGCTAAGATATTTAGCTAAAATAAAAGAATAAAGAGTGATGAATGAGTATTCATCAGTGGTCTGCTGACTTAATAAGCTAAGACGATAGTCGGTGCGCGTACAATCTCTAATTCAAACAACAATTAACCCATAGATAAATAAATAAATCGATAAATGCATGTAGACTAAAATTTATTATAACCCTACAAATATTTTTATAGCTGTAAGTATGTATATTGTTGAACCACAGAGAGAAAATGTAAGGGTAGTAATTACTAATAATTATTTCTAAGTAATAAGAAATATTTTTTTCTACATTTTCCTTATTTTTGTGTGGGTTTTTAATTATATTTAATTTATTTGTATTTTTAATTTATTTTATATTTTATATTTTTAGTTTTTATTTTTATATTTTTTGGTAGCAAAATTTTATTTTTTTGATTTTTAAAGTAAGATATATGTTTATATATTAATATAGACATTGTAACTTATGTAAGTAATATATACTATATATGTATAATATAGCTTATTATAGTTTTAAATAAGTCCAAATATATTCAAAATACATAAAATAAATATTTTTATCTTTTTTATATTCTTCTCTATTTTTTGACAATTGTTATGGATTTCTAAAGTAATTAAATGTACAAAATAATGACTATATTAATTATCAAAAATATTTTAGGGTTTAATGAATATAAATAAGTCCAAAATAATCTGAAAACTATTTTTTATGTAATAGATATACTAATGGAAATTCACAAATAGAAAGATATATATTTGAATTTTTACCGATTCTTTGTTAATTTTTATAAGGATTTTTGGTTTTTGTAATTTTTATGTTTTATATTTTCTATTTTTAGCGATTTTTGGATATGTTGTAGAATATATTATAATATATCTATTACAACATTTTTGGAATTTTTTGGAAAAAAGGTTTATAGTTTTTATGGGTTTATGTCTAAATTGGGAATAAAGAGCTTGTTATTGTATTTCTAGAAAATAAGAAATAATATAAATTCCAACAAAAATTTCAAGCAAGAACAAGCATGTTGACATGCATCTAACATAATTATCTAACATTTTTAAAGTAAAAAAATAATTAGTACAAGCAATAATCACAAAATAAAAATACTGAATTATGAGAGACCTAATTGCAATTTAATGAAAAATCAATTTGATTTCAGAATAGCTCCAAAATGTTAAATGGAACACATGCGATTTTTCAATGCCTCACGTGGAACCACGTGAGGTAGAAGGACTACAATGTAATAACAAAAGGTATGAGTTATTAGTTGCAAATATTCCTAAAATTATTACATATAATATAATATTTACATGATTTGAATAGAAATACAAAACGATGCAAGGGTGTGGGTGAAATATACCTCGTATTGAGGCGTAACATACATGTGTAGGTTGATTAATGACTCTTGAGCTGCCATGTGCATCCCACTTAAATCGTGCGCTGAAGGATCACAATGATTTGTGTGAAATGAACAACCCAGATTAGATCTAGGCCATGACTTATATCCAACGACGATGGGGATCTCATGAAGAATATGAAAGACATCTACCCTGGTTTCACCTCAATCCCTGATTTCTTAGTTCTCCGACGTTCTCCGACCCTCCTGATCATCTTTTCTTCTTCCCGAGAGTGTGTCACACCGGCAGGACTACTCAATCAGCTTCAGACCTCATCAAAGGAGGCATGGAGAGGTCTCTTTCTCTGACGAATTGGGAAATCAACTCTTCGTCCAATACAAGTACCATGCGCCTCTTCAAGGGCTTAGAATTGCACAATATGAATAAGAGTCTCGAGAGCTACGCCATTGACACAGAGTTGAATCTAAATACACAAGAAATACAGTAGAGCGATGATCTCTGACAAGCTACAGAGGTGAAGATCGAATTTGTTGATTAGGGCACAATCAGTTTGATCAAGATGAGGGAAAAGGATGTAAAAGTAAATGGGAGTGAAGTGAGATGATTTAGGAGACAACATAGTGGTCAGATTCACTTTGAACATGTAGCCGGAGCACTAGCTCTAGCGAGCTATGAATTTAATAAATTATGATAAATGATAACAAATCAAGCTAAACTAAGATGGAATCTATGATAAGGAATGGAAATGAAAGATAAAGAACTAATTAAACTAGAAGCTTGGGAAATATCTGGAGTAGAGAACCCTCGTCGGAGCTGTAACTTGGGGAAGGTGGATTGACTTCCCAACTACCTTTCTCCTCGTCGACACCCTTCAGACCTCATCGCTATCATCAGGAGGCACACTAGCTCAAGGGATTGGGGTTACATAAGGTGGAGAAGGATTAAAAAGTCAAAAGAATATATGGGGTGTTATTTGTGGATATGGTGAATGACAATCTCATGACTGAGATTGCGTGAATGTTGATGGTGGTTGGTGGAACCTAAGATTGTGGTGAGGGAGAGGGTTGATGGATCCACAAAAGGGTGGAGGTCTCGAGGTAGGAAATGACATGGAGGATGCGTAGAAAATGGAAGAAGGTGGGGGGTTCGACACTTCTGACAGAAGTGAGAGGAAAGTATGGTACAATTGACCATGGGTCAACAAACAATGAGTCCTGATTGGTCCATGTGGACCAAGTCTGGACAAAAGAAAAATAAAAAATTTATATTAATTCAATAAAAAATAACAAATGATTTTATTAATTAAAACTTAAAACATGGAAATTGTTTATAATTTTATAAACTTCTTCCTTTGAAGAAGGTTTCATTGTCATGAAGGATGATGGGAAAAGAAGTCATCTTGACAATACCCAACATGATGTTGGGGTAATGTGTGGTGCCACAGATGCAACCAAATTGTTGTAGATGAATGTATAGTTCTTCATTATTGTTTCATGGAATGATGGCAACAAAAACATGAGTTGCGTATTTAAATCGAAGTGTCCATGGACTGGTGGAATCTGAATCCACTCAGTCTCATGACCTGTTCCAGGATTTTACGTCTCCTTAAGGGTCAACTTGGGCCCTTCTCTCCTTGGGTTTTCTCCTTTATGGGGTCCTACAGACTGAACATCATCATAATCATCTCCTTTTTTATCATCATTTCCTCTTTGATTCTCTCTTTCCTCTGATTTCCAGTTCTCTCTTTCCTCTGATTTCCTCCTTAATTCATTCAGTATGTCTTGAAAGGCGACCTGGGAAAGAGCTTGATCTGTGGACTGATGTTGGATATCATGAATAAAAGAAAGGAACTGACTGTTCACTTCATTCTGATATGGGCTCTGATTTAGAAGTGGTCCCTTTCCTTTTTGTGGAGCCATGTCTGAATCTGATTGTGTCTTGGGCTCCAAATCAGGTTCTTGATGTACAATAAGAAATATGCTTCAATCAATATAGAAATAAGCATCGGATGTGGAAAAGCGCTCAAAATTCAAGCCAATCCCGAACTTTATTAAAATGGAGATGTGCATGGAGTAAAGTTTATCTCCATTCAGAAGGGGGTGAACTCAGGAAGAGAGTCATCCTGATTCATTTGAGACGGGGAGTCTCAAGAGTAGTTTGCAGGATCTGAACTATCTCTCTAGAATGACCTTGAATTATTGGAGATGTTGACATTAGAGAGTCAATGTGGGTTTTTGTAAGATCCAAATTGAACCATCCTAGATTCAACATCTTAGAGAACAAGAATAAGTGTAATGCTGATCAGAGTGGAATACAAGAATAAAGGAGTAGAGAGAAGATGGAAGTGAATGATCAAAAGTGAGCGATATAGAATAAGATGTCATGAAAAGGGTGATGGTGTGCAATGTTTTTGATCTTGACCTTATCAAAACTTATCAAGTAAACCTCAAAACAAGGGTGGATTCACCAACACAAGTCACGAAGTTGTCAGAGTTAAGTTATTATCTTAGTAGTTTTATTGTATGTTGTTCACACATCTTATACCAAGTCCTTATCAACTAACCCTACAGGAGAGTGAGTACTACCAGAGAAGTGTCATGTACTTTCCACTTCTTTTGTATCATGTAGCATGTACTTTTTTAAGAATCCTTGCTATTGGGTCTGGATCCATTACTCATCCAAAGAATAGAGGTGGAAGACGGTAGGAAAAACCAATACTTCCCCCTTGCTGGGTACTTGCCTATGGTACGATGAGATAGGGATCCACCATCGTAATTCCCCTATGCCCTGTACTTCAAACCAAGTTTGCAAGCAAACCTAGACCTACTAGACCATGCACCGATAGAAGAGCCAATACTTTATGAAGCCGGTTAATCGACAAGGCAGTACACATGTAGGGATTTTGGCTCTATTTTCCAGGGCCATGCCTCACTCTATTTGGAATGTAGCTGAAAATAATGTCGCCTTTATGAACCCAATCCAATGAAGTCCAGTTAATTAATTTTAATTAGGTCAATGTTTTCTTAGCAGTCCCTTTTTAAATAATTGGTTATCACTTATTTTGAGTAAAATTCAAATAAATGCCTAATGAATCATCCAATTCTCAATTATTCTATGTTAAAGAAAATAAGGGGAGAAGTCGGAAAATCTGATACGTCAGAAAATGATGAATTCACAAAGTCAGAAATGCGTACCTTGTTCCATAACTCTATGAAAAGTGATCCACACATAAATTTAAACTAATATATACGCAATGCAATCGCTGAAATCACCATAAAAAAGAATTGCTATCAATGTAAAGCACTAGTAGCTTTGATCTAAGTCCAAACATATTAGAGACTATATGCACATGAGGTAGTTAGGGATTCAGACCTAGCTGTTGACCAAGCACCCCTAAGTGTCTAAGGGCTCAATCATAGAAGACATAAACTAGAAATAACGTGAAAAGATCAAATCATGAGAATAAAAAACAAGTGGAAAATTAGGGAGAATAAAAGGGTAGAAGGCAACAAAACATGATAAAATCGTGCGGGCCCCCAAGTGAACAATCACTTGGTAAAATAGGACCATAACGTTCAAGTGTACTCAGAGTCTTTGTCCTATATTATTACAATAATAATGTATCTCTCTCACCAAAAATAAAAATTAAACTAATATAATGTTATTATTATATACTATTCTCCTCGATCTTCATTGATGCTCTCTCTCCTGCAGCCTATAAAGAATAGGCCGACCTCCGCTTCGTGAAGTTGCTCAGGTCCTCCTAAGATGTCCTCCTCGGTCTGCAGGACCTCACAACAAAGTCAACAAAAGAGATGGGTCAGATCAGATATATAATTATTGGAATAAAAAGAAATAACAGAAAATGAAATAAATAGAAAAAATATATACAAGCAACACATTGCTCCCCGGCAATGACACAATGTGTTGATATCGATCAGAACGTGGCACCAAGATCCAATTTTGGAGGGCATGTGGTGTTCGACAAATCTGATGCAGTAATCGTTGTATCGACTGCTCTCACGACATGTGATACCCGATCCAATCGATTCAACAACAATTAACCTGCAGATTGATAAGCAATATATATAAAGAAGCTAAATTTATTATAACTCTACAAAAATATGTCTAATGACAAGCAATGTAGAGGTTGAACTAAGAGAGCAAATAGTGATAGACTAATTATTATTATTATTTCGTGTATTTTTTTAACTTTTTCCTTATTTTAATGCGAGTATTTATTATATTTCATTTTTATGGATTTTACTTATTTTATTTTTAAATTTTTTTATTGATATTTTTCTTTTAATATTGCAAAATTTCACTTACTTTTTTATTTTTTAAAATTACAAAAGTATAATATTATAGACAATATAAGGGAAAAATGGGGCTGCCCCCTAGGGGTAGCCAACATGGCTGCCCCTACTCCATTTTTTGGCAAAATTTTTTATTTTTTGGAAAAATAAAACCATGTATATTCATCCCTACATCCCTCTTATATGCCATTCGAATTTCGTCAGAAATAGAGACTCCTAGGGCCTCCATCCATAGGTCATTTTTTTAACGGTCATAGGATTTTTTAAATCGACCCTGACTGGATAGAGGCCGTAGGAGTCTTTGTTTCTGATGATATTCGAATGGAATATAGGAGGGATATAGGGATGAATATACATGTCGATATTTTTTAAAAAAATTAAAAAAATTTTCTAAGAAATGGGGCGGGGCAGCCATGTTGGCTACCCCCAGGGGCAGCCCCATCAACCACATAATATAATGAATATAAAATGTATATAATATATATAAGGTATTAAATTTTTAAATATAAAAAATTATATTCGATATATAGAAAATGGATTTTTTGTGTGGTTTTTATATTTTTCTCTATTATTGGTAATTTTATAGAAAATTTTGCTAAATTTTATGTATTTTTAGAGTGGTAAAATATACACAATAGTTATTAGAATAAATAGTTGAGATTATTTTAGATTAAATTAATGCAAATATTTCTAGAATTAACCTTAAACTATTTTTAATATATAGTGTTTATAATAATGAAAATTCAGAGATAATAAAATATAATTTTGGATTTTTATTTCTTTTTTGCTATTTTTTAATATTTTAAGGTTTTTTGATTTTTATATCTTAAGTTTTTTTATTTTTAGTGATTATTGGATAGGTGGCAGAATATAACATAATATAGCGACTATATGTTTTGGAAATTTTTAGGGATGTTTTTCTAATTTTATAGGTTTTAATATTTAGATAGAAAATAAAAACATCCTTTTGTATTTTTGGTAAATAGGAAAATGAATCAAAATTCCATGCAAAAAATATACGTGATCAAGTATTATTACAAGCACATGTATTAATTTTCTTAATTTTTTTACGAAATACAAGTATTTAATTTAAATAATATACACAAAATAAAAATGCATTGGAGAACATGAACCGGGACGCAATTAAAATTAAATAAATTTTGGTTTCAGAATAGGTCCAACAATATAGAATAAAAAGTACAATACGCCTCACGATGTGATGTGGACCGGACTTTAATTTAAATACAATAAGGCTCAGGATCCTTGGTGCAATTTTTCCACAAAATATTACTTTAACATTTATATTTATAGGACTCAAAACAAAATACAAAAGATGGATGGGTGCCTAAGTAATTTACTCAATAAAGGTGCTCGATTTGATGGTGGATATGGATCCACTTATCTACGTAGTGTGCCCTACATGACAGATACCCCTTTAGTGAAGCTTAGTTCAAATCAGATATGGGATTCCATCAGATGGTTGATGTGTGGCTCAATGGTGTGGTTGTTGTACAATATGAAGCGCCTTCTAGATTGGATGGATACAAAGCCCTCTAGACAATGAGGGAATAAGGGGGCACTGGAACTCCCTGCTCCGACATTGTGCTTAGCTCCGACCACCTGGGATGCTAGCAAGGGGATCAAAACATGACTAAAGCCTCATTGTTGCAGCTGATACTTTCAAAATGACTCATAACTTGTTGAGAAGAGGTTTGGAGGTCGAGCAAGCTCACGCACATGGAGCCACAAATCCAGAATGACATGACCCCTAGATGGAGTCTTTGATGGACGGATCTGCACCAGAGGTTGCAGGTCTTGAGGGGGATGCACCTTGACCCGATTATCAACGAAAAAGGGCGAGATGAGGTGGGGTGAGTAAACATTCAGTGATGTATTGGAGAGAAGGTTGACAAATCTTGATCTGTGCAAGATCAAGGGGGAAAATGTGATATGGAGGTGGAGAATGCCATGGGGAAGGTGGTGAGATGGACGGTGAAACATAACAAGGGAATTGGAGGAGTGGTGGAAGAGTAGGAAATTGGAGAAAGGGGTAGGCGAGTGTTCTAACAAAGTCAGAAGGATGGGAGGTACAATTGACCAAGGCGAGTGTTCTAACAAAGTCAGAAGGATGGGAGGTACAATTGACCAAAGGTCAACTTTTGAAGAGCCCTCATCGGGCCATCAGCCAGATGTGGGAAAACAAGATATAAATGGTTTATTAATTGAATAATAAATAGTTACTGATTTTATTAAGTAAAACTCAAATATGAACAATTTTTCTCAAGCTATTTTATGGGTATTTTTATTTATTTTTACAACCTTATTTATTTGGCGTTAATTTTTACAAGTAAGAACATATGTATACTGACCTTTATTTTAGATATTTTATTTTAATTTTGTATTTTTAATTTTATTATTATATGTAAATATTTTATATATGTATAATAAAATTAAATACATATTTACATATTTTCATTTTATTTTTTAATTTTATCTAGATACCTAAATAATTGTGTATATATATTTTATAGGTATAGTATTCCTCTTCATGTTAATACATTATTTATTTTGAGTGAATTTTAATTTTTATGTTTATATTTCTAATATGTTTTAAATAATATTTACAATTATTTGAAAATATAAGAACAAAAAACATCAAGAATGAAATATACAAATAAAATATACAGATACATAGTACAATGGGACCTTAGAAAGTCGACATCTACATCTTAACTCCATTTCAAGGAAATCACCTTAATTAGATAGATAATTTAATTTACGGTACAATGGATGTGAGTTTGGTGAAATTTGAATTTATATGGAGAAGAATTGATCTGTGAAGTTCAATTTACGATTTTTTCATCTGTGTGTCCTAGGTGCACAATGTGTTATTTTTATGTGCAATTATTTTCTGTAATTTTCTATGTATTTTTTGTATAGGTTTCACGTAGATTAATTTATTATTTTAGATGTATAAAGTGAAGAATACATTGGAGTAAAAATAACTATTTTTAAAAAAAAATTAGGTTTTCATGTAAATCGACCCTTATCTCCCCCTACTTTATTCATTGTCGACCTTGTCACTATTGATATGGTATAGGGTTTAGGATCATTCGATATCTTTGCTAATTCATTTTTTTCCTTTTCCGTTCTTTATTCTTTTTATTTTGGATTTAAATATATATAGTTATTACTAATTACAGAGTAATTATGGATGAATAATGAATGCTAATTTTTATAAGTTATTGATATTTACAATCATATTGATAGGAATTTAAAGACAAAATGGAAGAATAAAGGTATTCGCCAAATAGAAATTTAGTAAGAGGTCGGGTAATCCTGCTAATCTTGGATAAATCATCTATAAAGTTCAACATGCCTTTGAAGAGACCTTACATTCTTCACAGTTCTTGGTGGCTCAAGTTTAGCAATCACATCCACCTTCACTGGGTCGAACTCCATACCTTGTTTGGAGACAACGTGGCTGACACAATTCCTTCGGTTACCATAAAATGACTATTTTCCCGTGAGAGCGCAAGGTGCAGCTCGCAACATCTCCTAAGCACTTGGTCTAGTTGAGAAAGACAAGCATCAAAATTGTAACCATAGACTGAGAAATCATCCATGAAAACCTACACAAAACTACCCGCCATGTCGATAAACATATCCAACATATACCATTGGAATGTAGGGAGGGATTAAATAATCCAAAGGGTGTCCTTTTGAAGGCTATATGCTAAACAAACAAGTAAAAGTTGTTTTCTCTTGATAGTCGATGGCAATTGCCAATTGGTTATATCCCAATTACCCATCAAAGAAGCAAAAGAACTCTTTCCCTACCAACATTTCAAGTACTTAATCAATAAACGATAGTGGAAAGTGATCCTACTTGGATGTTGAGTTCAAGCACTTGTAATCAACACAGACATGCTGAGAAGTTGGTACACGGGTCAGAACCTCCTCTTCTTGATCATTTGTGACCACAATGATACAAGATATCTTCAGAACCACATGCAATTGGTTGACCCATTTAGAGTCAGAGATGGGATAAATGAATCTAGTGCCACACCACTTAGTGATTTCCTTCATGATTATGCCCTGTAGGTTGTGGCTCAATCTTCCTTGGAATTCACGGGATAGTTTACAATCATCTTCAACATAGATATGGTGTCAATACAAGCTAGATTGATCCCTCAGAGAGCTGAAATATTCCAACCAATATCCTTGCAATTTTCTTTAGAATCTCTAGCATGTGAGATTCTTGATCCATGGTCAATCGACTACTAATGGAGATCGTATATTGTTCCTTTTCACCTACGAGGAAGGCATACTTAAGATTTACCGGAAACAGTTTGAGTTCTGATTGGGTTTGAATCAACTTTGTGATATCCTAAAAAACTATGGTGGTTGCCGGTGCATAATGAGCCAATATGGTATTGTCCACATTGGTTACTTCCAATTTATATAAGAAAATATGAACGTATCTACAATGAAGTACTCATGTTTATTTTGGGATGGATCCTCAAATAATCTTATCAACTCCTTAGATGGGTCTTACTAGTCAGCTTGGAAGATTGGTTCAATTTTGCTTTCTAAGTCTTCGTCAAGGGTGAGGAAGTCCTGGGTCTTAAGTCTTCCTCAAGGGGGGTTGATGTTTTGTTGAACATGCCTCCTTTAATATTTTATTCACCATGGGCATGTATTCCATGGACTGCATGTGTGGTGTTTCCAAAAAGATATTCTTTAAAACTTTCACAATTTCATGATCAGATAGAGCTGTTTTAAATTTTGCTATTTTTGGAGTTTTTCATTACTTTTGGAAAGGAATATTTAAA
Source organism: Ottelia alismoides (assembly GCA_037367405.1). Classification (NCBI taxonomy): domain Eukaryota; kingdom Viridiplantae; phylum Streptophyta; class Magnoliopsida; order Alismatales; family Hydrocharitaceae; genus Ottelia; species Ottelia alismoides. Next base: position 351,032 of record JAZKJV010004679.1, read on the forward strand.
TCATTAAAAAGTTTCTTGGAATAATCTTTTATATTTGAATGACTAGATGGGATACATTCATTCGATGTAGGGGACAACAAAAAGCATACTTAGCGGCTCTATCTAGTGGTATATGATGGGCCGTGGGCTTCTGCTTAGTCTATAGGGCTCGACCACTGTTGTTATTGTCTTTTTGGTCTTTTTGGACTTTTGGATTTTTTGTATTTTCCCTTCATTGGATATGGCTCCTCCTCGTTCTTCTTCTTCTCTTCCCATATTTTCTACGAGCGTGTCTTATGAAGATGATGAAGAATTACCCTCTGAAGCTTTATTCTTCCCGCACATGGCTGCTAATGGTTGTAAGGTTCTACCACTCCTGAGAGTCACAATATTAGATAACATAAAGTAATTTGTAGCTAAATCGATAGGAATGGAGAACATCTCACATACTACCTGCTCTTGCAGCAGAAGTTGTTGGGGTTTGCTTTGACCTAGATCGGAAAATCATTTTAGTTGTTGTTAGGTCGTTTAGATTCTGGCTCATCTGAAACATGGTCTTCACAAGTTGTGCTAGACATTCACAGGTTGGGTTCACAGACGTTGTCTTATGTTGATCGGCGGGCAGAGCTTGCTGATGCTAATAACTGTGAGGAGGCTGTGACAGATTATACTGTGGAGGAGGGGGATATTGATATTATTGAAGGTGAGGGTGTTGCTAGTATAAGTGAGAAGCTGGGTGATGCAAATGGTTCTGATGGAGGTATTCCAATTGTTGGTATGGTTATGTGTAGATATTTGCATGGTTTGGAGACTAGTTCTATTGTGATGACTGGTGGTGGGTTGGTCTTCTACCATGATAATTCTATTGGAATGGGTGCATGGTCAATGATTGACCCTGATGATGTTCGTCAGGATGGGTTGTTACTGATCATTGCTCCAAACACCATTCACCTCCTGAATGTGGGGGTAGAGGTGGGAAGAACAACTCAATATATGAGGGACATGGCTTTGGGTGATAGACAACCATATGTGTTTGCTGTTGCAGCTGTAAAGATGCATGGTCGAGAACTTGCATGTAGTATACGTTCTAAACCGACGAATATTGCTCTGTACTCTGCTACAACTATTTCTCATAGTAGGTACCTCAGTTGATGAGCTTGTAGACTAACATGAGTTGATCATACTAACCATAAGTTCTAGTTGCTTGGTAATTAGGTCAAGCTAGTTGATAACCAATTTTTAGCTGATTAAGGTGGATTAAACTAAGCAAGTGTCATTGTCCCAAATTAACTAAATTCGATTAACGAGAAAATAAACCACTAATAGATCAAACATATAAATCAAGTGGCTTTGCTATTTTTATTAACCTGGTATAGAGACCAGGGTCGAACTCAAGGAAATTATAGACTAAGTAGTCGATTTCATAAATCAAGGGATTTTTATTGCTTTTTAGTGGTTTTTAGTTTTTCAAATTATTATTTTTTTAATATAAGAAAAGTATGCACATAAGATAAAAACACACACAAACAATCTTTTTGTACTTTTCAAATAGGTCAAAATGCTCATAAAATTAAAGTAAAAAAATAATTATAGGTTTTATAATTTTTTAGTGTTTTTTAAACTTTTTATATATTTTTTAGATATTTTTTTGGTTTTCTAAAATCAAGCATTGGTAAAATAGGAAAATTGTGCAGAACCAGGAATGTTTTGCAATTTAAAAATATTTAAAGGATCAAAATTCTTGGAAGTGATTTTTATGAAAAACCAGAAAGAAATGCCTACAAATAGGAACTAAAATCACTATTTTTGGATTTTTTATGATTTCATATGATTTTTATAAGATTTTAGATAATTTGCATTTTTAGGTTTTTTAAGGTATTTTTCAACAAGCTTTATATTGAAGCTAATAGAGCATAAAAGGCAACTATAATAATTTTTATAGAATTTTAGATTGATTTTTCAAACTTTTATATATTTTCTAAAATAAATGTGGACTTTTTAAGGTGTTTTTAATTTTTTAATAGTAGAAAATGCATGAAAATGAATAAGTAAAAATTACCATAAATACTACCAGGAGCAACAAGTATTTTTTTTGTAATTTCTAAAGTTAACTATTAATTATAATTAATAAAAGGCTTACAATTAGAAATAGTACAATGAGACCAATATGCAAATAACTTAAATCCTAGGGCCAGGAGAATAATAAGAAAATAAAACACAAGGCCTCCAAGCAATTTATCCACAAAAATCATGCGTATCCCGTGAATCCAGACATGCTGGGGTATATATGCAATTTTCAAAGTAATAAGTTCATTCCATAACATATAAGAAGTTCATGAAAATATTGCAAATATCCCACAAAGGCACGTAAGGCTACACATGACTACTATTCAGATGGACTAAAATGCAAATATAAAGACCACAAGGTCCTTAATGCAAAATTTCTTAACTACAATTTATATTTATTGAACCAAAGCAATATAAAAAGACATACATGGGAAAAGGGAAATATACCCCTCGTAATACATGGCGTGTGCTCATGGAAACTCTGACGTACGATCCTAAAGCTCCTCTAGAAAAGGATCTTACGGTTCATGGGATGTCGGGAATGTGTGGCGCTGATATGACACGCTGGGGTCTTATCAACGGTCTGCAAGGCTGCTCTGTCCTGTGATGTGGAAGGGCTCAAACTCTGACCAGAGGGCAATGAATTGGGCACTATCAGATGGCCCTAATCAAATCTAAAGCTCCATCTCAAGATCAAACAATACAAGAGGATTCTAGAAGAAGAAGGTTCAGGAAAGCTTCCCTCGGGTGTGTACGATGATCCTCAAGATTGATGAGCTCGCTAGAGGGTCCAACAGCTTCGTTCAAGTGTTCCGCATCGATAGGGATTTTCAGGAGGGGCGATGAACGGTCGGATGACAGTGGTGGTCCTTCTCCTAAAGATGCTATGATTAAGCATTCGGAGCACAGAAAGGGTCTGTTCGTGTGCGCCTAAATCTACAAAGGGTAGAGGGACTCACAGGTTTTGCTCCGAAAGGGTTATTGCATATGAAAGCAGAGAGAAGCAATAGGGGAGTGGAGCTTTGGTTTCCGCTGAATGTGGAGGAGGGAAACCTACCTTGATCCTGCTTCGATGAGGAGGATTCAGGGGTACAAGGTTGCGTTGGAAGATGGAGGTAGATATGGGATTTGATCGGAGCAAGTAGATGGATGGAAGTGGGATTTGGTTAGTTGGTCAGAGCTGATGAACTAAATGTGTAGAGAATGAAATGGATCAGAATAAAACATAAAATGCAGGCGAAAAGGGGGATACCTGAAGGTGCTATAGTGGTCAACGAAGTGCGACGAGGGGATAGCGAGGTCCTAGCCCTGGCTTCGATGCGTAAGGCGGAGGAGGCTGCACGGCTGCACGCAGCGGAGAAGCTCTGACAATGTCTTGAGCGACATCCAATCCATGACCAAAATACACTCCAAAGGTCTCTCTGGAAGACTGTCACTCTGGTGGAGGTGACTAGGGAGGAAGGTGGCAGCGAGGCACGAGCTCCTAAGCAAGGGTGGTGGATGTAAGCATTTACAGGACTTCTCTAGGGTCTGGAAAGATCTGACATGGGAGCGAAACCCTAGGAGGATCCGACTCTTACTAGGGATCCGTGAGGATCACGGATCCTAAGAGGGGAATTAGGCACTGAAATCAAGGGAGATGGAGGTCGGACCCGACTGCGAAAAATAGGAGATCGGTCCGGCAACAAAATTATCAAGTCAGGTCTAGTGGAGGAAAAGGGTGACCAGGGACAACGGACCTGGGCCAACCAATCAATAAATTCAAAATAAATAAATAAATAACACAAATAAAAGAGTAAATGAATTTAAAATAAAAATGGTGAAAATAAAAAATGTTTAGTATTTTTCAAACAATTTTTAATGATTTTTAATTGTTTTTATGAAATTATATACATGCTATATACAATATAGGGTACTTTGTATAGGTATAATATACCTATGTATTTTATCCTTTTATTTTTACTTTATTATTTTTGCACGTAAATCCTTTACTTTATATTTTACTTATCTACAAAATAATTTAAGGAGTATAACATGATTTTTATTTGATTTTTATAAATTAAATAAGACTAGAAAATAAGGTATTGTATACAATATACACATGTGGCTTTTGTACAATGACATTTTGATTTTATTTTTCTTTACTTTATGTTTCTAATTTTTATGTTATCTTTATTTTATTTTAGGAGTATGCATTAGTGTTTAAAATACAATATTCACAAATTATAAATAAAAATAATTAAATATGCATATTAAGAAGTGTAGGTACTATATGAATATAAAATGCACCCAAAAAGGGCAAATTTTCCGTTATAACTTAAAAATTTATGGAACTATCCTCATTTGAAAGATAAATTAATTTAGAATCCAATAAAGGTGATTTCTGAAGAAGCTGAGTTTATATGGAGTAGGAACTGATCTTTTATGTTCTTATTGTAAGGCTTTTTATGAGTGGATGTATTCCTATTATATGCAATATGTTATTTTACAAGTATTTTTACTATTTAGAAAACATTTTTGATACATTTTTTATTAAGAAAATAATTGGATTTGAGGTCTTTTTGTTGATAAATAAAATAGGAGAAGTAACATGTACATAGAATGTATAGTGCAGAATATACAAGGACATTATCTCCCCTACTTTATTCCTTGTCGATTAGGTCAATGATTAACCTTCTCTCGAGGTTTGGGTCAGTATGTACTTCTTTCATAATTATGCCCCTCTTTCTTTTTATTTTTTATTTATTCTTTTATTTTTGGAAAATATGTGACAATTATGCAATATTAACAATAACATGCATAGTGACAATTTATTGTATTTGCACATATTTATAGATGTTTTTGCTAAAATATAAAGCTAAATAAAAGAATAAACAATGTGAATCATAGATTCATCATCCCCTTATACTTTACCTTTGCTGGTCCCTTAGCAAACACTTATTTGAAAAAGAAGTGAAATCAAAAAGAAAAGAAAAAGGAAGAATCAAAGTTGATTATTAAACTTATCTTCATAAAATTAGTGTATGGAGCTTAGCCAGACCGTTGGATTATTAATTTGGCCAAACCTTATTTGGAAACGAGTTTAAAACTTAACAACCTCCAAGGTCCACAATTCTATGGTCAGGGCTCCTTAATAACCAGGTCATAACAAGTCTACATACACAAACTCTAATGAATATGAGTCTTTCCTTGTATTGTGTAAGTGATATGCAGCTCCCCGCCTTAAAAATGGCAAAGAAACAATCTCCCTCAACAAGGTAACTCCAATCCCCCAATCTAGCAACTCTTTTCTCGAGGAGCGAGGAATTCCCTTCTAAGTTCAAGTACAACCAACTCAAGAAAAGGGGAAAAGGAGAGAATGGACCATGATCAGTGTAGCCACGCATCCCTTGTAACTTAACCAGTGTAGCTAAGTCTCCAGCTGCAAGATTCCTTGAGATGAGATAGTGAAATACATAGGCTTTGAATATTTACTATATACACTCTGACAGGAATTTTATTTTCAATTAGGCATGTCCCCTTTTTTGGAGTTTTTTTTATTTTTGCACATTTTTTGATGACATATATACAACATATCTACAAGGTGTAGCATGTACATAAGGAGTTTTTCTTCTTGAGCAAGTAGACTATCCCTCTTTTGAAGCATTATTGCAATCCACAACATCCTATTGTTAGAACTCAATGCTACCAGACTAGGTTGAGGTGTACATCCCTCCCTAGAGGAGGACGGGAGTTTTCGGCTAGCTTTAGTACCCTTGTATGCTACTCCAAGCCAAAGTATTCTGCCTCCTCACCACCTCATCCGTGTTGAGCTATGTGTAAGGTGTGTGACCAAGTCAAGCCATTGTCTCTGAGAGTCATGCGTACATTGTTAAGTGTTCTAGTTAGGCTTATCAAGATGACATGTGAACATAGCCTAGTGCACTCAAAGAATCAAGTCACCTTGTACCTGAAAAGTCTTAACCCCAAATCCTATAAGGTCCCTTTGAAGTTAAGTGGATTAAGGTCCTAACCAATCTCCATTCTTCAATTTTATTCCAGACTAATTTAGTTGTCAACCATGATGTAAATGCAATTTACAAAAGCTCTTTTCGGTGGGAAATTTTCAAACTATGCAAAAGTTATGAAATTTTTTATTTTCAATTTTTTGTATTTTTAAAAAGTAGTGAAATAAAGAAAAGTTTTCACAAGGACATATACATATTTATAAAAGGATTTATGTTAAAAATTTTATATACAAACTTATTTTTATCCATTTTATTTAAGTATACTTAAAGAATTATGGGGTAGATTTAATATACACATATATACAAGTGGTTTTCGTACTTCATAATTATTTGCCATGTTACAAAGCAAATTTGCAAACAATTTTTAAAATATTTTTCAAATGATTTTTCAAAATTAATTTTACAAACATTTATAAACTATTTTTGCAAACATTTGATTTCCACAGCTTATGAGGTTTTGTATAAAAATCTCAACTCTAAGGGGGGCCGGAAGGATATATTCAGGTTGGCCAAAGCAAGAGAAAGAAAGACCAAAGACCTTTCTCAAGTGAGATGCATTAAGGGCGAGGAAGGCCACATGCTTGTTACTCAGAAGGATATAGAGACTAGATGGGAGCAATACTTCCATAAACTTTTCATTGGAGAAGGAAATAGAGAGATCACTTTGTGTGATCTAGCTAGTAGTGAAAGTTACTTGAATTGTGCATGCTATAGACGAATACAAAGAAAAGAAGTAGAGGAGGCTTTGAAGGTTATGAGACCTGGGAAAGGTGTTGGACCAGATGACATCCCTGTAGAAGTATGGAAAGTTTTAGGTGAGCATGGTTTGACTTGGCTTACGAATCTATTCAATGTTATTTGGCGAAGCAAGAAAATGCCTGAAGATTAGAGGAGGAGTATCGTGGTGCCTCTTTATAAGAACAAAGGAGACATTCAAAATTGTTCAAATTATAGAGGTATGAAGCTGATGAGTCACACTATGAAAATTTGGGAACGTGTGATCGAAAGAAGGTTGAGGCAAGTTTCCCAAGTAAAAGAAAACCAATTCGGATTCATGCCAGGTCGCTCAACTATTGAAGCCATCCATTTGCTGAGGAGAACAATGGAGATTTATAGAGCTAAAAGGAAGAATCTCCATATAATGTTTATTGATTTGGAGAAGGCTTATGATTCCGTCCCACGAGAGATACTGTGGAGAGTTTTGGAGAAGAGACAAGTACCTGTCCTATACATTAATCTCATAAAGGATATGTATGATAGGGATTTATCTTGTGTAAGGACCCCGACGGGGAAGAATGACTATTTTGTTATCAACATTGGTTTACATCACGGTTCAGCTTTGAGTCCATTTCTTTTTACTTTGATTATGGACGAGTTGACAAGTCACATTCAGGAAGAGTTACCTTGGTGTATGTTATTTGCTGATGATATTGTGTTGATTGACGAGACTATAGATGGAGTAAATGAGAAGCTTGAGGTTTGGAGACATGCATTGGAGACTAAAGGTTTTCGTATTAGTAGGGCTAAGACGGAATATATGGAATGCACCTTTGATGGAAGCAATGGTGAAGGAATCGAGGTGAAGATTGGTGACGATAACATTCAGAAGAGTGATTCTTTTAGATATCTAGGATCTATTTTGCAACATGATGGGGAAATTGATGGAGATGTTACTAATAGAATAAATGCAGGCTGGCTAAAGTGGAGAGGAGCCTCCACTGTTCTCTGTGATAAGAAAATTCCTTTAAAAATTAAAGGAAAGTTTTACAAAGCAGTCGCGAGACCTGCTATGCTTTATGGTTCTGAATGTTGGCCTGTGAACCATAGACATGTGCAGGGAATGGTTGTAGCAGAAATGAAAATGCTAAGATGGATGTGTGGACATACACGTAGAGATCGGATTCAGAATGATGCAATCAGAAAAAAAGTTGGTGTAGCTCCGATCGAGGATAAGATGTGAGAAAACCGCTTAAGATGGTTTGGTCATTTGCAAAGAAGGTCAACTGATGCACCGGTTAAGAGATGCGAGTGTTGGGATGTTGAGCCAGCTAAGAGAGGGCGAGGACGGCCCAAGTAGTGTTGGAAAGAGACTATACAAAGGGATCTTAATTTTTTGGATATAAGTACGAGATTTACCCAAGATAGATCTGAATGGAGGTGAAGAATCCATGTAGTCGACCCTACTTAATTGTGGGAAAAGGCTTTGTTGTTGTTGATTTGATTTCCACAAAATTTTCAAAAATTTTCTATAGTATACCTAATTTGACATAGAAAATAATTTACAAATATTTTTACAAACAAAATATTTATTAACATTTTTACAAAATTTAAATAAAAATAATTTTTGCAAAGATTTTTACAAATATTTTTTACAAAATGTTTTGAAAACATTTTTATTCCTATTATATAAATAATATCCATGTTATTAACACATAAAAGCACGAAGTATGGATTATAGTATATATACAATATATACGACACCACCTATACTTAGATCGACGATGTCCTCAGAGTGATCATATAGGGTTGAAGGAAGACATAACTTGTGCCGAGGATAGAGACAAGAAAAGAATCCTATACTACCACGACTCAAAGAATGAAATAACAAAATTAGTAGAAGTCAGTGATCCCTCCTTTACTTAGGATCAAGCAATCCTAAGTACAGTAGATTTTACGTAAAAGTGAAAAAGTGAGGAGTAGAACATACAACCTTTTACCCCATATACTTAGGGTAAAATAACCTAAGTATAGACTTCAAAAATAGAGTAATAGAAAAATGAATAATCACATGTTAAATACCCCCTATACTTAGGACAGAGTGCATCCTAAGTATAGCAAAATCATAAGATGGATTTGGGGTATTAAACAAAATGAATGGGTGATTATAGACAATATGGATCTATATAAAGGTGGAGTAGAAGTGAGAATCAGGTATGAGATGCATGTGACATGAGTCACGAAACATATCTCATACAAAATGAAATAGGGGAAATGTCAACAGTCATGGGATCATGATCAAGATATGGTTGTAGGCACTAACTGTTGACTCGAAAGGTGGACTCAGAAGACAACTCAAATATGTCAATGCTACCATTTACATGCACCTTTCTGAAGTGCAGTCCCGTCTGTTTACTCTGTAATTTCCTTGGAAATAATATCAACCTAGCATCAAGTTGCTATACTCTCTGGTTGGGCTCAAACTGTTTATGGCTGATGCGAGAATCATGCCATATCTTCACTCCATACTTATATTGTAGGCTATTGAAAGGATGTATATCTCAATTCTTCCAAGGTTTCCAATTCTACTCTCCTCTGTTCTCTTATACTCTCAAGATATAATAATAACTCAATAACTGCCCAAGTGACATGTGCTTGATCTCCACCGGTAAGTGGCATGGCTTGCCATAAATAAGTCGGAATGGAGATGTGCCCAAAGGAGATGAAGGAGGTCCTATAGGACCACAAGATCGAGTCCAAAAGCTGTGACCAATCCTTTAAGTCTGGGCGGACAAACTTCTATAGAATAGTCTTAATCTCCCTATTTGAAACCTCAACAAGATCATTCATCTGTAGATGGTATGACATGGAAACTCTAGGGTCAATGTTAAACTCGTTAGCAAGGGCCCTTACCTTGTCATTGATAAAATGAGTCTCCCTCACAAATCAAGACTCAAGGTACCTCAAACCGTGAAATGATATTCTTCCTCAAAAATTTGCATATAGTCTTTGCATTTATGGCTCGGGTAGGGATGGCCTCAACCAAACGACTCACATAATCGTCAGCTAACAAAATTTACTCGAATCCCTGACTCTTAGGGAATGGTCACATGAAATTGATGCCCCATGTGTCAAAAACCTCATAGAATTGAATGGGCTGCATCGATGTAATATCTCTTTTTCCACAAGTGCCCATCCTCTAATAATTAGTACATCTTTTCAAAAACTCAGTGGAATCGTTAAAGAGAGTAGGCCACCAAAGGCTGGACTAGAGAACCTTTTGTTCTGTCCATCTCCTAAAGTGATCTCCTCCTGCCTCAAGCTTATGGCACTAAGCGGGGATGCTATGGTGCTCCTCCTGAGGAATATAATGGCGCTAGACACTATCCCCTCCTTCATGGTAAAGGTTGGGATCCTCCCAATGGTACGACTTGGCCTTCGCGAGGAAAGTCTCAAGTTGCTGCATGGTCCACCTTGTGGAACTTTCTTGGCAATAAGATAGTTCACAATGTCAGCATACCATGGAAGCGAGGTGATAACAAGAATCACCTCGTCTGGGAATGTCTCGGTGATAGGTGTGGTCATATCAGAATCCTCAAGATTCTCTAATCGAGAGGTGATCTACCGCCACATTCTTGACACCAGGTTTATCCTTAATCTCTATGTCATACTCTTCAAGTAGAAGGATCCATCTCATCAATCTGTATTTGGCATCCTTCTTGGTCATGAGGTATTGGATAGAGGTGTGATCAGTATAGATAAACACTCTAGATCAGATAATATATGATCAAAACTTATCTAGAGCAAATACTATGGCTAGCATCTCCTTCTCAGTCACTATGTAGTTCTACTGAGAGACATCCAAAGTCTAGCAAACTTCGTGAATGGAAAATGATACCATATCCCTCCTCTGTCCTAGCACATCCCCTACGACAAAATCATAAGCATCTATCATGATCTCGAATGGGAGAGACCAATTGAGTGGCTGAAGGGCATGCGCCTGAATAACTAAATTCTTGAGAGTCTAAAAAGAAGAAAGACACTTATCATATACAAAGAATTCAGTGTCTTTCGTGAGTAAATCAGTCAACAGTCGGGCAATCCGACTGAAATCCTGTCTGAACCATTGGTAGAAATTGACATGTCTCATATTAGACCACAAATGTCTCGAAGTGGACGGTGGAGTGAGCTTCTTGATAAAGTCCACCTTGGCCGGATCAACCTCCAAGCCCCCGTTGGAGATGATGTGACCAAGGATCGTCCCTTGAGTCATCATAAAATGACTTTTCTCCCAAGTTAAGACTGGATGGATCTCTATGCACTTTTGAGGTACTCGATCAAGGAAAGCAAAACAAGCATCAAACCCATCACCGTAGACCAAAAAGTCATCCATGAAGACCTGTAAATAGTTGCCCATCATGTTCGAGAAGATGGAAAGCATGCACCATCAGAATGTAGCCGGGGCATTGAAAAATCCAAAGGGCATCCGTTTAAAAGCATACATTCCAAACGGATAGCTTAATATCTTTTTCTTCTGTCTTTGGTCGCTATGGCCACCTTATTGTATCCAGAGTACCTATCAAGGAAATAATAATGACTCTTCCATGCAAGCCTCTCAATTATCTGATCAATAAATGGTAGCGAGAAACGATTCTTCTTGGTGTCCTGATTAAATCGTCCATAGTCTACTCATACCCTCCAACAAGTGAGTACCCGGTTAGCTATCTACTCTGCAGACTCATTCACAACTATAGTGATACCATCTTCTTGGGTACCACATGTAACGGACTAATACATTTGGAGTCGGAGACAGGGTAGATAAAATTAGTGCTCCACCACTTAGACATTTCCTTCATGACTACGTCTCAAAGATTTGGGCTCATCCTATGATGGAATTCACGTGATGGCTTGGCATCATCTTCGAGATATATGTGATGTGAGCATAGGGCTAGACTTATCAATTGGAGATCAACTACAATCCATCCTATTGCCTTATGGTTTCTTTCAAGAACCTACATCAAATGAGATTCCTGGTCTTCAGTTAAATCTGCAGAGATAATGATAAGGAACATCTCTATCTTACACGCAAGTAATATATACTTCATGCTCTGTAGAAAGGTCTTCAATTCTGGATATGTGGGAGCGGGCAGATATGATCTCTGAAAGGTCTGAGTCAAAGTGACCAAATCTACATGTGAGAACTCTCGCTGGATCAACGAATCTTATGAAGACAACCCCGTTTTTTTGTCTATCATCTGTGCTCGCACAATATCCTCCTTAGATGAAGGCTCTGTAGACATCAGACATGGTAAATAACCATCAAAGTCCTGCCTATCAAAACTAGTGGCTGATCCCGAGGGATCTGAATCGAAATCGTAAGAAATTTAATCTACTTCGCTACCCAAATCGCAATCATCAGCCTTTAAGGTGTCCTGTGACATGAGTGCGATCTTCAAACTCTCATCAGCTATCATCTGTGGCTCTACAGTCTCTGAAGGTTTGACAACCATTCGTGAAATCAGGTCTGTCTGAACGACTTCATCATCTGTAATCACAAAATCACACTCCTGGTGGATGTCTTACTCTAAATCTATCATCTTCTTTAAACTATGCTCAAATTAAGCTGAATCTCTAGCTCTGATCAACTCAATCGTATTTATTTTTATACTCTTGTCCTCGATGCGAATGTATACCTTTACGCTATTATGATTGGATAATGCCTTGTCTATGGCCAAGAAGGATCATCCTAAAATGATCGGGGTATCATTCATGCATTCATGGATCTCCGTGTCCAACAAAATGAAGTCCACGTGAAATTTTCTTGCCATGAATTGTGACAACAACACTTTAATAACCCCTTTGGCCTCTTGATAGATCGATGTGCATAGAATAGAACTCTCCTGCTATGTCTAAGAGGGAAAAACTCGAATCAATCAAATAAGGTTGCTGGGAGGAGGTTAATTGAGGATCCACTGTCTAATAGAGACTGATCGAACCGCATCTCATGAATGAGGCATATGACATAAGGATCTCTGACATCAGGTCTCTAGGATGGCAATCGGTTCTGGATGGCGAAGCAAGTGTAACGAGTGAGTGCATGGATTTCTGCATGGTGATTTCTCCTCTTCTTCCTACATATGGTGGTATTATCTCCGAGGTTCTTATGGAATAGAGTGATATGCTCAAATACCTCCTAAAGAGTTATCTAGATCTGAAATCAGTGTATCATTTGTTGGACATGTGAGCTCACGACGAGCCATTATGCAATAAATGTTATTGCGAATATCATTCCCTGATATGAAATGAAGAATAAATAATTTGCATAATAGGTCCCTCTGTACAATTAGGGTTATGTACCGTGGCCATCTTGATGATCATACAGCTGTTGATTCAATAATTGAATCATAGAGGCTGATGCTTGGATGAATATCTAAAGGGTTAAATTGAGGACTCATCAAGCACCGCCAAATGATTATTAAAAGATGATCTCCAGCCTGAGTAGGAGATGGCAATCCTTTCTCACATAGGCTGATATCTGATCGACCTCTTGATGCAGGTCCTCTGCATAGGAATAGAGATTCGGAGATGTCAGATTAGTTTGGTCAATGGGTTAACTTAATGAGATCGAGATAACCTAAGTCCTGTGTTGAATGCTGTCACAGCATAGGCATGCATCCTCTGACCGGAGACAGATGTATTTCTATATGTCTGAGTATGTACACTTGACAGACCAATAGGTTGATGACCTAACCAAGGTCTATACACCGATGCATTGATGTGCATATAAAGGCATATGAGTAATTCAATCTCTCAAAGGGATCATACATGTTCACTACTGAACCGGAAGACATGAGCTCACTCATGAGATATTGGGAAGAATCAAATTCCGTGCACAGTCGTCTCGCTTTGGAAGCTCAACTGAATTTGTAGGTTTGATATATACTTTTGGAAAGTATATGATCAAGACCTAGGTATGATATATGCTTTTGGTAAGTATATGATCGATACCAAATCCCAGTGATCAAATGAGAAACTTAGTGATCAAACCTTGAAAAATATAGTGTAAAATTGATCTTGATCTTCGAGTTGATCATAGGTCTTCCAGTATGCAGGATGTACTAGTATTGGGAATACTTGAGGGTGATGTGATCATAAATTATTGTATATCCATGACTCTTCCATTCCGAGGGAGTGATGAAAGAGGTCTGGATTTTAGTGACTCCTTTTCAGTAGAGAAGCAATCTGATCTTAGTCCAAGTGTTGGACATTGGTCTGAATGAGATTCAGATACAATGAGAAGATTAGATTTACGGTCTTGATTTAATGAAGCATCTATGGGAGGTTCGTAAAATCTGGATTTGAGATAAGATCTCAATATTCAAGTCACTATACGTGGAACAATACAATCGCCCTGTCCTTATCTCCAAGTATCTGCGAAGAAAGCACATTATTCTTGAAGGGTTTCAAGAATAATTCATTTGATGAACTTCATATCCAAGCAAGAAGAACTTGATGATTAAATGAGATTTAATTATCAAGCATAATATGAATGTGATTCATATTGTGAGAATAATTATCCAAAATAATTAAATAGGATTTAATTATCAAGGATTAGAGAATGTGGATAAAGCTATCCATAATATTTGTGTGTTATAAATATGATTTATAATATACATATATTGAAGAGAGAGAATCCTGGTAAATTGCATTTGTTAATTATTAATGTGGATTGGATTCACATTAATTAATTAATTGGAAATGTAATTTACAAATTAGTTTGGGTTGTGAATATGATTCACATATTTTCAATGGCATGATTGAAATATTCACTAATTAATTGAGAATTAATTTAGTGGATAATGCTGCAAGATAAACAAGAGATAATGATATGAATTAAAAGGATGAGATAATCCACAAAATCTCATGGATGGATAATTATCTTTTTTAATTATCCATGTGATTTAGGTGGATAATTATCTTTTAAATTATAATATCATTATCTTGTGTTTATTGATTTATTTATTGAATTAAATTATGTTGATGATAATGCAACATATATTTAATTTAAATATAAATAAATGTTGTTGGTTTTAATCAACAACAATCATAGCCATTGATTATTACATAGACCAAGCATGGCCGTTGGATCTATGTGTCCCATGGATTGAGATCCATTGGATCCTAAACTAATATAAAAGGAGGGCTAGCCTAGCCTTTCTTGGTACATGATTAAGAGTTGTACAAGGTTACAACTCTCTCTCTCTCTCATATTCCCGCCCTCTCTCTTTCTCTCTTCCAAAAGATGGTCGTTCATCTTGTGTTGAGAAAGGAGAGACTCTCGGCATTCGCCTTCGACGACTCGAGGATCTCCTTCTTCTTTGGAGTTGCTTGCTCTAAAGGAACACGACAGATTTCGCTTGACAAAATCAGGGGATCCATCGCTTGGATCTTCATCGAGGATTGCGGGAGGAACGCGACTCATCATAGTGCCTGCAAGTGCATTCTTCGTGGACCGGACTTAAGACAGGAGGATCTCTTGTTTGGGATCTCACGATCGCAACCAAGCTTCAAGAGGTATTCTTTATACTTGTGGTTTGATGAAACGATCCGAGAAGTGTTCTCGTGATCATGTGGTTTCATCTTTAGTTTTTAAAAATTTTAATTTCCGCCGCATCATGTGACTAGTGCGACTAGTTGCTCCAATTGCATAAGTTGCAATTAACATGCTTCCGTGATGCGCTTAAGGATACTCAATATCCTTCAAGTGGTATCAGAGACATAGGTCGAATAAGGTTTTGGATATGATCCATAGACCTTAGACAATTTGGTTCTTGAAAGGGTTGCGAAATATTTACTGCATTTCAATTTTCGCACCTCTGTCTAATTGAATTTTTCAATACTGTTTAAAATGTTTAAACATGAATTTTTCAATTGGATTATGTTCCGCATTAATTAATGAAACCATAGGATTTGAGTTTTTGAAATTCGGACTTCATTTGCTCAAGATATGGCTTTTTGAATATGCCTATATTCACTGTTGCGGGAACTGCGGATTTAAACGTGATTAATGAGTTAATTACGGTTTTGATCCGCCTCTAAATGCATGAATTATCACTTAGATTATTTAATAAATCAAATAGGCAATCTTAGGAAACTGAGTTTGTATTTTTTGGATTTAAATTGATCAAGATAAGTTAATTTTAGTGATTGGGGGTCACTGCTGGAAACTAACATTTTTTGATCTTGAACCTTGTGATAAGTCATTCAATTATCATGATGAAAAATAATTGTTAATTTTCTGGAATAATTAGTGATAAATATTTGTGAAATATTTAAAGAAATAATTATTTCATTAAATGACATTTGCCTAAACCACAATGATGAGATAATAGATCTTGATCATTGGTTCATCAACAAACATTGATTTCATGAAAACCGTAGTTTACCCTACAATAGTTGTAGGACAACATTTACATGAAAAACCCTCTTGCTTGAATATGATTGGGGATTTGTTTAGAAAATCTTCTTATAATATAATCAAAATTGTTTTGATGTATATTATATGGTATAATTTCAGTTGAAAAACCGATGACCATCTCAAAGTACATGATGATCTATCTGGTATTATCCTTTCCCGAGGCGGATGTGGTGCCTAGTCAAAGAGCATTGGGGTCGCGGGTTGCAACGTATGTGGTCCGTCCCACTCTCGTCGGTACTGGCCATGACAGCGGGTAGGGACTATATAATGTCGGAGAAGTCAGAGTGCATTTTTTCTAATTATTAAAATTCGCATAATACGTACTTTGAGATTATACCTACTATTCAAGTAATAGTTAAGTTTGTTGATTATTGATTGGATTAATGATTAATTTAATGTCATTAAATTAATTATATCTAATTAACACTCTATTATGAATAGATGTGTATTTCCCTTGGAAGAATTAATTATGTGAATATGATTCACGATAATTAATTACAATTTGAATATGAGATGGGGGATCACATAAGTGACATCCATGGTCTCCCGCCAAGGCAAAGAATTCCGTCGCCAGTTGTTGTATATAGGAGACGCCTGTCCGAAGTGACAGATCCTATATATGATTTAATTGGATCGGGTTCTTCGCTTCTCGAAAGAGTAAGGACGTATGCGTAGTGACCCCAATATCGGGTCCTCATATTATTGGGGCGATATTGGATTGCACATAACGAGTTGTATTCCTGTTGACGGTTGGAAATTAATGACGGGTCAACATTGCCTTAGGGTTGGTGGGCTTGGGTGTTAAAGACCGAATTGGGAGATGCAAGTTGGACTTGCAAGGCAGAATGTGTTCCCGCTTCTTTTTATCCGAGTTGTAGGTTTTCATATTATTGGGATGCAACAAAGATAAGGAAGAAGATCCCAGATCTTGCTTGAGATATAATGGTAAGAATATCTCTTACATTGAAAGTGATTAAGGGAATGAACTTTCAGTGTTGACAAGGCAAGACAACTTTGATATACAAATTCCTAAATCAAAGTAAAGCATGCATATATATTATGTACACACTTATGCAAATTTCTTATTTCAGATAATCCTTCATTAAACCCACTTAATGTTATACTCAATAATAACCAATAAAATATCTTGGATTGGACTCATGATCCAGATATTGTACTTGCAATTGGACACATAATGTATGTGTTTGTAATGTGCAAGTTTCCTCAACATAATGAGGTATGATAATTAAATAAGACAATAAGACATCACCTTAGGGTTTGTATGTCTCTATAGTCTTGATCTTTCATCGAGTGTACTTTGGAAGTGACATGTCGACGGTGATCGTAATTGTCAAATAATCCTTATAAAATAAAAGAAGATATTTTTGGCATACATATGTGCTCTAGACATTTAATCATGAATGACATGGTTCTCTGCATTATGCTGGATGGTAGCTCGAAAGAGATGATGTATTCAAAATGTTTGAATACCTACCTGAACCTAAGTCTAAGAGTTAAGATGTATGCAGCTATGATGAGTGTCATCATTCTACTATTTATACTCAAGTCATTCATGAAGCTTCAGAATAATCATTTTGAATGAATTTAATGAAGCATGTATAAATGTTGAAATGCTCTTGTATTGAAATATTTGGAATTCAACATAAGAGATTATTTGTCTTGAACAATGGTTGTTTATAGATGAAGAGAGCACAGTGGAATCATGGGTTGGACCCATGTAAAAAGGAAAGTCAAAGAGTTGACCTACTTCTGTGACTTCCATATGACATCCAAAGAGTTGGATGAATGCCAATACTGCAATAAGTTGATGCGTTGATAGTATGACTATCAAATCTGTCTAAAATCCTTAGTGAAGGACTCAGATAGAGCATCAGAATAATCTACATATAATCATTGACTCTGACTTTCTTATTTCATAAGGTAATTGTATCCCAATCTTCTAATGACATTTGCAATTGGAAGATTAGAAATTTGATTTTAAGGTTTAGTAGTCATCTACAGAGATATTGCTGTAATTGTTGCAGCGATCTCTGTTGGATAGATAGACTTCATATTCTCAGTGGGAGAGCCCTTAGTCTTTGGGAATGTCTCTATGACCTAGATAGTAGAGTACACTCATTGTTTGTTTCTAAATGTTGGAAATAAACATGAATTCTGAGATAGAACTATCATAAAGAGTTATGATGGAAATATTTCAGATAGTAATCAAACATCTAGTGGACTCCACAAAATTAGAAAATTAATGTATGGTTCATTAAGTTTTCTAATACTGAAAATAAAACCTTATAAGATCAATAGGAGGATAAAGATCATTTGACAATAATCTGGCATCAAGCCTTGGACATTTGTCTGTTGATTTTATCAATAGACTGGTAAGATATGAAACTTTAGAATGTCTAAAAAGTTCAAATCTTACATACTTGTGAATATTGTATTTAAAGTAAAATATCCAATACACCGTTCTCTCGGAATGGTGTTAGATGTTGAGGTATTCAAGATCTCATACATATTGATGTATGTAGATCATTCATATAATAGTAAACATTATGGATATGTGATATCTACTGATGATTATGTGTGATATGAGATCTTCTCTTCACCTGAGAAACCTTTGAAATGTTCAAAGATTTCACAATTTTGGTTTATAACCAAAGTTTGAAGAAAGATGAAATGAATTTGATCTAACCTAGGTAGCTTGTACCTGTTAGATAAATTTCAAAGAATACCTTATGAAGATATGAATATCATTTCTATCTCACTCCTCATGATAAACCTGGACTCAATAGAGTTGTAGGGAGATACAATTGGATCATGTGTGACATGATTTGATCAATGCTGAATTTTAGCATAATTACCTCTTAGATTCCAGGTATATATGTAGTACAGACTACACTATATATCCTTAATAAGATTCCATACAAGTAAGACGAAATTAAGCACTAGAGAGTGCTACTTCATTAGAAAAATAAAGGATGGTATTGGATACATACTTTATGACTTTGAGATCCTTAAAAGATCTCATTTCTGAGAATGTGATTCTTGGAGGATTGAGACTCTTGAGAATCAAGATGAAAATGAAGTGAAGGAACTCATTTAATCTTGAGAAGATAATAAGGCTCCTAAAATCGGGAACTAAAAGGACAATTAAAGATGAAGCACTAATACCTCTTCAAATGAGTTTGAAGATGTATTCCATGTGTTAGTTAAGTCTGAAAATGATCGGGCTTCATGTAATGAAGCTCCTAAGGATCATGACATGGAAAGATGGATATTAGCAATAAAGTCTTAAGTAGACTTCATATACAAGTGTTGTATATGGACCCTCGAGGATCCACCTATATGGGTAAGACCCATAAATGTGTAAATGGATCTTCAAGAGAAGAGGGAACCTGATGAGAAGGTAGAGACCTTCAAAGCACGGTTCGTAGCCATAAGCTACACACCGGAAGAGAAGACATTGCTTGCAATGAGACTTGCTCTTCGGTAACCATGCTTAAAATCATCAGAATATTGCTAACCTTAGATACACAACTTGACTATTGCATCTTCAAGATGTAAGTCAAGATTGCATTCCTCTAAGAGTACCTCTTTGAGGATATTCACATGAAGTAGCACCAGGGCTTCATGGTTGAGGAAAGCAAGGTGTGCAAGCTAAAGAAACTCCATCTATGGACTCAAATAAGCTTCTTGTAGTTGGAACATCAGATTTGATGAAATCATAAGTGTTATGATTTCAGATAGAATCTTGATGTACCATGTGAAGCATAGTGGGAGTGCCATTGTGTTCATCATGCTGAATGTAGATAATATCCTAATCATTTGAAATGATATAAGGATGAGAATAAGTGTTTTATATTCTGGCTATTCCATGCCTTGAGATACGATCTCAAAGATGCCTCTTAGATCTTAGTTCTGAAGTTTTTCAGAAGCAAAGAAAAGAGAGGAATTGGGACTGTCACATTTGTAGTACACCTTGGACATGTTCCATATTTTGTTTTGGAAATTCCAAGAAAGGCTTCCTTACCTTAAGATTTGGTACTGACCTATCTAAAGGGATAGCACCTCAAAGAGTTGAGGTAGTGAATGCTAGAACTGCTTGCACTTGTGCATCAGTTACGAGAAGCTAAGTGTATGCTAGATGTGTACAAGAGCCAGATATCTGCCATGCAGTGGGAGTAGTAAACTCTTACTAATCCTACTATGGAGAAAGAACACTTGATTGCAGTAATAACAAAATCTTCATAGATGACAAGATTTTTTGAGATAGAGATCACAAAGTCATATCTTCGAAAACTTAAGACTTTATAGATAGATATCTAAAAGGTCTTAAATGTGGATACCTTGAGAGATAGTGATCTCCCAAAATAAGGGTATTCTGATAAGGATTATGGAAATACTGGTTATAATAATTGAGCAATAGTGTCAAGGACACTATAACTGCTTTGACTAGATTGAGTATTGGTTGCATAAGATGCAACATTCGCATTGGATGCGAGCACTGTTACCTAGGGATATGCAAGTGCCGTAAAAGGACTTGGCATAGTCTTTCGGGAACAGAGTGACTGATCAGCTTACCTAGCTATTTCTAAATAGCCTATGATTGTCACATGAGTGTGGGTTTAAATGATTAGCCCATTAATGGCTCTTTGGGCTAGTGGGAGATTGCTGGACATGTGAGCCCACGATGAGCCATTATGGAATAAATGTTATTGCGAATATCATTCCCTGATCTGAAATGAAGAATAAATAATTTGCATAATAGGTCCCTCTGTACAATTAGGGTTATGTACCATGGCCATCTTGATGATCATACAGCTGTTGATTCAATAATTGAATCATAGAGGCTGGTGCTTGGATGAATATCTAAAGGGTTAGATTGAGGACTCATCAAGCACCGTCAAATGATTATTAAGAGATGATCTCCAGCCTGAGTAGGAGATGGCAATCCTTTCTCACATAGGCTGATATCTGACCGACCTCTTGATGCAGGTCCTCTGCATAGGAATAGAGATTCGGAGGTTTAGATTAGTTAGGTCAATGGGTTGACTTAACGAGATCGAGATAACCCAAGTCCTGTGTTGAATGCTGTCACAGCATAGGAACGCATCCTCTGACCGGAGATAGATGTATTGCTATATGTCTGAGTATGTACACTTGACAGACCAATAGGTTGATGACCTAACCCAGGTCTATACACCGGCACGTTGGTGTGCATATAAGGGCATATGAGTAATTCGATCTCTCAAAGGGATCATACTGGTTCACTACTGAACCGGAAGACATGAGCTCACTCATGAGATATTGGGAAGAATCAATTTCCGTGCACGGTCGTCTCGCTTTGGAAGCTCGACTGAATATGTAGGTTTGATATATACTTTTGGAAAGTATATGATCAAGACCTAGGTATGATATATGCTTTTGGAAAGTATATTATCGATACCAAATCCCAATGATCAAATGAGTAACTTAGTGATCAAACCCTGAAGAAGTTAGTGTAAAATTGATCTTGATCTTCGGGTTGATCATAGGTCTTCCAGTATGCAGGATGTACATGTATTGGGAATACCTGAGGGTGATGTGATCATAAACGATTGTATATCCATGACGCTTCCATTCCGAGGGAGTGATGAAACAAGTCTGGATTTTAGTGACTCCTTTTCAGTAGAGAAGCAATCTGATCTTAGTCCAAGTGCTGGACATTGGTTTGAATGAGATTCAGATACAATGAGAAGATTAGATTTGCGGTCTTGATTTAATCAAGCATCAGTTGGAGGTTCGTAAGATCTGGATTTGAGATAAGATCTCAATATCCAAGTCACTATACGTGGAACAATACAATCGCCCTGTCCTTATCTCCAAGTATCTGCGGAGAAAGCACATTATTCTTGAAGGGGTTCAAGAATAATTCATTTAATGAACTTCATATCCAAGCAAGAAGAACTTGATGATTAAATGAGATTTAATTATCAAGCATAATATAAATGTGATTCACATTGTGAGAATAATTATCCAAAATAATTAAATAGGATTTAATTATCAAGGATTAGAGAATGTGGATAAAGCTATCCTTAATATTTGTGTGTTATAAATATGATTTATAATATACAATTATACATATATTGAAGAGAGAGAATCCCGGTAAATAGCATTTGTTAATTATTAATGTGGATTGGATTCACATTAATTAATTAATTAGAAATGTAATTTACAAATTAGTTTGGGTTGTGAATATGATTCACATATTTTCAATGGCATGATTGAAATATTCACTAATTAATTGAGAATTAATTTAGTGGATAATGTTGCAAGATAGACAAGAGATAATGATATGAATTAAAAGGATGAGATAATCCACAAAATCTCATGGATGGATAATTATCTTTTTTAATTATCCATGTGATTTAGGTGGATAATTATCTTTTAAATTATCATGTCATTATCTTGTGTTTATTGATTTATTTATTGAATTAAAATATGTTGATGATAATGCAACATATATTTAATTTAAATATAAATAAATGTTGTTGGTTTTAACCCACAACAATCATAGCCATTGATTATTACATAGACCAAGCATGGTCGTTGGATCTATGTGTCCCATGGATTGAGATACATTGGATGCTAAACTAATATAAAAGGAGGGCTAGCCTAGCCTTTCTTGGTACATGATTAAGAGTTGTACAAGGTTACAACTCTCTCTCTCTCTCTCATATTCCCGCCCTCTCTCTTTCTCTCTTCTAAAAGATGGTTGTCCATCTTGTGTTGAGAAAGGAGAGACTCTCGGCATTCGCCTTCGACGATTCGGGGATCTCATTCTTCTTTGGAGTTGCTTGCTCTAAAGGAAGACGACGGATTTCGCTTGACAAAATCAGGGGATCCATCACTTGGATCTTCATCGAGGATTGCGGGAGGAACGCGACTCATCATCGTGCCCGCAAGTGCATTCTTCGTGGATCGGACTTAAGACAGGAGGATCTCTTGTTTGGGATCTCACGATCGCAACCACGCTTCAAGAGGTATTCCTTAGTATTCTCGTGATCATGTGGTTTCATCTTTAGTTTTTAAAAATTTTAATTTCCGCCGCATCATGCGACTAGTGCAACTAGTTGCTCCAATTGCATACGATGCAATCAACACGTTTCGTGATGCGCTTAAGGATACTCAATATCCTTCATCATTTGCCCGATGAACTATATTTATTGTCTCTTTTTGGGATTTTCTATTTTAGGGACCTTCCTAAAGGGGAGTTCTTGAGGGAAGGGGATAGAGGGACCCTCCTCAAAAGAATGCAAGTCAAGAGTGGGCTTCTGGGCATGAATAATGTTGGAATCCATGTAAACATCATCAATATAAACCGATGGATCTAAAGAAGATACAAAAACATTTCCTTTATTCATGTTTTTGATTTTTAAAGTTTTTCCATTTTTTGTATTTTTCTAAAAATATCCTCAAGTACTTGAGAGGACAAAACAACTAACCAACTCTTGGTGGCATCAGTACCACCAACCACATCAAACCTGATGACATTAGTACCATGCTCGTGCCTATGATCTAGTAATTTGATTTTTATCAACACCACCATCTACAGCTGGGGGCATAACGACATCAACACCGTCATCTGTATCATCATCCTTGGTGTCTTAAGTAAAACTCTTATCATCATGATTAATGGCATCATCACCGCTCTCGACTCTTTCTAGTACCCTAGAATCGACATTGGGATGCCACCTAAATGAGTCGCCACTGACTGGCTTCCTACCACTCTTAAGTGTCACAAAACCAACATAAAAAATATGATAAATGCCATCCATATTACCACTAGGGGAGGCGGTCTCTATAGACTATACATGCTCAAACTTTCTCTTTAGATTGTCCGGGTTAGATTCAATCTGTGCAGGTATGACATCCTTTCCCTTTATTATTTCCCTCATCTCCTTTTGGAACTCGTCCATCTCTTGTCGCAAGGTGACTTGGTGCTCGAATAGCATGCACGTGATACCATCGATGTATGGGTTCTTATACGTGTATGAATGAAAATCGAACGGGTTTCCTCGCTAGAGATGAGGGTGACTCTGCTGCTGTAATTAACATAAGTGCGGAGGAGGCTGGGGATACTGATGATGACGCTATTGCAACCCCCACTATTTACCCTAGTATGAGTGTTGAGGACCGTTCTAGTAATACTGGGAATATTGGGGCTACTGTGGTTGGGCACCTCACCCTTTTTGTGCCGGAGGCAACTACAAGGATGGGGTACCACCAACCGACCATCAGAAGATTGGGTGGTCACGACAAATCCTGGGCTGGTGCTGGTACTGGGAGTACCAAATCCCGTTGACTTCCATCAACAGCTCCAGTTGCTCGTGAACTAGCATGGGAAGGGACGTCAAGGGCTGATCCGTCTGATACACCACCAACTGAGAATTGGAGGGAGGGGTGGTGGCAACTAGTAATGCGAGAGTGACTGGATCGACTCTGCCTGGATGTGATGGACCTGATGGTACGAGGTGGATGGCTGAGTCAAAATGCTCCCTCTATTAGTCCATGACCTAGAATGTGGTTGAGATGCCATATGCACCTCTTAGAGTCGCATGATCTGGATCTTTAGGTCACTAAGAGTTTGGGCCATCTCATCAATCTTATTGATCTTGTCAAGGCCTTGACACGTCTTCTTCTCGATGATCTCTGTCCAACCCAACTTACCCAACTTTTGGATGATGATTCCCATATCGACAACTGAAGACTCTACCGATGCTGCTATAGTAGAAGAGGAAGAAGGACATGATTCAATGCGTTCTATCCTTTGATAGGAAAGAGGCTTCCCTTGAGTGTAGACCCAAGCCTTTGACATCACAATGTAGTTTTTGACAATCTCTTCATAAATGGCTTAGACTTGGTCTTCATCCATGGTAAAATATGAACCTCCATACGAGGCATTCACAAGCCCCTATAGCTCGGATGTCATCCTGTAGAAGAAACTATGGACGAGGTTGGGCTTGTTGATCTCATGGTGGGGACACCTTTCAATGAGCTCTCAGAATCGATCGCACGCTTCATGAAACTGTTCATTGGAGATGAAGGTGAAATTAGTGATCATAGCTCTAGATGCATTGGTCCGGTCAAGTGGATAATACTTGTTTAGATATTTGGTCCGGATCTGCTCCCAAGTGGTGACAACCCTCCCCAAGTGCTTCATCCAGTAGGCTGCTCAATCAACTAAGAAGAACGAGAAGACTATCAGCTTGATGGTGTCCTCGTCCACAAATCTGCCATCGATGGTGATGCATATCATCTCAAATTCTTACAGATGGAGATGGGGATCTCTGGTGGCGTGCCCATGGAACTTGGGCAGAAGCTAAATCGTCTATGGGTGAAGCTCAAAGTCGCCTAAGGTGGTGGGCAACTAGATCCATCTGTGAGTGAGTTTGCACTCGGGTTGTGCGACTGCCTCATGATGTGCGCTGGGATCTGAGGATCTTGCAACTCATCTTGGCGTTTGTTGTCTGCTCGGTCGTCCTGGCATGGCATTTCTTCTCCACCGACTTGTCTCTCTGGTTCTTCTCTCCCAACTCGCATCTGCATGATCTCTCTCCTCACTTATGCCATGAATATCCCTTGATCTCTAAACTGTCTCTACATGGTCTCCAAGGAAGCTAGTAGCGTGTTGTTGATGACTGCCTGATCCAATACAAATGATGAAGTCCGAGGTTGCTTATTGGTCCTGTCATCACTGTCCATCAAAAGACGCTAACTCAGGTGCTATCAAATGAACATATAGCTCTGTTGGTTGCTCTGACCATACATCAGGATTGGAAGATAGGTGATCGCGGGGAACAAGGTGGAGGCAAACTCGAGTTTAGAGAGTATATCTAAGCTCTCTGAAGCTGCCCCTGATGAATGGGGAGCCGCCTAAGAGACCTTCTTCCCATGATCTTAATCTGGGAATTTATGAATATTTGATATGGATTGAAAGCACGATGAGAGGTTTACCAATTCAACATAGTATGGTGACCATGAAATCTCAATCATTTATCTTGTCAAATTTTATTTTTGGTGATAATCCAATCTTATAGAGTGAGTCTAGTGAGTTGTTAGGATCCCGATTCTCACTGGGGACTAGTTCAGATTCTTATAACTAGTTCCACCTATTTTCAGCCAGTATGGGTGTAAGTACAGACCGGTTCCAGCTACCTGATTTACTTGATGATGGGGCCTTACACAATGTCCTCTAAACCATCCACTGTTCTAAGGTAGTCCGGACCGTTTACCGGCTACCTGAAAATCCTCATTAGAGAATAGCTAATCATTTTTGTTATTTCTGGCAATCTGAAGAAAGTTCAGGCATGGCTCTAACCTAGGGTGTGGTCGCTTAACTATCAGCAGGTAAAATTAGACATGCGCGATGGAATCAATTATGCATTTAGAGTAAGAAATGCGTACCTTGCTCCAACAGTCTACATGCAAAGTGATATACGCATAAATTAAATATATATTTAAAACTAATGTAAATGATGCAAGAAGAAATCGCCCTAAGACAATAACTTATATTAACAGGAAGAACTAGTACCAATTAATCAAAAAATAGACCCGAGTCAGGTCTTGGAGGTCGCTCAGTGCCTGCCACAAGGGGTCCTGCTAGCGTTGTATGCGACCTCTCATGGTGTGTGACATCTATAGATTAGCTTTTTATTTGATTAAGTCTAATCGTGATATATACGAACATATATTCTATTAGGATGTTTGGACCTTAGTTTCTACTGAGCACAACCAGAATAAAACCTAAGTCTTGGGGCCAAAACCTCAGAAAACAAATAAAAATAAAAGGTGAAAAATCATGAAAAATCCGGTGAGGTCCCCCGAGTGCACTGGCACTTGGTGAAACAGACCCCGAATACTTCTCAAGTCCAGAAGAGTATCCAAAATTCTAAGTTATTACACGAATTTTTGCAAAAATAAAACTAAGCTAAATTCCATATAATATAATTGCAACTTCTGCTCCAGCTCCTCCTAAGGTACGTGTCCCTCCAAAGCAAACCGAGTAATCCTCCAAGTGGTCCCTCGCACAAAAATCAAAATAGAAGATGGTTAGAAATAATTATAAAAGAGAGAACCAAATAATAAACAAAAATAAATCCTACTACTTAGTCATGCTCCTCGGTAATTGATGAATACCCATTCATCACTCTTTATTCTTATATTTTAGCTACAAAAACCTTTGCAAATACATGTATCTTCATGTAAATACAAATAATTACTAAAAGCATGGATTGTATAAAGTTTAATAATTAGCATGTTTTTGTGCAAAAATAAAAGAATAAAGAGACAAAAAAGAGGGAAATATTTAGAATAAATATTGAACAACCTAAACCCAAGGGAGGGCTCAGCATGGGCCTGACCGCATAAAAGCCAAAGTAGAGAGAGATAGGGTGCTCATGTGTATAAATATACCTGTAAATACAATAAATAGGTTTTCCTCCAAAAATGAAATATAGGTGGCTTGTAAATATTTGTATATAATTATAAATACAAAATCAAGATAAAAATGGAAAAAATTAAAAAGAAAATAAAAATATTCACCTTGTACATATTCATCATGTACATAGCCCACTCATCTATATTTATTTAGCCTTGTAAATAAATAAAATTAATTTCCATAAAATTTGTATATATTCTATATTTTATGGTGTAAATAAATAAAATAAGAACCATTAAAACAAAAACAAAGTAGAAAGAGCAAAATTTAAAATCAAAAATAACATTGTACATATACCATGTACATAAATGTATATATCTATTTATTTCCCCCTTGTATATAAATAATAAAAATAAAATAAAAATATCTTTTCATTCCTAATTATATGATATAAATAAATAAAATATAAAATGAGGATAAAAATGTATAAAAATAACAAATTAAAAATCAAAAATTAAAAATCCTATATTGTATATATACTTATATATAACCCTATTATGTAAATACCTTATTTTCATTTCGAAAAATTAATTAAAAATCACAAAAAAATAGAAAAATTAAAATAAACATTTATTATATTTTGAGTTTTTAATAATTCGGCCAGTTCCTATTTTTAATTGATTTTATAAATCTTTTTGACGTGGCTGCTTCTCATTGGTCCACGGGGGAATGTTGACCCCCCGGTCAACTCCCCCCTGTGGACCACCTCCCATGGATCTTGAGTGACCGACTCGACTTCCCCATTTATTCCACACTCGATCCGATCTCCAGACACCCAAACCCAGGGTCCTAATTACACCCCAAGCATCCGGGAACCTCGTCCGACATCGTGCCTAGGGGTCCGTGCTCAATCGAGCCGGACCCGAGCCTTTCTTCCCGGACCTTCCACCCTATTTAATCCGAGCTCCGCCGCACGATTCCAGCATCTTTGGCTCCCCACCTTTCATTCCTGTGACCTCCACTGCCTTCCCCGAGGTGACAGCTCTCCGTTGGCGGTATCGAAGAGAGGAGAAGGTGCCCGGACCTCTGATCCGACGAGCAAGCACCGCCGTGCTCCGCCTGAAGCAGGAGCTCGAGCCTCGGGCCTCGACGACCCACGAGGCAACGACCCAGAGCTTCCCAAGCTCACGCCCAGTCGATTCCTCCACCCAGTTACCCTTATTTCCTTCCCGTTTTCTTTGATTTCGCGTTTCGCCCAATTCGCCCATTTTCTGTTCATCGTCGATTCCGGTCATCTCCGTCTTCGCCCCGATCATCGGACCTCACCATCACGATCGCCTTCTTCCCACACACGTTCTACACCCCTCCATTCAACCCAGCTCGCACAGGAGCTGGGGTTTCGAGCTCCACCATCTACCCCTCGCCGGAGCTCGACCGCCCCGCCTCACCGACCACCGTCACCCCCTCTCACAGGGTCGAGGCAGTTTGCCCTCGACCCGCGAGTCTGCTGGTGCATTTTGCAGGGACATCCGAGCCCATCTGAGGGCTTGGACCATCTGGTCTAGCAGCTTCGCCTCCGCCGGACTCTCCAGGGCTCCTCGGAGCTCCATTGAGTCATCGGAGGCCGCCATTCGACGTGGGAGCCCACAAAGCTTCTTCTCCGATCATCAGAGTCCCGCGAGGAGGCCGGGAGTGCGTGCAGCGGGCCGGCGAAGGTCGCCGGCCATCAGTTCTTGCTCGACTTCCTGCTACCGTCCGATGCACCTCCAGCTCCAGTTTGCATCCTAGCCATTCATCTGAGGAGCCACCAGCAGCGTCAGATCTTTGGAGGAGCGATCCGGACCGTTCGTTCACCGAGGTTTAGCCACAGAGCCTCACGTCCGTTTGATCTTCCACGTGGCGACGCCTTGGCTGTTCGATCAGCCAGAGGATTACAGCGTTGGGCGCCACGTCTTCCCAGCCGTCGATTAGCACACGTGGTTCCCATCTGACGGTCGACTTAATAAAGGGTAATTTACCCTTAGGCCCTTCTCTTTTTAGTAGTTTGCCTTCAATCCTGTAAATATTTTTAGGATTTTATCTGCGTTAGGTAATTTGTATGTTGGACCTTATCTTTTCTGCTATTTGCATGTATACCCCTGCCTGTAGTGTGTCACGTGCATCGGCACGTGTTTGTCTAGGATATTTGCATTGATAGCCTTGTAGTTCTGGGATGTTCATGAATGAATGAAAACTTTTAGATAATTACATATATACCCCTATGCGTGGTTTATTTGTGCATGTGTGTATATTTTTGGGTATTTTACAGTAAAGCCCTCAGACTTTTGGTACCTGTTACTAATTAGTCCGAGAACTTTACTTTTATTAAAATTAGGTCCCTGTGTGACCCAGACACGCGCCTCGCGCGTGACTTCTTGGGATTTTTGCACCAGACCCCCTGGAGCTTCTGGTATTTACGTACAGGTCCCTGTGCACTATACCTAGGTTTTGATTTTTAATAAAATATCAAACTCACTCCAAATTCAATGAAAATTGGATACATGTGCCATGTTGTAAAATTTTCTAGAATTTTTGGAGACATTTTTGCTTTTATTTGCTATTTTTTAAAATTTAAAAACAACCTTTTTCTTTACTAGTCTGAATTGAAAAATCACAAAAAATATTAAAACTCATCTAAAAATTGCAAAAAAATTAGTTACTATGTATTTTGTCTTGTTTGATTTTCTGACCAATTTTGGTCATTTGTCATTATATAAAACTTATAAAAATTGAAAAAAACTAAAAATACTATACAAATTATAATAAATAATTTAAAAATCCAAAAACAATAAATCCAGGGCCTAAATTTTCCTTGTTTCTTCTTCTATACAGGAAAATTACCTCCAACCCTTTTAAGGCTTTTAGATATTTTATATAAGTCCCTCAAGCTCGGCTGGACATTGTTGTTGTTTTCTTGCATGGTTTTATTTTTAGAAAATTGAATAAAAATCAGAAAAATACCAAACATTCACTAAAAACAGTAAACATTATTAAAAACATAAAAACATTTTTATTTGAATTTTTGGTTGATTCTTGAGTGCTTTAATAATTGCTTGAATTGGCTTGTTTTCTTATTTTTCTTATATTCTCAATTAATTAAAAATCCAAAAAATTATAAAAATTAAAAATCCACCAAAAAACATTTGTCTTTTATTTTTATTTCTTTTTGAGACTACTTCATAGGCTGCAAGGCAATCACGTGCTCCTTGAGTCCGACCCTGGTCGCTATACCAGGCTAATCTAATAGCCAAGACCGCTATAGTGTTTATTTGATTTTCATCTTATTTTGGTGGTCTGAACTTCATTTTCTTGTTGATCCGGATTTCCCGAGCGACTAAGGTCGCAACGACCTTTGTTTATATTTCTCTACCCTAGTTGCTTGGGCAATTTTCGTGATCATCAGAATGGCGCCGTTACCGGGGAGCACGGCTTAGTAGTCAGTTTTCGATTTTTCCCGTGGCTTTCTTTTCGCGGATTTTTGTATAGATTTTTGCATATATATATTTCTGACATTGTTTATATAATAATTTGGTTGGTAACACTTTGTTTGTTTCTTGCGAGGGCCCGAGGATCGAGGCGGCGACTCTCGAGGAGCCGGCGCAACCGCGGGATTCGGAGGTGGCTCCCTTCTGCACGGAGCCGCAGGAGAGCGTGAGGAGCAGCTTAGTGTAGAGTAGCTTAGGTTTCTTTCAGCATATTTTATTTGAATTGTAATAATACAGGTACACTCAGACAGAGACTTGGACTTTCGGGTCTGTTTCGCCGAGCACCGGTGTGCTCGGGGGACCCTTTGACTAGCTTAGATTTTTCACGGCTTTTTTGCGGCTTCTTGATTTTTCGCTGCCTTTTACGGTTTTACGCGGTTTTTCCTCGAGCCACTAGCCTTAGGAATTTCTGGTTGATTGTGCCGTACTGAGTAGGATCCACACACTTAATTATCTACCTGCACCTATAGTTCGTTAATTGGACCTACTAATAAAACATTAATAAAAATAGCTGATTCACCACGTTCGAGCCTACGCACCGCAAGCCTGCCCTGTCAAGCGCTACCCCTGAACTCGACTTGTCGAGAAGAGGAGGGGTGGGTCTAGACCGGACTCTCTGGATCGAAGGTTGGTGACCAGCTAGACGGTTCTTTCGAGTAGATGTTGCCTGCTTAGGACTCGGTTTTTCCTGCTGCACCATATAGGTAGTTTACTTTTCTGTCTTTACATTATGCGCGGATCATATTGCATGTAGAGTGCTGGAGACAGGTACGTATTTCTGACTTTGCATGCATCATTGATTAATCGCGCATCGGCTTTTTCGTCTTCTCCCCCTGTTTTGGACTTAATAACCAGGAGAACCGAAAAATTCGTTAGGCGTTTTTGCTTGTATTAAAAATATCTAAAAAAGAAAAACAATAAAATTGGGACTGCTAAAACTACTGACCCTAAAAGACACTTGACTTAAAAATTTGTCTTGGGGAGAGAAACCCCCTCATTGCTTGGTTTGATTGTGTGAGAGAGTGACCCGTACACTAGGTAGAGCCCTCCGGTACTATTCTCGACTGAATACCGACTCTTCTGTGCGGGACAGTCGGTTGGGAGAGTATTGGGTATCCCAACAGGTCACGTAATCGCTCTGATATTTTAATTGTTCACCAAAATAAAATTGACAAGATAAATTGATCGAACCGTCACGGTCTTCAGCTCGCGTTGCGTTGGTGAACTGGGGGTTTGCTTGTGATCATAGTTTTTCTAGATCTCATCCGCATTACTCGCCAGATCACGATGATGGGCAGGAGGTCTCTTAGGCAGCCTCTGGCTGCATCGCTTTTTAGCACTCCGGTCCATTCATCTAGGTCGGTTCGTGGGAGCTCAGACCCGCTCTCTGAACCCGAGTATGACTCCGCCCTGTTCCCCCTCGACCATCCTTCTTCTGATACCGAGATACCAATGCCAGAGGAGAGACAGACATATGATTTATCGGCACCTGAGTTTGGTTGTTTTGACTTTTCAGAGACCATGGCCGGCACTAGTAATGATCGTACCCGAGGTCCGCAGGAGGAGCATTTTGTTCTGGACCAGGGTTCGATCAACTCCACCCTGATCGCCTCCCTCGAGTCAGTGCAACAACAGTTGAGGGATCAAGGAGCGTTTATGATCGAGATGAGGCGAGAGCTTGAGCAGTTGAGAGCCGACCGCAAGAACCGCAGAGGAGGACCCGACGATGCGGCAGCTGCGGCAACAGCCACAGCAGCCGCAGCCGTGGCAACAACAGCCGCAGCAGGAGGAGCAGCACCACCGAGAACGATGCGGGAGAACCACAATCCCGGATCGACTTTGACGCACCATTGGGTGGTGCTGCCAGCCATCGTGGGGGACTTCAAGTTCCCCCCGAACACTTTACAGCTCCTACCCCGGTTTCATGGGTTGGCCACAGAGGAGCCTCATCTCCACGTACAAGAGTTTGAGATGATTTGCAGTAATGTCCACGATCGTCAGTTGGATCAGGACACCATACGGATGATTGCCTTCCCCTTTTCCTTGGCAGACTGAGCAGCCACCTGGCTGAAGCATCTGGGGAAGTTTGTATACACTTGGGAGCAGCTCTGCGCCGAGTACTTGCATAAGTACTATCCACTCGGGCGGACGAATGCCGTGAGAGCCCTGATCAGCAACTTCTCCATGCTCCCCAACGAGCAGTTTCATGAGGCATGGGAGAGGTTCAGAGAGCTGACTGATAGATGCCCGCACCACGACATTTCCAAGCCGAACCTCATGCAGAGCTTTTTCAGCGGGCTGACACCAGAGCTTCAGGGCTTGGTGAACGCTTCTTGTGGCGGGTCTTACTTCGCCAAGGATCACGACCAGGTCTGGGCCATCTAGGAGGAGATGGCCGAGAACTACATGGTGATGTCCCAGACCTGGTTGTACACTCAGGGCAGACCCCAACAGCCAGGACCTGTGTAGTACCAGAGGACAGCACGGGTCGACGCCGGTCCTTCCAGTTTGTCCGCAGTAGCAGCAGCACAGGCAGAGTCATCAGCTGTGGACATGGGCATCATTAGCGAGAAGTTGGATCGGATGGAGCAGATTGAGAAGAAGCAGTGCCAGAGCATCACTCAGATGGAGCAAATGGCACAGACTTTGAGCGACATGAAGACCCAGCTCTTGTGTCTCCAGGAGGCACAGACGCTTCCCAGCCCCATCTTCAGTCGCGAGGCGATCACGGCAGCAGCAGCAGCTCGTCCCAGCGCTCTAGCTCACACCAGCAGCCTAGACAGGTTCACCTTGTACAGGCGGAGCCGTACCAGCAGTCGCAACCCACCTACCAGTCACCACCATCTCCAGACTTGCAGATGGTGGTATATGAGCTGGATCAGCCTCTGGCAGTACTCCCACCAGCCCAGTACGATGCAGAGCCGTTGATGGATGTCAACGGGATTTGGTATGACCACCCTCAGCCCGATATCCGACGAGACCATCCCGGATTCTGATGGGGGACCGGAAGTACCCAGCCCCAGCAGCAGCCGTCAGGACAGGGTGGCCAGTACAGCCATCAGAGAGAGCACCAGCCGCAGCAACAGCCCCCAGTGTACCCACCACCACAGCAACAACAATCGTCCTATGGTCCTCGTCCCTATCAGCAGGAACAACCGTGGAGGCGTGAGCAGCCTCACCAGCAGTAGCAACAACATCACCCATACCCCTCTCAGCCACAGCAGCAGATCCAGCAGCCTCACTACCAGAGAGGCTACCCGTCGGGTTCCCATGAGAACCCTATCTTGGATGGCATAGCCCGCCTTCTCACAGATCAGCAGGATACTTTTCGACGAGAGATGGACGAGTTCCGCCAGGAGATGCGGGACATTGTGAGAGGGAAGGCCGCCATCCCTGCCCAGATTGAGCCGAACCCCAACAACCTGAAGCAGAAATCTGAGCAGGTAGCTTGTACTGAGTATACCACTCCTAGTGATGCATTTGGTGATATAACTGGATATCTGTTTGATACTGATTTTGTCACACTTAGGAGCGGTAGGATGCCAGCAGGCGGCGCCTCATCTGAGCCACATCACGAGGATCCACCCAGAGCGCCCGACGAGGAGGAGGAGAGCGGTACTGAGACCGCTAGAGATGACGACGGTGGTACTGATGCCACCAAGGATGCTTATTCCACCGGCGGTGCTGAGGCCGCCGTTTCACCAGTTCGAGGAGGTGGTATTGAGGACACCCACGATGCCGAGCCAGAGCGGGGTACTGAGGCCGCGAATCTTCCAGCTGATCCAGTCGATGGTGGTGCTGAGACCACCCGTGTTCATTCTGAGAGACCTGTTGTTTTTCCTACTTCTGACGTATCTCGGAACTCTGTTGTGAATAAAGGAAAAGGTTTGGTTTTTTCTGGTCCCACTGTGGTGCTTGATGTATGTGCGGATCCGGCCGTCGAGCCGTCTAGACCTTTTCCTAGTCCTTCATCTGAGAAGGACCCAGTGATCTCCTTCCCTAGAGCCCTTCAAATGGGGAAGGGGAAGAAAACAGAAAATCCCAAAAAGAGAGACCAGGAAGAGTTCAGCCAGCAGATGATAGATCATTTTCACATACAACTGACTCTTCAGGAGGCTTTGCAGCACATCCCCCTTCTTCAGCGTTCGTTGAGAGACAGGACCACAGTCAGGAGGAAGAGGAGATACCACCACTCTGAGATCCATGTGCTGACGAAAGCCACGTGTTTCGCGATCCAGAACCGTCTGCCGGCCAAGAGGCTAGATTCAGGAGCCCCTTATGTCAGATGCCATATCAGTGAGCAGAGGTTCGACCGTACTCTATTAGATAGCGGATCGTCGATCAACCTCCTTCTAGCAGCCCTTCTCGACCGCTTCGAGTTGGGCTCTCTTAGACAGAGAAGGACAGTCCTTCAGTTTGCTGATAGATCTGTCAAGAGGCTGAAGGGGTTGTTGCGAGACGTTGTCGCCACTATTCAGGGCCTGCAATTCCCCGTAGACTTCGTAGTGTTGGACATGGAGATCCCTGATTCAGTGATTGATACCCCCATCATTCTCGGTCGCCCGTTCTTGTCCACAGCCTAGGCGATGACTGATCATGATAGCGGGAAGGTATACTTTTGCGTCGAGGGCGAAAGTGTACAAATAGAGACGGTCGAGGACAGCAGAGCTAGAGAGAGATCATGCTCAGAGACCACTTCAGATAAAGAGCAACTGACAGATGCAGGGTTAGACTTCCACCAGGACTGTGACTTTGTGATCACAGACGATGAGGCAGTTTGGGCAGACCCAACAGCACAAGCCCTCCTCTCATTTTCAGACACCGCTGATGCAGAGATGACATCAGAGGAGAGCTTGGATAGCACATTCCTGGTTCAGGATACTTTAGAGGCAGTAGAGCAGGTCCTCGACCGCGAGACAGATTTTTGTGATGATGGTGGTACTGATACCACCACAGATGATGCAGATCCCTTGGAGTCAGAGTCTGATTGGGCAGATTGTGAGGATTATATGCCAGACCTGATTTCCACTGAGCCTACAGCTGAGGAGGAGGTAGATGCCGAGCAGATCAGAGACAGTTCAGTTGAGCAGCCTTCTTCAGATCCAGTTTGCGAGAGTACGCTCTCATTCTCCCGGGCAGATTTGGCAGCATACATGCGACTTCTTTCGAAGCCAGATTTGCCAGCACCCAGTTGTCCAGAGCTGAAGCCACTTCCTGCGTCGTTGAAGTATAGATTCCTTGCGGGTGAGCATGAGATGTACCCAGTCATTATCTCAGCCGATTTGACTGGAGAGCAGGAATCCCATTTGATGGGGGTTCTTGAAAAGAACCGCAAGGTGATAGGATGGAGCGTATCAGATCTCCAGGGGATTAGTCCGGCCCTGTGCTCCCACCATATCTATCTCGAGGATGAGGCGAAGACGTCACGTGAGTTCCAGCGGCGGCTGGACCCAAATCTGAGAGAGGTTCTCATGAAGGAAATTTCGAAATGGTGGAGTGCCGATTTTATCTATCCCATCTCCGACTCCAAGTGGATCAGCCCTTTGCATGTGGTGCCCAAGAAGATGGGCATCACTACAGTGATTAGCGAGTCTGGAGAGGAGATTGCTACACGAGTACCCATTCTTGGCGGGTTTGTGTTGACTACAGGAGACTCAACCAGGCCACCAAGAAGGATCATTTCCCCCTGCCCTTTATTGATCAGATCATTAAGAGACTGGCAGGGAAGAGCCATTATTGTTTTCTGGATGGGTACTCGGGCTACAACCAGGTGGCCATCGCTCCTGAGGACAAGGAGAAGACCACCTTTACCTGTCCCTTCGGCACATACGCCTTCCGACGCATGCCATTTGGGCTATGCAATGCCCCTGCGACTTTTCAGAGATGCATGCTGTCGATCTTTTCGGACATGGTTGGGGAGGTCTTGGAGGTCTTCATGGATGATTTCTCGGTTTACGGTGACGGATTCGACTCCTGTCTTGACTGCCTAGACCGAGTACTTCAACGATGTATTGAGGTTTGCTTGGTTTTATCTTGGGAGAAGAGTCACTTTATGGTGACTCAAGGGACGGTGCTTGGCCACATCATCTCCAACAGGGGCATGGAGGTTGATCCGGCCAAGGTTGATGTCATTAGAAAACTCACACCACCTTCCAACTTGCGGCAGTTACGGTCTTTCCTGGGGCACATCGGTTTCTACCGGCGATTCATTCGTGATTTCAGTAGGGTTTCCCGGCCGTTGACTGACTTGCTGACGAAAGACACCGAGTTCCTTGTCGATGACAAGTGTCTTTCGTCGTTTGAGACTCTCAAGCATTGTATTGTTGAGGCTCCTGTCCTCCAGCCACCAGATTGGTCTCTCCCATTCGAGATCATGACGGACGCCTCCGATTTTGCCGTGGGGGCCGTGCTGGGACAGAGGAGGGATGGAGTCCCCTTTGCTATCCACTACGCTAGTCACACATTGGATTCCGCCCAGCGGAATTATACAGTCACAGAGAAGGAGATGCTAGCAGTAGTGTTCGCCCTAGATAAGTTCATATCTTACATCTTTGGATCTAGAGTGACTTTGTATACTGATCACACTGCCATCCGATACCTCACGACAAAGAAGGATGCCAAGGCCAGACTGACTAGATGGATCCTTCTACTCCAGGAGTTCGACATTGAGATCAAGGATAAGCCTGGAGGCAAGAATGTGGTGGCGGATCATCTCTCCCGTTTAGAGTAGCCTGAGGAGTCTGAGCAGATTGATCCCATTTGTGAGACCTTCCCAGATGAGGCGATCCTTGCTATCACCTCACTCCTGTGGTATGACGATATTGTGAACTTTCTCGTTGCTAAGAAAGTTCCACAAGGTTGGCCCAGGCAGAGGCTTGAGACCTTCCTCGCGAAGGCCGAGTCCTACCACTGGGAGGATCCCATCCATTACCATGAAGGAGGGGATAACGTCTGGCATAGGTGCATTCCTCAGGAGGAGCACCATAGCGTCCTCACTTACTGCCACAAGCTTGAGGCAGGAGGACATCACTCTGGGAGGAGAATGGCACAAAAAGTGCTCCAATCCGGCTTGTGGTGGCCTACCCTCTTCAAGGACTCTGATGAGTTCGTGAAGAGGTGTACTGACTGTCAGAGGATAGGCACTTGTGGACAGCGTGATATGATGCTGATGTAGCCCATACACTTCTGTGAGGTTTTTGACGCATGGGGCATCGATTTCATGGGTCCATTCCCTAAGAGTCAGGGATTTGAGTACATTCTGTTGGCCGTTGACTATGTTAGTCGTTGGGTTGAGGCTATCCCCGCCCGAGCTGCTGATGCCAGGATAGTTTGCAGATTTTTGAGGAAGCACATCATCACGCGGTTCGGGGTACCTCGAGTATTGATTTCAGATGGGGGGTCTCATTTCATCAACGACCAGGTGAAGGCACTTGCTAGCGAGTTCGGCATAGACCATCATGTTGCTACACCTTACCATCCACAGACGAATGGTCTAGCCGAGGTGTCGAATAGGGAGATCAAGACTATTTTGCATAAAGTCATCCGCCCTGACCGAAAGGATTGGTCACAGCTTTTGGACTCGGTCTTGTGGGCATATAGGACGTCTTTCAAGACACCATTGGGCACATCTCCCTTTCACCTCGTTTATGGCAAGCCATGCCATTTACCTGTTGAGTTGAGGCACAAGTCACTCTGGGCAGTCACATATATTCTTTTAGATCCAGATAGTGTAGGAGACCAGAGGAGGGCAGAGTTAGCAGCCCTGGAGGAGCTTCATGGTACCGCCTTCTCAAACAGCCTACAGTATAAGGAGAGAGTGAAAGAGTGGCATGATTCTCATATCAGCCACAAGCATTTTGAGCCTGGACAAAGAGTGTGGTTGTTTGATTCTAGGCTTCGTCTATTTCCAGGGAAGATACAGAGCAAATGGAAGGGACCTTATCTTGTGAGAAAGGTACACGACAAAGGAAGCATTGATATATCTGAGTTGTCTTTTGAGAGTACCTTTCGAGTGAACGGCCAGCGGCTCAAGCCATTTCTAGATCACGAGCCGCGGGTCGTTGATGTTGCCCCTATTCACTTTGCGTGAGATGTGGTCTCTTGACTCACATCTATTGCATCTCACGCCTGATTATCACTGTTCTTCCGACCTGTATAGATCCAGTTGTCCATATCACTCTGTTCTTTAGTCCCACATCCCTTTTCTCATCTTATGATTATGCTATACTTAGGGTGTACTTTACCCTAAGTATAGGGGGGATGTAGGACCTTCGGGTATTCTTTTCATTCTTTCTACCCCTGTTTTGTTGCCCATACTTAGGGATATTTTACCCTAAGCATAGGGGGGCAGACTCTGTACATCCTTCACTCGGATTTCCCTTCATGTACAGCTTGCTATACTTAGGATTATTCGATCCTAAGTATAGGGGGAAACCACCGAGTTCTCCTCATTCTATTCATTCATTCATCTCTGTATCTAGCCATTCCTTTTCACTTCCCTTTACTAAGCACGAGTTATGTCTTCTTTATCGCTCTTGATCACTCTGAGGATATCGTTCGAGCTAAGTATAGGGGGGGTGTGTATATATTTCATATATACTTTAGCCATAACTCGTACTTTGTGTGAGTGTGTTAATAAATAAAATGGCTAAAAACCTTAAAAACCCATAAAATTAAAAATTTTTCTCCCTTGTATATAAGATTCATTTTGCACATACATAGCTAGTGTATACCCTCTTTTGCAATCAGTTTCGCTACAGCACCCGCTGCTCTAGCTAATTGTCCACCCTTTCCAAGTGTGATTTCTATGTTATGTATGGCCGTGCCTAAGGGCATATCGGTTGAAGTGGATTCTTATTTTTTATCAATAAAAACCCCTTCCCAAACTGTACAAGCTTCTTCCAAAGCATACAGCTTTCTAGATGTATATGATGATATCTAGACAAATAGATCTTATATGAATCGTATGATGAAGTACCATATGAGTGGATATATAGGAATCCAAATCTGCCGAATCGCTCATGTTATGATCCTCTACATCCTTGGTCTCCTCGTTCCGTCATCTTGCTTATGTTCTTCATGTAGCATTCAGACCGAATGACTCTATGAAATTATGTCGTTACTTCCACTTACGGGTAACGTAGGAGACATCTCTATTTTTCCCCGGGGGATCCTTATACACTGCTTAGCTTTCAATGTAGAACAACTAGCTCATAAGGACCACCATTGTATAACAATTCATCGACGGATGCTGCTTCCCATATTGGATAAAAATGCAAACCTATAGCTGCAGAAGTAGGAACAATCGCACCAGAAATAATATTGTTTCCGTAAAGCAGAGACCCAGAAACAGGTTCACGAATACCAACAATATCTACTGGAGGAGCAGCAATGAAGGTGATAATAAATACATAAGTTGCGGTCAATAAGGTAGGGATCATCAAAACACCAAACCATCCAATGTAAAGACGGTTTTCAGTGCTAGTTATCCAGTTGCAGAAGCGACCCCATAGGCTTGTACTTTCGCGTCTCTCTAAAATTGCAGTCATGGTAAAATCTTGGTTTATTCAATTTTCAAGGACTCCCAAGCACACATATTAGCTATAACTATGAATAGCTAATGGAAGGCTTGTTATTTAACAGTATAACATGGCCTATATGTCAATATCTTCTTCACATTCTCCGTGCAATGCATGTAGTTATTGATAGACAGAAGAATCATGGTATGCATTTTCGTGTACTAGCTAAAGCGTTACGTATGTCTGGTGGGGATCACATTCACTTCGGTACAGTAGTAGGTAAACTAGAAGGTGAACGTGAGATGACTTTAGGTTTTGTTGATTTACTATGCGACAATTATATTGAAAAAGATCGAAGCCGCGGTATTTTCTTCACTCAAGATTGGGTCTCTATGCCAGGTGTTCTGTCGGTGGCTTCAGGAGGTATTCATGTTTGGCATATGCCTGCCTTGACCGAGATTTTTCGGGATGATTCCGTACTACAGTTCGGCGGAGGAACTTTGGGACACCCTTGGGGAAATGCACCTGGTGCAGTAGCTAACAGGGTGGCTTTAGAAGCGTGTGTACAAGCTCGTAATGAAGGGCACGATCTAGCTAGCG
Source organism: Ottelia alismoides (assembly GCA_037367405.1). Taxonomy (NCBI): domain Eukaryota; kingdom Viridiplantae; phylum Streptophyta; class Magnoliopsida; order Alismatales; family Hydrocharitaceae; genus Ottelia; species Ottelia alismoides. Next base: position 392,356 of record JAZKJV010004679.1, read on the forward strand.
AAGGTAATGAAATTATCCGTGAAGCTGCCAAATGGAGCCCTGAACTTGCCGCTGCTTGTGAAGTGTGGAAAGAAATCAAATTCGAATTCAAACAGGTAGATTCGTCGGATAACTAAACGTGCATAATTCAGTAATTCCTGTTTGTTCTCCTAAGTATAATTAAATAAACTCGGCTCAATCTTTTTTTTTAGTAAAAGATTGAGCCGAACTAAACTAAATGAAGAATAACCAAATATCCATCTTTATATCCATCTTTGGATTTGCATATATCTCTTTTATTGATTATTGATATGGATATAGCAATAAACTATATCAACAAATATGTACATAATATACAAAATATGTACATAATATACAGACCTTACCTATAACCTAAATATAATGTGTATATATACAAGATCTAAATACAAGATAAGATATAAGACTAAAGAACTCAATACTTCTATTGTTTATTGTTGGATCCATAATTAATCCTATGGGTCTTTGCGATTGATGGATTATTTTAGATCCTATCCTATGGTTTCAGATCATAAGCCAAGGGAAGAGAGTACCATTAACCCATCCTGTATATTGTCTTTTTTGTTCCATCTTGCAATAAATAAAAACTTCTTGTTTCATTAAATTTAATGAGAAGATTTGTACATTATAGGAGAGAAATCTTTCCTTATTTCCTTATATTTATAATAAATATATTGAGGAAAAGATTCTATCAATCAAACAATTAAATAATATATATATATATATATTAAAATTGAAATGTTGAAGCGATATCCTGTATTCCCATAAAGAGAATCATTTATTTAATTCAATATATATTCGTTATTAGTTAATGATCCTAATAATTGAGTCCATATGTTTAACTAGGATAGGAAATTTATAAAAATGTTTTCAAAAATCTTTTGTGTAAAGATTGTGTAAATATTTTCTTATCAAAATTATGTATATAGTACAAAATTTTTCCAAAATGTTTTGAAAATCACAAGTTTGCAAAAATCTTGTGTGAATGTGCGTAAATACTTTTGCAAAACTTGCATTTCATGCATTCATCCATTCATGATTTCAAAACATTTTGCAAAACTTTTGCACGATTGTAAATATTTGTAAGTAGCATCTTTGTAAATACTTGTATAAGTTTTTCCTGGATCATAGTTGACATTTAAACTAGCCTGGAATTAAATTGGGAAATGGAGCTTGATTAAGACCTTAATCCACCTAATTCTAAGAGGAACCTTATAGGGCTTAGGGTTAAGGCTTTTCAGGTCCATTGGGACTTAATTCTTTGAGTTCACTAGGCTATGAGCATATGTCATCTTGATGAGCCTAAGTAGAGCACTTAACAACACACACATGACTCTTAGAGACAATGGCTTGACTTGCACCAGCACCTTACACATAGCTCTCCACGGATGAGGTGGTGAGGAGGCAGTTTCCTTTGGCTTGGGGTAGCATATGAGGGTAGTACTTCTAGACGGAACCTCTCTTTTTCTTCTAGTGAAGGAAGTGCGCCTCAACTTGGTCTAGTGGTGATGAAGGCTAAAGACAGAAGTCGTGGGTTGCAATAAAGCTTCAAAAGAGGGATAGTTTACTGGCTCAAGAGGAAAAACTCCTTGTATATATGCCGCACCATGTAGATATGTTGTACAGTTGCACACGAAAAAAAATGTGCAAAAAGAAAAGAACTCCAAAAAAGTGGTGGGTCGGATTGAAAATTTAATAACTCCACCGGAGTGTATATAGTCAAATAAAGTAAAAGCTCATGGTATCCATGTTACATCTCATGAAGCTTGCAGTGGGAGACTTAGCTACACTGGTTGGGCTCCCAGGGATACATGGCTACACTGGCCATGGTCCATTCTTCATCTTCTTCCCCCTCTTCTTGAGCCGGTTGCACTTGAACTTAGAAGGGAATACCCCGCTTCTCGAGGAAAGAGTTGCTAGACCGAGGCATTAGAGTTACCAGGTTGAGGGGGGATGTTTCTTTATTACTTCTGAGGTGGGGAGCTACATATCACTTACACTGCATGGAAAGATTCATGGTCATTAGAGTTTGTGTATGTAGACTTGTTCTGATCTGGTTTATTGAGGAGTCTTGTCCATAGATTGGTGGAACTTAGAGGCTGTTGAGTTTTAAGCTTAAGTCCAAATAAGGTTCTGACACATTAATAATCCAAAGATCTGATCGAGCTCCATATTTCAATTTAATGAAGGCGAGTTTAATAATCAGCCTTAATCCATGTATATTCTCCTCTTTTTCTTTTTCTTTCTTTCTTTTTCACTTCTTTTTCAAATAAGTGTTTGCTAAGGGACTAGCAAAGTTAAGTATAGGGGGGTGATGAATACCCATTCACACTCTTTATTCTTATATTTTAGCTACAAAAACCTTTGCAAATACATGTATCTTCATGTAAATACAAATAATTACTAAAAGCATGCATTGTATAAAGTTTAATAATTAGCATATTTTTGTGCAAAAATAAAAGAATAAAGAGACAAAAGAAAAAGAGGGAAATATTTAGAATAAATATTGAGCAACCTAAACCCAAGGGAGGGCTCAGCATGGGCCTGACCGCATAAAAGCCAAAGTAGAGAGAGATAGGGTGCTCATGTGTATAAATATACATGTAAATACAATAAATATGTTTTCCTCCAAAAATGAAATAAAGGTGGCTTGTAAATATTTGTATGTAATTATAAATACAAAATCAAGATAAAAATGGAAAAAAATTAAAAAGAAAATAAAAATATTCACCTTGTACATATTCATCATGTACATAGCCCACTCATCTATATTTATTTAGCCTTGTAAATAAATAAAATTAATTTCCATACAATTTGTATATATTCTATATTTTATGGTGTAAATAAATAAAATAAGAACCATTAAAACAGAAACAAAGTAAAAAGAGCAAAATTAAAAATCAAAAATAACATTGTACATGTACCATGTACATAAATGTATATATCTATTTATTTCCCCCTTGTATATAAATAATAAAAATAAAATAAAAATGTATTTTCATTCCTAATTGTATGATATAAATAAATAAAATATAAAATGAGGATAAAAATGTATAAAAATAACAAATTAAAAATCAAAAGTTGAAAATCCTATATTGTATATATACTTATATATAACCTTATTATGTAAATACCTTATTTTCATTTCGAAAAATTAATTAAAAATCACAAAAAAATAGGAAAAATTAAAACAAACATTTTTTTATATTTCGAGTTTTTAATAATTCGGCCATTTCCTATTTTTAATTGATTTTATAAATCTTTTTGACGTGGCTGCTTCTCATTGGTCCACGGGGGAATGTTGACCCCCTGGTCAACTCCCCCCTGTGGACCACCTCCCACGGATCTTGAGTGACCGACCCGACTTCCCCATTTATTCAACACTCGATCCGATCTCTAGACATCCAAACCTAGGGTCCTAATTACACCCCAAGCATCCGGGAACCTCGCCCGACATCGTGCCTAGGGGTTCGTGCTCAATCGAGCCGGACCCGAGCCTTTCTTCCCGGACCGTCCACCCTATTTAATCCGAGCTCCGCCGCACGATTCCAGCATCTTTGGCTCCCCACCTTTCATTCCCGTGACCTCCACTGCCTTCCCTGAGGTGACAGCTCTCCGTTGGCGGTGTCGAAGAGAGGAGAAGGTGCCCGGACCTCTGATCTGGCGAGCAAGCGCCGCCGTGCTCCGCCTGAAGCAGGAGCTCGAGCCTCGGGCGTCGACAACCCGCGAGGCAACAACCCAGAGCTTGCCAAGCTCACGCCCAATCGATTTCTCCACCCAAGTACCCTTATTTCCTTCCCGTTTTCTTTGATTTCGCGTTTTGTCCAATTCGCCCATTTTCTGTTCATCGTCGATTCCGGTCATCTCCGTCTTCGCCCCGATCAACGGACCTCACCATCACGATCGCCTTCTTCCCGCGCACGTTCTACGCCCCTCCATTCAACCCAGCTCGCACAGGAGCTGGGGTTTCGAGCTCCACCGTCTACCCCTCGCCGGAGCTCGACCGCCCCGCCTCACAGACCACCGTCACCCCCTCTCACAGGGTCAAGGCAATTTGCCCTCGACCCGCGAGTCTGTTGGTGCATTTTGCAGGGACATCCGAGCCCATCTGAGGGCTTGGACCATCTGGTCCAGCAGCTTCGCCTCCGCCGGACTCTCCAGAGCTCCTCGGAGCTCCATTGAGTCATCGGAGGCCGCCATTTGACGCGGGAGCCCACAAAGCTTCTTCTCCGATCATCAGAGTCCCGCGAGGAGGCCGGGATTGCGCGCAGCGGGCCAGCGAAGGTCGCCGACCATCAGTTCTTCCTCGACCTCCAGCAACCGTCCAATGCACCTCCAGCTCCAGTTTGCATCCTAGCCGTTCATCTGAGGAGCCACCAGCAGCGTCAGATCTTTGGAGGAGCGATCCAGACCGTTCGTTCGCCGAGGTTTAGCCACAGAGCCTCACGTCCGTTTGATCTTCCACGTGGCGATGCCTTGGCCGTTCGATCAATGGGGATTATAGCGTTGGGCGCCACGTCTTCCCAGCCGTCGATCAACACACGTGGCGCCCATCTGACGGTCGACTTAATAAAGGGTAATTTACCCTTAGGCCCTTCTTTTTTAGTAGTTTGCCTTCAGTCCTGTAAATATTTTTAGGATTCTATCTGCGTTAGGTAATTTGCATGTTGGACCTTATCTTTTCTGCTATTTGCATGTATACCCCTGCCTGTAGTGTGTCACGTGCATCGACACGTGTTTGTCTGGGATATTTGCATTGATAGCCTTGTAGTTATGGGATGTTCATGAATGAATGAAAACTTTTAGATAATTACATATATACCCCTGTGCGTGGTTTATTTGTGCATGTGTGTATATTTTTGGGTATTTTACAGTAAAGCCCTCAGACTTTTGGTACCTATTACCAATTAGTCCGAGAACTTTATTTTTATTGCAATTAGGTCCCTGTGTGCCCCAGACACGCGCCTCGTGCGTGACTTCTTGGGATTTTTGCACCAGACCCCCTGGAGCTTCTGGTATTTACGTACAGGTCCCTATACACTGTACCTAGGTTTTGATTTTGAATAAAATATCAAACTCACTCCAAATTCAATGAAAATTGGATACATGGCTCCTGCCGTGTTGTAAAAGTTTCCAGAATTTTTGGAGACATTTTTGCTTTTATTTGCTATTTTTTAAAAATTCAAAAACAACCTTTTTCTTTACTGTCTGTCTTGAAAAAACACAAAAAATATTAAAACTCGTCTAAAAATTGCAAAAAAATTAGCTACTGTGTATTTTGTCTTGTTTGATTTTCTGACCAATTTTGGTCATTTGTCATTATATAAAACTCATAAAAAATGAAAAATACTAAAAACACTATAAAAATTATAATAAATAATTTAAATATAAAAAATAAATTCAGTGCCTAAATTTTCCTTGTTTCTTCTTCTACACAAGAAAAGTACCTCCAAGCTTTTTAGGGGCTTTTATATATTTTATCTAAGTCCCTCAAGCTCGGCTGGACATTGTTGTTGTTTTCTTGCATGGTTTTATTTTTAGAAAATTGAATAAAAATCAGAAAAATACCAAAAATTCACTAAAAACAGTAAACATTATTAAAAACATAAAAACGTTTTTATTTGAATTTTTGGTTGATTCTTGAGTGCTTTAATAATTGCTTGAATTGGCTTGTTTTCTTATTTTTCTTATATTCTCAATTAATTAAAATTCCAAAAAATTATAAAAATTAAAAATCCACCAAAAACGTTTGTCTTTTATTTTTATTTCTTTTTGAGACTACTTCGTAGGCCGCAAGGCCATCACGTGCTCCCTGAGTCCGACCCTGGTCGCTATACCATGCTAATCTAATAGCCAGGACCGCTATAGTGTTTATTTGATTTTCATCTTATTTTGGTGGTCTGAACTTCATTTTCTTGTTGATCCGGATTTCCTGAGCGACTGAGGTCGCAACGACCTTTGTTTATATTTCTCTACCCTAGTTGCTTGGGCATTTTTCATGATCATCAATAATGGTGCCATTCTGATAACTAATTTTTCAGCTGATTAAGATGGATTAAATTAAGCAAGTGTCTTTATCCCAAATCAACCAAATTCAATTAATGAGAAAAAAACCATTAATAGATTAAACAGACAAAATTAGTGGCTTTGTTATTTTTATTAACCGTGTATAGCGATCATGGTCGAACTCAAGGAGCGTAATTATACACTAAGTAGTTGATTTCAGAAATCAAGGGATTTTTATGGATTTTTATGGATTTTTGGTGTTTTTTAAATTTTCAAATTTTTTATTTTTTAATATAAGAGAAGTATGCACAAAAGATAAAAACACACACAAATAATCTTCTTGCATTTTCAAATAAGTAAAAAATGCTCAGAAAATCAAAGTAAAAATATTTTGGGGTTTTTGTATTTTGTATTTTTTGTACTTTTTATGTATTTTTTAGATGTCTTTTGTGGTTTTCTAAAAACCAAATAATGGTAACATAAGAAAACAATGAACAAGAAGGAATGTTTTGCAATTTAAAAATAGTTAAAAGACTCAAAATTCCTGGAAGTTAATTTTATGATAAACTAGAAAAATATCTACAAAGAGGCTAAAATCACTATTTTGGGAATTTTCTACTATTTCATATGATTTTTTTTATAATTTTTTAGATATTTCGCACGTTTTTAGTTTTTTATAAGTTATTTTCAACAAAATTTGTATAGAATCAAATAGAGATAAAAGGAAACTACAATACTTCTTATAGAATGTTCAAGAAAGTTTTCGAATTTTTATGTATTTTCCAAAGTAAATAGGGACTTTTTAGGGTGTTTTTGAAATTTTAATAATAGAAAATGCATGAAAATTAAAAGCAAAATATACCATAAACACTACATGCAGTAGGGAATAATAGGTAATTTTTAGGTAATTTTTGGAGTTAACTAACTATTCATTACAATTAATAAAAGGATTGCAATTAGAAATAGTGCACAAGGACCAATCTGCAAATAACTTATGTCCTAGGTCCTAGAGAAGAACAATGAAATACAACACAAGGGCCTCTAATCAATTTATCCACAAAAATCACGTACAACACGTGCATCCAACCATGGAATGGTATATATGTAATTTTCAAAACAATAAGTTAATTCCATTACAGATAATAAGTTCAGGAAAATACTAAAAATATCCCACAGAGGCACGCAAGGTTACACATGACTACTACTCAGATGGACTAAAATGCAAATATAAAAACCACATGGTCCTTAATGCAAAAGTTCTTAACTACAGTTGATATTTATTAGAATAAAACAAAATAAAAAGATATGCATAGGAAAAAGGGAAATATACCCCTCGCAACACGTGGCGTGCGCTTGTGGCAGCTGTGACGTTTAATCCGATTCCTCTGGAAAAGGATCTGACGATTCAGGGGATGTCAGGAACGGGTGGCTCATATCTGACACGCCAGGGTCTGATCAACGATCTAAAAAGCTGCTCTATCCTATAATGCAGATGGGGTCCAGCTATGATCAGAGGGCTATGAATTTGGTGCTATCGGATGGCCTTGATCAATTATGGAGCTTCGTATCTAGATCGAAAGGCACATGAGGATTCTAGAAGAACAAGGCTCAAGGGAGCTTCCTTCGGGTGTGAACGGTGATCCACATGCATGATGAGCTCGCTACGAGGTCCAACAACTTTGTGCAAGTGTTCCACGTCGACTGGGAACTTCAGGAGTGGCGATGAACAATCGGATTATGGTGGTGGTGGTCCTCCTCCTGAAGCTCCTCTACCTTAGAAGTCAAATCACAAAAAGGGTCTACTCATGTGCGCCTAAACCTGCGAAGGGTAGAGGGACTATAGGGCTTTGCTCTGGTCGGGTTATTTCATATGAAAGTAGAGAGAAGTGATTGGGGAGTGGAGCTTTGGTTTCTGATGAAGGTGGAGGAGTGAAACCTAGCCTAATACTCCTCTGATGAGCAAGATTCGGGGGGATCAGGTTTCCCTGGAAGATGGAGTGTGGACATGGGATTCAATCGACATGAGTAGATGGATGGAACGAGGTTTCGACCAGCTGGTCGGAGTTGATGAACTAAAGGCGGATCAAATGAAATGAATCAGAATAAAACATGAAATGCAGGTAAAATGGGGGATATCTGAAGGTGATACAATGGTTAGAGTAGTGCGACGAGGGGATTGCGAGTTCCTAGCCTCAACTCTGGTGCAAAAGGCAGAGGAGGCTGCACATGGTGGAGGAGTTCTGGCTACTTCTTGAGTGACAACCAATCGACCACCAAACTACACTCAAAGGGCTCTCCAGAAGACTGTCACTCTGCTGGAGGTGTCTAGGGAGAAAAGAGGCAGTGAGGCATGACCTCCTAAGTAAGGGTGGCAGAGGTAAGTATTTAAAGGACTCCTCAAGGGTTTGGAAAGATCAGACGAGGGAGTGTAACCCTAGGAGGACCCGACTTTTCTTAGGGATCCGCAAGGATAATGTATAATAGGATGGGAATCAAGAACTAAAATCAAGGGAGATGGAGGTCAGACCTGACTGGGAAAAATAGGAGAAATTGGTCCCGCAACACAATTGTCGGGTCGGGCCTGGTAGATGAGAAGGTTAACTTGGGTCAATAGACCCAAACCAACCAATCAAGAAATTTGAAATAAATAAATCAAAGAAAAATACAAACAAATTAGTAAATGAATTTAAAACAAAAATGGTAAAATGATTATTATTTTTCAAACCATTTTTTTATGATTTTTAATTATTTTTATGAAAGTATATACATGGTATATATAGTATAGGGTACTATATATAGGTATAAGGGAAAAGGGATCTTAAACCCAGGTGTAGGTAACAATCCTAAACCCACCTTTTTTCTCTCAATTTTTTTGAAATGGAAACTTAGGGAATTAAGATAACTATTTGTCACCATTGTGTCATTCAAATTTCAACCTATTTGAGACTTCTAACTTATCCATGTATACAGTCAAATTGTAATGGTCTCAGATTTGTCGAAATCAACCCTGTCTGATGGACATGCTAGGAATGTCCTTTTTACGCGGATTTTGAAACACTTATTTTACTTAACATTATAAGTAAATCCCTCAAGTATCCATTTCAAAAAAAATAAAAATTAACAGAAAAGGGGGTGGGTGTAGGAAAGTTACCTAAACCTGGGTTTAGGATCCACAATCCCATAGATATAATATACCTATGTATTTTATCCTTTTATTTTATTATCATTTTTACGCATAACTCTCTTATTTTATATTTTAATTATTTACAAAATAATTCGAGGAGTATAAAATGATATTTATTTCATATTTATTTGATTTTTATAAATAAAATAAGATTAGAAAATAAATAGCTAATGTATACAACATACACATGTTGCTTTTGTACAATGTATTTTTTATTTTTATTTTTATTTTGTGTTTCCTAATTTTTGTTTTATATTTATTTTAATTTAGGAGCATTCACAAGTATTTTAAATACAATATTCACAAATTTAAATTAAAGTAATTAAATATTCATATTTAAAAGTGTAGGTACTATATGACTATAAAATGCACCCAAAAAGCCATTTTTTTCCTCATAACTCCAAAATTTATGGAGCTACCATCATTTGAAATATAATTTCATTTGAAATCCAATAAAGGTGATTTTGGAAGAATTTGAGTCCATTTGTTGTTAAGCTTTTTATGAGTGGTGGTATTTGTATTATATACCATAAATTATTTTACTAGTATTTTTTCTTTAGAAAACATTTTTATGTACAACTATTATTAAGGTGATAATTGGATTTTAGGACTTTTTATTGATAAATAAAATATGAGAAAAAAATATATACATAGATTGTATAGTGCAAAATATATAAGGAACCTTTCTCCCCCTACTTCATTTCTTATGGATCAGGTCAATGATTGACCTTCTCTTAGGTAGCGTTTGGTTCGCGGGTTACCTGCGGGTTACTTACGGGTTAGGGGAGTTTACCCCCCTTAACCCACATCCCCCTCTCTCCCCGTGGGTCCCACTTTATTCTTTTTTAAAAAAATTAAATAAATCAATTTTACATCATCAATCCTATCAAAAAAAATATATTATACCATCATATCATATAAAAAATATAAACCACTCCACTTCTACTCCCTTTTCCAAACTTTAATACAATCACATCAAAATAACTACTCACTTTTTCAAACTCCAATACAATAATATCACCCCAAACCCACTTCTAACCCACCCTCAGTTTAACCCTCTATCCAAACACCAGAACACAAAAAAAGGTTACCCTCTACCAGTTTAACCCACTTAACCCGCCAACCAAACGCACCCTTAAGGTTTGGGTCTGTATGTACTTATTTCATAATTACACCATTCTTTCATTCTCTTTTCTCTTCATTCGTTTATTTTTGAAAAATATTGGCCAATAATGTAATATTAACATTGACACTCATAGTGATAGTTTATTATATTTGCACATATCTATAGATGTTGTTGCTAAAAGATAAAAGTAAAATAATAAAGAATGAGAATCAAAGATTAATCACTTGCCCATACCCTTGGTTCTTTGTTCGATCATAGCTAATTCCTCCATATCATGTGACCATTTTTCGGTAATGTTGACCTTCGATACGTGGTTCCCAATTATATTGACATTGGAACTTTTACACCCATTGTCTTCAAGAGGCGTCGCCATATTGACGGTTTTGTGGAGGATCTAGGGTTGTTTCTGGTATGTTCGAGATGAAGAGAGGACGTGCCAATTCCTTAAACGTCCTCATCCTTGTTGACGTGGAATCCTAAACAAGCAACGTCTGCCAGCCTTTAACTTTTCTCAATCAAGCCACCGAAAAAGTGTTGGAACAATCTAGTCCTTGAAATATCATGATGGGGACATTTCTCAAGCATATAATTAAATTTCTTCCATGCTTCATGGACGGATTCATGGGGTCCTTGGGATAAGCTAGTAATATTTGCACACGTCTAATTTATATGACTTAGGAGATAATACTTATGTTGAAATGCTGACTGGATTCCTCCAAAGTTGTCATCACCTTCCCCAAATGGTTGATCAAGTAGAGTTCCTTATCCTGAAGGCTTAATGGGAAGGCAGTCAATGACTACACCTAACTGGATGTTATGGTAGTGAGTTGTTCCATAGATGCGACCAAATTGGTGGAGATGGATGTATGGTTCTTCATTATTGTTCCCATGAATGTCAGGGGAAGAGATAAAAGTCACGATTTAATATCAAATTGTTCATGGATTTGTGGGATTTGAATCTGATTAGTCAATTGACCAGCACCAGGGTTATACATTTCTTTTAGCGTGGGCTTGAGTACCTCTCTTACTTATTCTTCATCTTCTCCTCTTCAGGATCCATCTTCATGATTTTCTTCCCCTCCTCCTCCTTTATATTCTTGGTCTCTCCTTAGATCCATGATCATCTCATGGAAGACATCCTATGCATTGGCTTATGCAATCAGTTATAGTTGTATCACCAATATGGAGGCAAGAATCTGTGCATTAGCTTCATTCTACTCTACTTGTTGTGCCTTCCTTCTTTGAGGATCCATCTCAAAATATGAATCTAACGATGATCGCTTGATGATTCATCAATCGACTAAAATAATATGCTCTCGGTGTATCACGGGACAATTAACAATTACTCAAAACCGATTGAAGATCTCCGTGAAGAGTTCTCAGTTTGAATTTATACCAGGGCAACTCCAGGGTCAAAAATAGGGGCATGAGTAATTATCTAACTAAATGTAGGACAAATTATTTACTTGAGTAATTTTTACGCTCTAGGTCAAGCATAATGCAAAAAACACAAAGCATGCTTTTTTAAAATATTTTATGCAATTATTTTACATGATAAAACAAGATACAATGCAATCACAAAGGAGATGTACAACCCATAATATGCTTATAATTAAATAAAATAAATACTTGCGAAATCAACTGATTAATTAATGATAAATCAATGTAAAAAAGAGCGCAGTTCAACCTAAATTCGATTCAATTTTGAGTAAAAAGTAAGTGATTAAACAAAATAACACTCTAAAATTAATGCATTAATTTATAGATCAAATCAATGATTTAATTCCACTAAATTAGCATAAAAATTTGTTTTCAAATGACACCAATTTCATTGAAGATGGATAAGTGGTTCATAAGTTATTAAAGAACAATATAGGTGCATAAATGTAACAAAACATGAATTTCTTAATTACATAATGGTCCTAATTGGACTAAATAATAAATATAGATACCTGCTAGAGTTGATGTACAAATTTCAATGATCGGACTTATCTGAAGTTTTGAATCTCTCTGGTAGGTTTGCAATTTTTTTAAACTCACGTGCGTTATGCACGTGACCTGGTCTAGGCTTGGGTGGTTCGGCTAGGGCCACACTTTAGTTGTTGGTGCCTCATAACTGGGGAGCTTCGGTCCTTAGGATCGAACATTTGCTTTGGAGTGAGGCTCAAAAATAATGTCAACCATAGAATTGCATCTAGAGTCCCTACTCCAATAGATGCTGCAGCTTGTGTTCTTCCACTTCTACCGTGGGCGACATAGGAAGAATGGAGCTTCGATAAGGGTTCTCCCTCCTTCGCTAATGTATGATGTGCTAGAGAGTCATAGAGGAGAGCGAGAGCCATGGTGATGAAACAGAAGCCCGTATCTCTCTATGGAGTACCCTAGAATGCCATGGAGAGCTAAGGTCTTTAGAGGAGAAAGTCTGCAACTTTGCTTTGATTTTATCATTGAAGCTCCAAGGACCTACAGAAGTTAGAAGAGAACAAACCAAAAACTTGCGAGTCCTTTAAGATAGAAAAAAAGGCAGAATGAAAGGCTATCAAATGAAGGAGTCGGTCCATGTAGGGTCTTCTTCTTTATGCTTGAAGAAGAAGATGGATCGTCAATGGAAACACGATGGAGAAATGGATCGACAATGGATAAGTACCAATGTGAATAAATGATGAATTAAAATTCTATTATGATATTTAGATAATATAATGGATATGGAGGAATACAAGATAGCCATTAGAGAACACTAGAGAAATGGAGATCGTAGACTCATCTGGAGGGTGGAAATGGTTGATTGAGATGAACAATGATTGAGGGTGACATGCTAAGAATGGAGCTCAAAAATTTAAAACTTCGCTCGAAATTTCAAACTATGAAAATGAGCTCAAGCAATGTTTGAATGGCTGCAGCACGAGAAGCCATCTCGTGGATCTCGCGAGAGAAGATGACACATCTATCGCTCTCGAAACTCTCTTACACTCTGACACAAGTGGAGACTGAGGCTAGGGGACTCTCTCCGAAATGGTGGATAGGTGGAACGGTTGTTTAAGAAGTGATAGTGGGAGAAACTGGTGGTTCCAGGTGGTTTACAAGGTAGTTTCAACAACCTTTAACTGGTAAGGGAGTTAGGGTTACGTAGGAATGAAGTGTTTGCATGGAAGAGAGAGGTTGGATGAAGAAGCTGGTGGAGGAAGTTAAGCGATAGGTCGATGGAGGTTTTCGGGGAAATAGTTGGAAGTTGGAAGGTCTGAAGGGATGCGATGCTTCATAAAAGAGGAATTGGAGGTTGAAGAAGACTTCCCAATCGTTGGATTTTGCGATCCACTAGCTTCAGAAAGGGTGGAAGATAAAGATGAGGCAAGGCCATGTGGTATGCTGAGATGGGGCCACGTGGCCCAATGATAATTTTAGAAAATATAATAACTAAAATATAGTACAAACTAAATAGTTTGATGTCGAATTCAAAAAAGTGGTAAACATAAAATTTATAGATCTCGATGAGATCTACAACTTTCAAGTAGAAATCAAAGAGAGAAAAGTTCATGCCAATAGAGAAAATATTTTTGCAAGTAATTTAAAGTAATAAATTACTTCTTTTAATTTATTTACTTATTTTTTGTGTTTTTATTTTATAAATTAGGATAAATTAATTATTCCTAATATCAATCTAATTTTATTAGATTTTCAATAAATAATAAACACATAAAATAGTACCACAATAATAGGAATACTAATATACAATAATTATAGGTTATTACTTACAACATAGTGTGAATTAGATAGTGTTAGTTATTAGTGATTTTTATTGATTTTCTTACGCAAGAGAGATAAAATAAAGAAATAATGTAGATGAATATGTGTTTCATCATAGATCCAGATCAGGTTCTTGGTCTACAGCAAGAAATACACCTCAATCAGTCTGGAAGTAGGTTCCAGATGAAGATAAGTGTTCAAGATTAGGGTCAATATTGAACTTTATTAAAGTAAGAGATGTTTGGAGAGAAATCAATCTCCATCCAAAAGGGAGAGAAATTAGGAAGAGAGTCATCCGGAGTTCTTGTTTGAGAAGAAAGAAGTAGGGAGTCCTGAGAGTGATTCGCAAGGTCTGTATCAATCTCGTAGGAATTGCCCCAAATTATTGAAGTTGTCAACATTTGGGAATCGATGTGGGTGTTTGCGGAGTCTAGATTGGGCCATACTTGAGTCGACAAAAGACTGAAAGGAGATAGATGAGGAATAAGAAAAATATGGAATGAATGGGGAATAATTAATGGAAATAAAATTAAGGCTCCAAGTGAATAAAATGCAAGAAGAGATGAAAAGAAGTGTAGAAAAAATGCAAAAGTGCGTGATGTTTTTTTATCTTGACCAAATAGACTAATCAATCAAACCACAATACAAGGAGGGATTCACGAACTTAGCATAATGAGGCATAAGAGTTCGAAAATTATTTTGGAAATATTATTGGTTATTCTTAGGAAATATTTTCAAGCTTAGTCCTTAGCATTATCCCTATAGGAGAGTGAGTAATTACCTGAGTGTCGTGTACTTTCCACTTCCTTTGTAACTTGTTGGCTATATTTTTTGGAGGTCCTTACTATCGTATTTGGGCCCATTATTCATCTAAGAAGTGGGGGGAAAGGAATTTGATATGATGAATCAAATCTCCCCCCCTAAAGGGTACTTAGATGTGGCACGATGAGTCAGGGACCCACCATTGTAGTTCTCCTAAGCTCAAATACTTTAGACCAAGTCCGTAAGCATACTCGGCCCTACTTGTCCATGCAACGATAGAAGTGACAATACTTCACGGATCCAGGCAACAAATAAGGCAATATACTGGTTGGGTTTTTGTTTCTAATCCTTAGGGATTGTGCCTCACTCTGTATGGAATATATTGAGAACAATGAGGATTTTAGGCAAACAAGACAATGTAGTCCAATTAATCATTTTTATTTGGTCAAGTTTTCTTAGTTGTCCATTTTTTTAGATTTTTTGTTTTAACTTGTTTTAAATATTTTTATGCGAAGGCCTAGCAAATTTCTCAATTTCCTTTATTTTCCCATGTGATCAAAATGAGATGGAGAGGTCCTGAATCCAATGCAAGGCAAAAATCAATTATTAATGCTAAGTCAGAAAAGCTCATGTTGCTTCCCATCTCTCTCCATGCGGGATTCTAGATAATAATTGTAACTATACTACATGCAATGCAACAATGAAATTCCCTAAGCCGTGAATTGCTATTACATGAAGTACCATTTAATTTCGATCTAAGTCCAAGCGTAGAGACTATAGGCACACGATATAATTAGGGATTTGTTCCTAATTTATTTGATCAAGCAAGTTCTAAATCTAAGGACTAAATCATCAAGATGTAAAACGAAAAATAAAGATAAAAAAGAATCATGGAAAACAAACGAAAATAAAGAGAAAAATAGGGAGAAAGAAACATAGAATGCGAAGAAAACTCGAAAAGCCGATCATGTACCCCAAGTGAACTATCACCTGATGAAATGGACTTGTAAAGAGTCTAAGAGTATAAGTGTCTAATTAACTATTACAAATGTTCTAATTAAGTCTCTCTTTCTCACATACACATACAAACACAAAATTTAAAATGAAACCTAAAGCTATTCTATACTAGAAATAAAATGTAACTGTCTTTCTGCTCTTACTTCCACCTTGGCTCTCTTGCCAACCTGAGGAATGGGTTCAGCCTCTACCTTGACTGAGTGCACGGGATCGCCTAAGTGTTCCGTCCTAGACTTGTGGGCCATCACACAAAGATAAAACACAAGACGGTTAGATAGTTCAAAACGAAAGAAGAGAACAAAAACAACAAGGAGAATGAAAACATGCAAAAACAGACAAGCCGTATATACAAATCTAACCTAACCGTTGCTTCCCTGACAACAATACCACTTCACGACACAGATTCGTCCTACTATCTAAAAAGATAAACAAGTAATCGTTGTGTTGACCGAATTCCATGTCAATCAATAGTTAACCTAATACCACTTCACGACACAGATTCGTCCTACTATCTAAAAAGATAAACAAGTAATCGTTGTGTTGACCGAATTCCATGTCAATCAATAGTTAACCTAAAGTAATGAATGGCGATCAAGATGTGAATGTGAGCTAAAATTTGTTATCACTATGATAATTGTGTGTATAGGGCAAATAGTCACAGTGTCAAACTCAGGGAAGCCAAAACATGGATAGATAAAAATAGTATTAAATATTACTAATTAATAAATATTATTGAATTTTTTTTCTTGTGTTTATGTTTTTCTACTTTTTTATATTATTGTGGGTTTTAAATAATATTAAAATTTTTATGGTTTTGAATGTTGTATAAATTTTTTATGTTTTTAATTTTGCAAAATTTAATTTCTTTTTTATTTAAAATAAGAAGTATAATAATATAGATAGAATTAGTATATAGATTGTATATAAATAATGAGAGAGTTTTTTAGATTTCGAAATAAATCAAAATAAAGTCTAACTAAAGAAATTAAAATAATTTTGGGGTTTAAATATTTTTCTCTATTTTTTATGATTTTTAGAGAAATTTTCTAATTTCAAGGAATTTAAAAGTTTAAAATATGCAAAAGCAATGACTATGATAAATATTTGAGCCTGTTGAGGACCTAATAAATAGATATTTGAGAAAAATAAGCTCAAAACTAATTTTAACATATACCATACATCACAAAGAACATTTAGAAGCATAAAACATAATTTTTGTATTTTTTTTAAATTTTTTCCAATTTTTTTTAAAAGTTTTCTTATATTCATGAATTTCAAGGTTTTGGTTTTGTATTTTAAAGACTTCTGGTCAGATGATACAACATAACAAAATAGACCTACTACATTTTTTTAAAATTTTAAAAACATTTTGTAAATTTTTATGGATTTCTAATAGTTAAACATGAGTAAAAGACATGTTTTTTATTTTTTAAAAAAGAAAACAATTTTAAATATCTTAGGAAAAATATATGTGATAAATAAGGATTGCAGTCACTTAAGTTATTTTTCCTATAAATTTTGGACACAAAATCTATCTAAAATAGTTAAAATACAAGCAACAAAATAAACTAACTTTATATGGACCAAAACGTAATTTTCAAAAATATTTCATGAAATTTATAAGATACATACAAAATCCAGAGGCCAAGCACATAATTTATCCAATTAAAAATAAAACTTAAACTTAAATTTTCCAAATAGGGATATACGTGCAAATAGGTAAAGTTCTAGTAGTAAACATGTTATTTAGACTAAAATATTATACTAATTCTACAAAATATAGGACCAAATAGAAATAAGTAAATGAGCAGGGGGGTCTCTTGCAAAATATCTAGGCGTCTCACATGGAGAGCCATGTGAGGTGACCTAGCACTGAACCTAATTGCAAATAAAGGAAAGTTTGGTTTCCGAATTGCTATTATTACAGAAATATTACACTATAAATGAGCGTTTAAGTACGAAAAATAAAATACAAAATATATGGGGCAAAATTTTCAATATACCCCAAAGTCATGTGTAGATAGACAATCGGGATTGATTCACTTAAGCGATTGGGCGACCCAGATGGGTGTGTACCCCTTCGCCAATGGATGTTTGAGATTAGATCCTCAGATGGATCTAATGGTCACTGTTGGGTTTGATCCAAGGATAAAGATCAAAACGAGGAGGTTGTTTTTTATCTGATGGCTACTATTCTTCTCCAAGTATGAGGAAAAACAACTACTTAGGGATTCTTTGATTAGAGATATTGAAGGATAAGGTGAAATCCTCAAGCGCATCACGTAAGCGTGGGAATCATATCATATACGATGAATAACGACTAGTCGAACTAGTTGTTCTTTGCAGCAGAAATTAAAATTTTTCATGTGACGAAACCACATGATCCAAGAACACTTCTCGGATCGTTTCGTGTAAACCACAAACAAGTAATAGGATTACTTCTTGAAGCGTGGTTGCGATCGAGTCTCTAAACGAAGAGACCTCCTGTCTCAAGTCCAATCCGACGGAGGAGACGCTTGCGAGCACGGGGATGAATCACGTGCTTCTGGTAAGCCATGTTGATGATCCAAGTGGCGGATCTCCTGATCTCGACACACGAGATCCGACATCTTCTTCACGAGCGAGGCACACTGAAGGAGATGGAGATCCACGAGAAAACGATCGGGTATCATAACGACGATGCTGCGATGATGGAGACTCCCTCTAGGGCATCCATGGTGGACGGCCATGAGAGAGGAAGAGAGAGGGCTGATGTGTAGAGAGAGAGATAGAGAGAGAGAGACTTACGTTCTCTTGTGTGTAAAGAAGTGAAATGGGGTGCCTCTCCTTTTATATCATTTTGGGATCCATGGATCTCAATCCATGGGCAACACAAATCCAATGGCTCTCATTGATTTGTGTGTCTTTTAATGGCTAAGATTTGTGTTGGTAAAAACCAACAACAATTAATTTAATTTAGATTAAATCTATATTGATAAATCAATATAAATAAATCCTAAATTAATTCAATCAAGCATGGAGATTATGGAATGAAGATTGCCTCCTTCCATAGTATTGGATTTGGTGACAATCTCCTGCAATCTCATGAGATCTCATGAGATTACATTATTCCATGGAAATTCCAAGATTTACAACAACACTTGTTGTAAATTATTCTAAAAAAATAATTCATATTTATTTTGTGAATATTGCAATCTTACCATTGGAAAATTGTGAATCACATTCACAACCCAAAATAAAATGTGAATTACATTTTCAATTAATTGTCCAATGTGAATCCAATTCACATCAACATTTAATTAACAAATGGAAATTACAAATAGCTCTCTCTTGTATATTATAAATCACATTTATAATATATATGACTAATATGGATATTGTTATCCACATTATTCATATCCATGATAATTAAATCACATTTAATCATCTTGGATCTCTATTCTCGTGTGCCCAAATAATATGAATGGCATTCATATTATTCACATCTTTGATAATTAAATCATATTTAATTATCTTAGATAACTCTCCTTATAATATGAATCAAATTCACATTATTCATGATAATTAAATCATATTTAATTATCAATTTTCTCAATGCTTGGATACACATATCTACAATGAAATTATGTTGAACTCTTTCAAGGATAATGCGCTTTCTCTGCGGATACTTGGAGATAAGGACATGGCGATTGTATAGTTCCACATATAGTGACTTGGATATTGAGATCATATCTCAAATCCAGATCGCGGGCCCCCTATAGATGCTTGATTGAATCAAGACCGTAAATCTAGTCTTCTCATTGCATCTGAATCACATTCAGATCAATGTCCAACATTGGACCAAGATAAGATTACTTCTCTACTGAGAGGAGTCACTAAAATCTAGACTCGTTTCACCACTCCCTAGGAATGGAAGCGTCATGGTTATACAATCGTTTATGATTACATCACCCTCAGGTATTCCCAATACCTGTACATCCTCATACTGGAAGACTCTGAATAAACCCGAAGTATTTGATAAACTCTATACTGTCTACTTCAGGGTTTTTATCAGTAAGTTTCTTATTCGATCATTGGGAGTTGGTATTGATCATATACTTTCCAAAAGCATATATCATACCTAGGTGTTGATCATATACTTTCCAAAAGTATATATCTAACCTACAAATTCATTCAAGATTCCAAAGCAAGACGACTGTGCACAGAATTTGATTTTCTCAATATCTCATGAGTGAGCTCATGCCTTCCGGTTTAGTAAATGAACCTGTATGATCCCTTTGGGAGATCGTATTACTCATATGCCCTTATATGCACACCAGCACGCCGGTGTATAGACCTTGATTAGGTCATCAACCTATTGGTCTGCCAAATGTACATACTCATACATATAGTAACACATCTGTCTCCGGTCAGAGGATGCATGCCTGTATCATGACAACATATGATATAGGACTTTGGTTATCTCGATCTCGTTAAGTCAACTCTTTGACCTAACTAATCTGACACCTCTGAATCTCTATTCCTATGCAGAGAAGCTGCATCAAGAGGTCGGTCAGATATCAACCTAACTGAGAAAGGATTTCCATCTCCTACTCAGACTGGAGATCATCTCTTAATAATCACTTGACAATGCTTGATGAGTCCTCAATCTAACTCATTAGATATTCATCCATGCACCAGCCTCTATGATTCAGTAATTGAATCAACGGTTGTATGATCATTAAGATGGCCATGGTACATAACCCTAATTGTACTAAGGGACCTATTATGCAAATTATCTATTCTTCATTTCCGATCAGGGAATGATATTCGCAATAACATTTATTGCATAATGGCTTGCCGTGGGCTCGCATGTCCAACAATCTCCCACTAGCCCAAAGAGCCATTAATGGGCTAATCATTGAAACCCGCACTCATGTGACAATCATAGACTATCTAGAAAATAGCTAGGTAAGCTGATTAGTCACTCTGTTCCTGCTAGACTACGCCAATTCCTTTTATGGCACTTGCGTATCCCCAGTAACAATGCTCGCGTATAATGCGAATGTTGCATCTTATGCAACCAATACTCAATCTTGTTGGTTATAGTGTCCTTGACACTGTAGCCTTATAATTATCATAACCAGTATTTCTATAATCATTATCAGAGCTCCTTTATTCCTGGAGATCTTTATCTCCAAAGGTATCCAAAGTTAAGACCTTTTATATCATTATCTATAAAATCTTAATTTCTCGAAGATAAGACTTAGAGATCATTATCTCTAAAATCTTGTCATCTTTGAAGATATTGTCATTGCTGCAATCAAGTGTTTTATGTCCATAGTCAGATTAGCAACACTTTACTACCCCCACTGCATGGCAGATATCTGGCTTTTGTACACATCTAGCATACAGTCAGTTTCTCGTAACTGATGCACAAGTGCAAGCATTTCTAGCATTCACTTCCTCAACTCTTTGAGGTGCTATCCCTTTAGATATGTCAGTACCATATCTTAATCGATGGAAGCCTTTCTTGGAATTTTCGATAAAATGGAATAAGTCCAAGGCGTACTACTAATGTGACAGTCCCAATACCCTATTCTTTATGCTTCTGAACACCTTCAGAACTAAGATCCAAGAGATATCCTTGAAATCATATCTCAAGTTATGGACTAACCAGATTATAAAACACTTATTATTATCCTTATATCATTTTAAATGATTAGGATATCATCTACATTTAGCACGATGAACACAAAGGCACTCCCACTAAGCTTTACATGGCTCATCAAGATTCCATCTGAAATCATAACATTTATAATTTCATCAAATCTTATGGTCCAACTTCAAGAAGCTTATTTGAGTCCATAGATGGTGCTCTCTACCTTTCACACATTGCTTTCCTCAACCATGAAGCCATGGGCTACTTCATGCGAATATCCCCAGAGAGGTATTCATAGAGAGATGCAATCTTGACTTCCATCATGAAGATGTAAAAGTCAAGTTATGTAGCTATAGTTAGCGATATTATGATGGTTTTTAAACATGGTCACCGAAGAGAAAGTCTCATCGCAAGAAATGTCTTCTCTTCCGGTATGTAGCTCATGGTTGCGAACCTTGCTTTGAAGGTCTCTACCTTCTCATAAGGTTCCCTCTTTTCTTGAAGATCCATTTACACCTTTACAAGTCTTATCATATAGGTGGATCCTCGAGGGTCCACATACAACACTTGTATATGAAGTCCACTTTAGACATTATTGTTAACATCCATCTTTCCATGTCATGATCCTCAGGAGCTTCATCCCATGAAGTTTGATCATTGCCAGACTTAATCGACACATGGAATACATCCTCAAAAGATTTCAAAAAGTATTAGTGTTTCATCTTTAATTGTGCTTTTAGTTCCTGATTTCAGGAGCCTCATTATCTTCTCAAGATTAAATGAGTTCCTACACTTCATTTTTATCTTGATTCTCAAGAGGGTCGTCCTCTAAGAATCACATTCCTAGAGATGAGATCTTTTAAGAATATCATGTTTATAAAGTAGCTATCCAATACCATCCTTTATTTCCTAATGAAGTAGCACTCTCTAGTGATCAATTCCATCTTACTTGCATGAAATCTTATTAAGCATATATAATGTAGTCTTTACTACATATATCCTAAAAACTAAGAGGGAATTATGCTAAAATTCATCATTGATCAAATCATGTCACACGTGATCCAATTGTATCTCCCTACAACTCTATTGAGTTTAGGTTTATCAGGAGGAGTGAGATAGGAATGATATTCCTTTGTCCATAAGATATACCATGAATTCATCTAATAGGTATTTATTACCTAGATTAGACCAAATTCATTTTTATCTTCCTTCAGACTTTGGTTCCAAACCAAAATTATGACATCTTTGAACATTTCAAAGGTTTCTAATGTGAAGGGAAGAAATCTTATACCACAAATAATCATTAATAGATATCACATATCCATAATGTTTATTCTGATAAAGATGATCCACATACATCAATATGTATTAGATCTTGAATACCTCGACATCTTATACCTTTCCAAAGAAGGGTGTATTGGACATTTTACTTTGAATACAATATTCATAAGTATGTAAGTTTTGAAATTTTAGACATTCTAAAGTTTCATCTCTTACCAATCTATTGATCAAGTCAACAGATAAATGTCCAAGGTTTGATGCTAGATCATTGTTAAATCATCTTCATCCTCACATTGATCTTTTAAAGGTTTAATTTCAATACTAGAAATCTTAATGAACCATTCATTAATTTTCTAATTTAGTAGAGCCCACTAGATGCCAGACTACTATCTGAAATATATCCATCATAACTCTTTATGATAGGTTTATTTCAGAATTCATGTTTATTTCCAACACTTGGAAATAAACTATGAGTGTATTCTAATATCCAAGTCATAGAGACATTCTCCAAGACTAAGAGCTCCCACTGAAATAATGAAGTCTGTATATCTAATAGGGCTCCCACTGAAATAATGAAGTCTGTATATCCAATAGAGATTGTTGCAACAATTGCATCAAAATCCATGTAGATGACTATTAAACCTGAAGATCAAATTCTCTAGTCTTCTAAAACATATGCAACCCATTGCAAGTGTTGTTAGAAGATTGAAATACGATTATAAGACTTTATATTATTCAATAAGCAAGTCAATATCAATGATTTATGTAGATTATTCTGATGCTCTATCCGAGTCCTTCTTTAAGGATTCTAGATAGACTTGATAGTCATACTATCAACACATCAACTTATTACAGTATTGGCATTTATCCAACTATTTGGATGTCATATGGAAGTCATAGAAGTACGGTCAACTCCTTGACTATCCTTCTCATCTTGGGTCTGACCGATGCTTCCACTGCGCTCCCTTTATCAATAAACAACCATTGCTTAAGACTAAGGTAACTCTTATGTTAAATTCAGAAGAATTCAATGTAAGAGCATTTCAACATTTATACATGCTTCATTAAATTCATACGATATAAATATTATGAAGCTTCATGAATGAATAGAGTATAGACAGTAGAATGATGACACTCATCATGTCTACATCCATCTAGGCTCTCAAAACATTGGTTCAGGTAGGTATTCAAACATTTTGAATACATCATCTCTTATGGAGCTACCATTCTGCAGGATGCAGTGAAACATGTCATTCATGATAAATGTCAAGAGCACATATGTATGCCAGAATATCTTCTTAGATTTTTATAAAGGATTAATTGACAATTATGATCATCATCGACATGTCACTTCCAAAGTACATTTGATGATATCAAGACTATAGAGACATACAAACCCTAGGGTTGTGGATCTATTTTCTATTTAATTGTCATTCCTCATTATTATGAGGAAACTTGCACATTGCAACGATATATATTATGTGTCCAACTGTAAGTACATTATCTAGATAATGAGTCCAATCCATGATATCATACCGGTTATTATTGAGTATAGTATTGAGTGGGTTTAACGAAGGATTATCTGAAATAAGAAATTTACATAAATGTGTGTATATATATACATATTTTACTTTGATTTAGGAATTTTTATATCAAAGTTGTCTTGCCTTGTCAACACTAAAGTTCATTCCCTTCATCACTTTCAATGTAAGAGATATACTTACCATTATATCTCAGCAAGATCTGGGATCTCCTTCCTTATCTTTGTTACATCCCAACAATATGAGAACCTGTAACTCAGATAAAAAGAAGCGGGAACATATTCCGCCTTGCAAGTCCAACTTACATCTCCCAATTCGGTGTTTTACACCCGGGCCCACCACCCCTAAGGCGATGTTGACCCGTCATTAATTGAACCAACCGTCAATAGGAATACAACTTGCTATGTGCAATTCAATATCGCCCCAATAATATGAGGACCCGATATTGGGGTCACTACGCATACGTCCTTACTCTTTCGAGAAGCGAAGAGACCGATCCAAATGGATTGTATGTAGGAGCTGTCACTTCGGACATGCGTCTCCTACATACAATATCTTGCGACGGAACCCTCCGCCTTGACGGGAGACCATGGATGTCACTTATGTGATCCTCCATATCATATTCAAATTATAGTTAATAATTATAAATCATATTCAATATAAATAATTCTTTAAATGGAAATAACACATCTATTTATAATAGAGTGTCTTAATTTCAATTGGATTCCAATTAATCTAATCATATTAAATTAATGATCCAATTAATATCCAACAAACATTCTTAATTATTACTTGAATTATGGTATTATCTCAAATACGTATTATTTCAAATTTTAATAATTAGAAGTACATCATGATTTCTTAAGCATTATACTAACCCTACCCACTGTCATTGCCAGTACTGACGGGAGTGGGACAGACTGCACACGGTGCAACCTGCTACCCCAACGCTCCTCGATTAGACACCATATCCATCTCAGGAAAGGATAATGCAAAATAGATCACTTTGTACTTGAGATGATCATCGGTTCCTCAACCAAAATTATACCATATAATAATAATCAAAACAATTTTGATTAACATTATAATGAGATTTGCTAAACAAATCCCAAATCCTATTCAAGTAACATGTTTGTTGGAATGTAGATCATGTAGATCATGTTACCAATTTTGTGATATATATCACATCTTATCGATTATTGGTTAAGGCTTTGTCATTTAAGAAAATAATTATCATCAAATATTTCACAAATATTTATGTACAATTATTCCAGGAAATTAAACAATTTAATTTCACTAATTGATTAAATGACAATCACTAGGTTCTTGATTAGGAAAGTATTTCCAGCAGTGACCCTTACTTATTAAAAATACCATATCTCAATCAATTTAAATCCAAATTAAGCAAAATAAGTTTATAATGTTTGATAACTTGATTTATAATAGAACCTAAGTGATTTGCACGCATTTCAAGGCGTCTCAAATCCGCAATTAACATCTTAACTACGTTTACATTCGCAGTCCCCGAAACTGTGGATACATGTTCACTAAAATGAGCATAACTTGAGAAAACGGAATCGAAATCACGTAAACTCAGATCCTATTGTTTCCTTATTTAATTGAGGAACAAAATCCAATTATTATTTTCGTGTTTAGACAATTTAAACAGTGCATAAAATAATCTCAAAATAGAGATACGAAAATGAAATGCAAGAAAACTTTCACAAACCCTAACGAACACAAGTCGTCCTAGGTTTGTCGATCGCATCCAAAATCAATGACCTAAGGCTATGATACCACTTTAAGGATGTGGTGAAATCCTCAAGCGCATCACGGAATTGTGGGCATCGTATCATATACGATGAAAAACGACTAGTCGAATTAGTTGTCATATACAGCAAAAATAAAAAATTTTCATCTGACGAAACCATAAGATCCAAGAACACTTCTCGGATCGTTTCGTATAAACCACAAACAAGTAACAGTATTACCTCTTGAAGCATGGTTGCGATCGAGTCTCTAAACAAAGAGACCTCCTGTCTCAAGTCCGATCCGACGGAGACGCTTGCGAGCACGGGGATGAATCGCGTGCTTCTCGCAATCCATGTTGATGATCCAAGTGGCGGATCTCCTGATCTCAACACACAAGATCCGACATCTTCTTCACTAGCGAGGCACACCGAAGGAGATGGAGATCCACGAGCTAACGATCGGGCATCAAAACGACGACGCTGCGACGATGAAGACTCCCTCTAGGGCATCCATGGTGGACGGCCATGAGAGAGGAAGAGAGAGGGCTGACATGTAGATAGAAAGAGAGAGAGAGACTTATGTTCTCTTGTTTGTAAAAAAGATAAATGAGGTGTCTCTCCTTTTATAATATTTTGGGATCCATGGATCTCAATCCATGGGCAACACAAATCCAATGGCTCTCATTGATTTGTGTTTCTTTTAATGGCTAAGATTTGTGTTGGTAAAAATCAACAACAATTAATTTAATTTAGATTAAATCTATATTGATAAATCAATATAAATCAATCACAAATTAAATCAATGAAGCATGAAGATTATGGAATGAAGATTGCCTCCTTCCATAATATTGGATTTGGTGGCAATCTCATGCAATCTCATGAGATCTCATGAGATTACATTATTCCATGGAAATCTCCAAGATTTATAACAACACTTGTTATAAATTATTCTACAAAAATAATTCATAAGATTTACAACAACACTTGTTGTAAATTATTCTACAAAAATAATTCATAATTATTTTGTAATTTTTGCAATCTTATCATTGGAAAATTGTGAATCACATTCACAACCAAAAATAAAATGTGAATTACATTTTCAATTAATTGTCCAATGTGAATCCAATTCACATCAACATTTAATTAACAAATCTAAATTACAAATAGCTCTCTCTTATATATTATAAATCACATTTATAATATATATGATTAATATGGATATTGTTATCCACATTATTCATATCCATGATAATTAAATCACATTTAATCATCTTGGATCTCTATTCTCGTGTACCCAAATAATATGAACGCATTCACATTATTCACATGTTTGATAATTAAATCACATTTAATTATCTTAGATAACTCTTTTTATAATATGAATCAAATTCATATTATTCATGATAATTAAATCACATTTAATTATCAATTTTCACAATGCTTAGATACACATATCAACAATAAAATTATCCTGAAATCTTTCAAGGATAATGCGCTTTCTCTGTGGATACTTGGAGATAAGGACATGGCGATTCTATTGTTCCACGTATAGTGACTTGGATATTGTGATCATATCTCAAATCCAGATCGCGGGCCTCCCATAGATGCTTGATTAAGTCAAGACTGCAAATCTAATCTTCTCATTGCATCTGAATCACATTCAGATCAATGTCCAACATTTGGACCAAGAAAAGATTACTTCTCTACTGAGAGGAGTCACTAAAATCCAGAACCATTTCATCACTCCCTAGGAATGGAAGCGTCATGGTTATACAATCATTTATGATCACATCACCCTCAGGTATTCCCAATACATGTACATCCTGCATACTGGAAGACTTAGGATAAACCCGAAGTATTAGATCAACTTTAACTGTCTACTTCAGGGTTTTTATCAACAAGTTTCTCATTCGATCATTTGGAGTTGGTATTGATCATATACTTTCCAAAAGCATATATCATACCTAGATCTTGATCATATACTTTCCAAAAGTATATATCAAACCAACAAATTCATTCAAGCTTGTAAAGCTAGACGACCGTGCACGGAATTTGATTTTTCCCAATATCTCATAAGTGATCTCATGCCTTCCGGTTCAGTAAATGAACCTGTATGATCCCTTTGAGAGATCGTATTACTGATATGCCCTTATATGCACACCAGAGCACCGGTGTACAGACCTTGATTAGGTCATCAACCTAGTGGTCTGCCAAAATGTACATACTCAGACATATAGTAACACATCTGTCTCCGGTCAGAGGATGCGTGCTTGTATCGTGACGGCATACAATATAGGACTTTGGTTATGTCGATCTCGTTAAGTCAACTCTTTGACCTAACTAATCTAACACCTTCGAATCTATATTCCCATGCAGAGGACCTACATCAAGAGGTCTGTCAGATATCAACCTAACTGAGATAGGATTGCCATCTCCTACTCAGGCTGGAGATCATCTCTTAACAATCATTTGATGGTTCTTAATGAGTCCTTGATGAATCCTCATTCATCACTCTTTATTCCTTTATTTTAGGTAGAAATCTTGGCAAAATACCTTGTAAATATTTGTAAATACAATAAATTGTCAAAATACATGCTTCATGTAAATAGACATAATTAGCATGTTTTTGTGTAAAATTAAAGGAATAAAGAAGTAAATAAAAAAGAGGGTAATATTTAGAATAAATATTGAGTGATCCGAACCTAAGGGAGGGCCAATCATTGGCCTGACCACAAAATAAAATAAGTAGAGAGAGATAGGGCCATTCATCCATGTACATATATTCCCCCTTTATGTATATATTTTATTTTCATAAAATAAAAATAATTATGTGTTCCTCAAAGTGTATATATGTATAAAAATAAAATAAAAACGAGAAAAATTGTAATAAAACAAAAATAAATTCTCTCTCTCACACTTGTATATACCATATATATGTACATACACCTATTTATTTTCCCCTTGTAAATACATAATAAAAATTAAAAAAATTATTTAATATCCCAAATTTTATGTTATAAATAAATAAAATATAAAATTGGGATAATTGTACAAAAAAAATAATCAAAAATAAAAAATACATAGGTACATATGCCTGTATATAATATAATGTATATACATAATTTATATTTCAAAAAAATATATAAATATCACTAAAAAATACTTTGAAAATAAATAAACTTTTTTCATGTTGAAAATATATTTGAAATAAAATCATTTACTATTTTTTATTTAATTTTAAAATAATTAATAAATACTTGATTCTGATTGGTTCATGGGGGATTGTTGACCCCCGGTCAACCCCCCCTGGACCACTCAGGATCCAGACCTCATTTCGACCCGACTTCTCCCCTTTTTCCCGAATCATTTTGCCTCACATTTACCTAAACCCCTAGCTCCGATTGCAACCCCTTGATCCGTGATTCACGTCCGCTTTTCTCTCTAGGGGTTCGTGCATCGGATTGCGTGCCCGACTCCCATCTTCCCGGACCTTCACTCCTATATAGCCTCGCCTCCCGTCGCATTTCCCCGCACCTTCGGCCACCATCTTCGATCCCCGTGACCTCCACCTTCTTCCTCGAGTGACAACGAGTGCGAAAGGTGTTGGAGAGAGTGATTGGAGGTGTTTACCCCAGGTCCAGCGACCATCGTCGTCGAGCTCCGCCACCGGCGTAGCCCGAGCCTCTGGAGATGTCACTCCATCGAGGCGAAGACCGTAGGAGACTCAGCATCTCCAGCATAGACGCTTCCGACCATCAGGTACTTTCCTTAGATTCAAGATCATCATGTAGCTTTAATCCTTCAAGTCTTGCTCCGCCAGCTCCGCCCTAGTGGTCGGAGCCCCGTCACCCCATCCTATTTGTACAGATAGACTCATCGACTCATCGTCACCCTCCGTCCATGATCTGATCACCTCGATCTTGGCTATCCGATCCAAGATCGGGCTCGGTCCCTTCCGCCGCCTCCGCTGGGACCCCCTTCACAAAATCACCCTGCTTCCCTTGGCTTTTTATTAAATAACCCATGCCGGAGTTGTCCTCCGAGCATGAGCTTTCTCTTGCAGGTGAATAAGCGCGATATACCACCCTTAGTTGCATCTTGCATCCCTCGGCGGAGTCGCCCATGTCCTCCGTCCCTTGCCGGAGGATCGGACTGTTGGGAGCTTCATCGGCCACCACCATCCGACGCGGAACGACATCGCGAGACGAACCTTCTTCCCGATCTTCCATCGGACGGTCGGAGCACTCCCAGCTCGTCGGAGAAGTTCGACCAGGAGGAGTTCATCCAGACGAGCTCTCTACCGTTGGATCGCACCTTGCTTCCAGACTTCATCTGAGCCGTCCGTCGCCTGCCTCTGACAGGACATTAGATCCACGATCTGACGGCCATGTGCACCCCACGTTTGCCTCCTCGTACGGACCGTCATATCTTCCAGGAGGCAACATCAGAGCCGTACGTCCACAACCACTCACCGCCTGACAACTGGCCCCCACGTGCCTCGCACGCGCCTTGGTTGGGTAACTTGCGCCCAACCCCCTACTTTTTATTTCAGTTTCTGTTTAGCCTATTAAATAATTTAGTACACTTGTATATTTTGCATATCAGGACCTGTAGTTTCTTGTATTTGCACTTTAGTCCCTATATTATAGATGCACGTGCTTCGACACATGATTTTGTGGGCTTTTTGCATGTTTAGGGCTGAGTTTTATGAATATTATGAAATGATCTTTATGTTTTGAATATTGAATATATGCCCCTATGCGTACAGTATTTGAACATGTGTTGAAATTTATGCACATTTTGATCTAAACCCCTTATACTTTCTTAACGTGTTCCAATTTAGCCCTTAGAACTTTGTTTCTTTGCACTTTAGTCCATGTGTGCTATGCCTTGTTTTATGATTGAATAAAATATCAACTCAACTCCAAATTTGGTGAAATTTGGACATGTGGCTCTTGCCACTGTGTAAAAATTTTACTAATTTTTGGGACATTTTTATTAAATGTTTGATATTTTTAGAAAATAAAAACCCCTATTTTTGCTATTGTTTGGAATATAAAATCAACTAAAAATATTATAAAACCCCCAAAAATTCTAAAAAATTAGGTACTGTTGGATTTAGTGTTTTATTTCTTCCTTATAATTTTTGCATAGTTTCGATATATAACCCCTAAAAATTAAAAAAACACTAAAAATCTTATAAAAATCATAAAAACTCTAAAAAAAAAGCAATTTTTTGTTACTGTAGCTTAGTTTTCATTTCTAGTCTTCATAAAAATTGTCTTCATATTTTATTTTACTATTTATCTATTTTTAGATGGCCTTTTAAATCTGGCTGCACATTAGTTCACTGTTTTTGCCTTTTTCTATTTTTAGAAAATCATCTAAAAATATAAAAATTCTGAGAAAATTACCGAAAATACTTTAAAAATCAAAAAACCCAAAAATATTTTTATTGTAATTATTGGATTAATTTTGATGTGTTGAATAAATTGTTTAT
Source organism: Ottelia alismoides (assembly GCA_037367405.1). Classification (NCBI taxonomy): domain Eukaryota; kingdom Viridiplantae; phylum Streptophyta; class Magnoliopsida; order Alismatales; family Hydrocharitaceae; genus Ottelia; species Ottelia alismoides. Next base: position 423,927 of record JAZKJV010004679.1, read on the forward strand.
TGTGTCCCTTTTGCCTTTTCTATATTTTCTTCATAATTAAAAAATACAAAAAAAATTAAAAATACATAAAATCCACCAAAAAATCATTTTCTTATTTCATTCATTTTCGACTACTTTGTTGGCCTCTTTGGCCAATTTATGCTTCTTGTGTTTGACCCTAGTCGCTATACCAAGTTAAATAAATAACGAGACCGCTATTTGGATTTTATTTTGATTACTTTGATTTTGGTGGTCTGATTTTCTTGATTGAATGAGCCTCACTATTCGGGTCACAACGACCTTTGATTGATTTTTACCTTAGCCCGATAGTGAGTGGACTATTTCGGTCATCAGAATGGCGCCGTTGTTGGGGAGCCCAACTTAGTAGTCATTTTTTATTTTCACGGTTTTCCTTTTCGCAGCGAATCTGTAGATACTTATAGATATTTTTTGTCTGATTTTATTTGCATATTTTTATAATAATCTGGTTTGACACATTTCTGTCTTGTTTTATTGTGAGGGCCCGAGGACTGAGGCAGCTTTTTCGGAAGCCGACGCAACCATAGGAATCGGAGGCGGCTCTTTTCTGCATAGAGCCGCAGAAGAGTGCGGAGAGCTGAGCAGGAGTACGGGAGCTGCGTAGAATAGTCGTAGAATAACCGTAGTTTAGTTTACTTTTCAACAAACTTTTATTATTGTAATAATACAGGGTCTTGAACTATGACTTGGACTGTGGTGATACCAGGGTCTGTTTCGCCTAGCACCAGTGTGCTCGGGGGACCTCACCGTGTTTTCGTCAGTTTTCATTTTACCGCATTTATTTTATTAACTGCCTATCTGATTTACGTGGTTTTGATCTTAGCTTAGGATTTTCTCTTGTTTGTGATGTAATTATTTAGGATCCAATCCCTAATTATCTGCTTGATCCTATTAGATCATAATTGGACCTAATTAATTAATTCACAAGAAAAAGCTGGATTACTTGAACTCTAGTCCACGTGCCTTGAGGAGTCACATGCAACGCGTGCAGGATCCGTTGTGGCAGACACCGAGTGGCTCCCAAGATATGACTATAGGCTTAGGTTTGAGTACCCGGCTACTGTGCTTCACGTGTAGAAATTGCTATATTTAATGCCGGTTTCTCGTGCATCATATATGTAGTTTATTTTCTGCCTTTACTTTTATGCGCAGATCACTTTGCATGTAGACTGCTGGAATCAGGTACACATCTCTTACTCTGCATGCATCATTGATTTCATCGCGCATCGGCTTTTTCATCTTCTCCCCCCGTTTTCAGACTTAAATAACCAGGAGAACCGAAAATTCGTTAGGTGTTTTTTGTATTGAAAAATACCTAAAAAAGAAAAACCATAAAAATGGGTCTGCTAAAAACACTTGACCCTAAAAGACACTTCATTTAAAAATTTGTCTTGGGGAGAGCAACCCCCTCATTGTCTGGTTTCGATGAGCGAGAGAGTGACCCAGACACTAGGCTAGAGCCATATCCGATCTCTGATCAGACGATCGACATTTTATATGGGACAGTCTATTGGGAGGATTGGATTCCCATCAGCTCGCGTAACTACTCTAATAGACTGACATTATAACCTAAAATAAAATTGACATGATAATCGGCCGATCTCTTACGGTCATCAGCTCTGTGTTGTGTAGGTGAACCTGGGGTTTGTTTGCTCATCTTGAGTGTTTTCCAAATCTCATCTGCCTGACTTGCCAGATCAAGATGATGGGCAGGAGGTCTCTTAGGCAGCCTTTGGCAGCACTACGTTTTAGTACTCCAGCCCGTTCATATAGGTTGATTCGTGAGAGCTGAGACCCGCTCATTGAACCCGAGTTCGATTCCGCTCTGTTCCCCCTTGACCACCCTTCTTCCACTTCTGAGATATTAGTGCTAGTGCCAAATTAGAGACATCAGACAGATGATTTATCGGCACCTGAGTTTGGGTCTTTTGCCTTTGCAGAGACCATGGCCAGCAGTGAGGAGCGCACTGAGGGTCAGCGGACAGAGACGAAGACATATGTGTCGGACCAGGGTGCAATCAACAACACCCTATTAGCTTCCCTCGAGACTATGCAGTGACAGATATGGGATCGTAGAGCTTTCATGATGGAGATATGGAGAGAGATGGACAGGCTAAGGACAACGCGAGATCAGCCGAGAGCCGCAGGGACCCAGATCAGCCAGAGGAGCCAGTCTAGCCGGCACAGCAGCAGATCAGCCTAGACTGATGCGGGAGTTGCACAACCCCGGATCAACACTTACACACCGGTGGATCATACTTTCGGCGATCGTGGGGGACTTCAAGTTCCCCCCACAGACACTTCAACTTCTTCCCTGCTTCCACGGGCTCGCCACTGAGGAGCCCCATCTTCATCTCCAGGAGTTTGAGATGATCTGCAGCACCGTCCACGATCGGCAGGTGGACGAGGACACCATTCGGATGATTGCCTTTCCTTTTTCCCTGGTTGACAAAGCAACCAACTAGCTGAAGCATTTGGGGAGATTTGTGTACACCTGGGAGCAGCTCCGCATTGAGTACTTGAACAAGTACTATCCACTCAGGCGGACCGATGCAGCGAGGGCCCTGATCAGCAACTTCTCCATGCTCCCCAATGAGCAGTTCCACGAGGCATGGGAGAGGTTTAGAGAGCTTACCGACAGATGCCCACACCATGACATCTCGAAGCAGAACCTAGTTCAGAGCTTCTTTTGTGGACTGACACCAGAGCTGCAGGGCCTGGTGAATGCTTCTTGTAGCGATTCATACTTCGCCAAGGATGAGGATCATGTCTGGACCATCTATGAGGAGATGGTCGAGAACTACACCGTGATGTCCCAGACCCGACTCTACACTCTGGGATGCCCTCAGCCATAGCTCGTACAGTTTCAGAGGATAGCACGGGTCGATGCCGATCCTTCTACTTCATCAGCGGCAACCGTACAGGTAGAGTCTACAACCGTCGACATGGGAATCATCAGCGAGAAGCTGGACCGGATAGAGTTGATCGAGAAGAAGCAGTGCTAGGGCATATCACAGATGGATCAGATGGCACAAACGCTGAGTGACCTGAAGACAGAGATCATGTGTCTCCAGAAGGCACAGATGGCTTCTCAGCCCCGTCTTAGGTCACGAGGAGATCCAAGCAACAATGGTAGCTCGTCCCAGCAATCCAGTCAGCCTAGACAGGTTCACCTTGTACAGGCGGAGTCATACCAGCAACTACCACAGTTCTACCAACAACCACCATCCCAGGACACTCAGATGGTAGTGTATCAGCCGGATCAACCCCTGGCAGTACTCCCTCCACCCACCTATGAGCAAGATCCATTGATGGATGTCAACGGGATTTGGTATGATCGACCCTAGCTCGGTATCTGACGAGACCATCCCGGATTCCGCTGGTCGACAGAGGCACCAGTTCTCAGCAGCAGCCTCCAGTTCAGGGTGGTCAGTACGGCCAACAGCGTGAGCAGCACCAGCAACCCCTAGTACACGAGCAACAATAACCATCCAAACAGTATGGTCCTCGTCCCTATTAGCAGGGACAGTCTTGGAGGCGTGAGCAGCCTCAGCAACAGTATCATCAACAGTACCCCTCTCACCCTCACCACCAGCAACAGCCTCACTACCAGCCAGGCCACCCATCAGGTTCTCATGGGCCAACCTATGAGAACCCAACACTTGATGATCTAGCCCACCTCATGACCGAGCAGCAGGACACATTTCGACATGAGATGTATGAGTTCTGTCAGGAGATGAGTGAGATTGTGAGAGGGAAGGCCGTCATCCCTGTCCAGATCGAGCTGAACCCGAACAACCTCAAGAGGAAGTCTGAGCAGGTAGAGTTCACCGAGATTATCACTCCTAGTGCTTCACTTGGTAATATGTCTACATACATGTTTTATGTTGATTTTGTTACACTTACGAGTGGTAGGAGGCCAACAGGCGGCGCCACGTCTGAGCGACGATCCCACACCACTACAGGAGAGGATGAGAGCAGTACTGATGCTGCTAGAGATTGTGACGGTGGTGCTGACGCCACCACAGATGTTGATCCCGCCGACGGTACTAAGGCCGTCACGATTCCAGTCGGAGGAGGTGATACTGATGCCACCAGACCAGTTGCTGAGCCAGAGCGCAGTACTGATGCCGCGAATCTAGATGCCGAGTGTGGTACTGAAGCCACCATTTTCAGTTCTGCTAGTCCTGTTGTCTTTCCTTCCATACATGTATCTCATGACATTTTTGCAAATAAAGGAAAGTGTTTATTATTTTCGGATCCACCTGTGTTGCTTCATGATGTATGTGTGGATTCTGCTGTTCATGAGCATTCTAGACCCTCTCCTAATCCTTCATCGGAGAAGGACCCTGTAGTCCCCTTTCCCCGAGCAATCAACTTGGATAAGGGGAAGAAAAAAGAAAATCAGAAAAAGAACCATCAGATAGAGTTTAGCCAACAGATGATGGACATATTTCAGATACAACTGACTCTACAGGACGCCTTGGAGTACATCCCTCTCTTCCAACGATCACCTAGAGACAGGATCACAGTTAGGAGGAAGAGGCGGAACCACCAGTTAGAGATCCTTGTGCTTACTCGTGCCACATGCTTCGCGATTCAGAACCGTCAGTTAGCCAAGAGGCCAGATACATGATCCCCGTAGTCAGATGCCACATCGATGAGCAGAGGTTCGATCTCACTCTATTAGATAGCGGTTCTTCGATCAACCTACTTTCGGTATCCCTTCTCGACCGCTTCGAGTTGGGCCCTCTACAACAGAGCAGGACGGTCCTTCAGTTTGCTGATCGATCTGCCAAGAGGCCGAAGGGGTTGATGAAGGACATTGTCGTCATGATTCAGGGCCTGAAATTCCCCGTGGACTTCGTTGTGTTGGACATGGAGATCCTTGAATCTGTGACTGATACCCCCATCATTTTAGGATGCCCATTCTTGGCCACAACCAAGGCAATGTTCGACCATGACAGCGGGAAGGTGTACTTTCGCATCGAGGGCTAGAGTATACAAATTGAGACGGTCGAGGAGACTAGATCCAGAGATTCAGCTTGCTCAGAGCGGACTTCAGATTCAGAGCAGATTACATAGGCAGGGTGAGACATCCACCAGGACTGCGATTTTGTGATCACAAATGACGAGGCAGTTTGGGCAGATCCAGTAGCACATGCCATCCTCTCACCTTCAGAGTTCATTGATGCAGAGATGCTAATAGAGGAGAGATTGGAGAGTGCATTCCTGGACCTGGATACATCTTAGGGAGCAGAGCCGGTTCCCGATCGTGAGGCAAGTTTTTGTGATTCTGATACAGATCCCTCGGAGTCAGATATTGACTGGATAGAGTTTGATGATCTGATACCTTGTCTGACTTCCAATGAGCCTACATCTAGGGAGGAGTATGATCCCACACAAAGCAGAGACACCCCAGCAGATCAGCCTTCACCAGATTCAGATTGTGAGCGAGAGTTCTCATTCTCCCATGCAGATTTGACAGCATTCACTCAAACCTTTTAGAGGCCAGATCCGCCAGCACCTACTTGTCTAGAGCTGAAGCCGCTACCGTCGTCGCTAAAGTATAGGTTCCTTAAGGATGAGCATGAGATGTACCATGTCATTATCTCTGCTGATTTTACTGGAGAGCAGGAATCCCGTCTGATGGGCATTCTTGAAAAGAACCGCAAGGCGATAGGATGGAGTGTAGCGGATCTCCAGGGGATAATTCCGGCCCTGTGCTCCCACCATATCTATCTCGAGGAGGACGTGAAGCCGTCGCGTGAGTTCTAGCGGCGACTGAACCCTAATCTTCGAGATGTTGTCATGAAGGAGATCTCAAAATGTGGAGTGCCGATTTTATCTACCCCATCTCCGACTCCGAATGGGTCAGTCCGTTGCATGTGGTGCCCAAGAAGACGGGCATCATCACATTTTTTAGTGAGTATGGAGAGGAGATCGCTACCCGGGTACCCACTTCTTGGCGGGTCTGTGTGGACTACAGACGATTGAATCAGGCCACCAAGAAGGATCATTTCCCTTGCCCTTTACTGATCAGATTATAGAGAGGCTGGAAGGGAAGATCCATAACTGTTTCTTGGACGGGTACTCCGTATACAATCAGGTGGCCATTGCGCCCGAGGACTAGGAAAAGACCATCTTCACCTGTCCCTTCGGGACATATGCTTTAAGATGCATGCCATTTGGATTGTGCAACGCTCCGGCTACATTCTAGAGATGCATGTTGTCCATCTTTTCGGACATGGTGGGGAAATACTTGGAGGTCTTCATGGATGATTTCTCATTCTACGGCAACGAATTCGATTCTTGTCTTGACTGCCTAGACCGAGTCCTTCAGCGATGCATAGAGGTTCACCTTGTGTTGTCTTGGGAGAAGAGTCACTTCATGGTGACTCAGGGGACGGTGCTTGGCCATATTATCTCCAATAGGGGAATGGAGGTTGATCCAGCCAAGGTGGATGTCATTAGAAAACTCAATCCACCGTCCAACTTGCGGTAGTTACGGTCTTTTCTGGGGCACGTCAATTTCTACCGACGCTTCATTCATGATTTCAGCAGGTTTACCCGACCGTTGACTAATCTGCTGACGAAAGACACCAAGTTCCTTGTTGATGATAAGTGTCTATCGTCATTTGAGACTCTCAAGAGTCTAGTTCTAGAGGCTCTTGTTCTCCAGCCGCCTGATTGGTCTCTCCCATTCGAGATCATGACGGATGCCTCCGATTTTGCCGTAGGGGCCCTTCTGGGATAGAGGAGGGATGTAGATCCCTTTGCTATTCATTACGCTATCCGTACTTTGGATACCACCCAATGGAACTACACATTCATTGAGAAGGAGATGCTAGCCGTAGTTTTTGCCCTAGATAAGTTCAGATCGTACATCATTGGATCTAGAGTGACCATATATACTGATCATACCACCATTAGGTACCTCATGGCAAAGAAGGATGCTAAAGCCAGATTGACCAGATGGATCCTTCTACTCCAGGAGTTTGATATAGAGATTAAGGATAAGCCTGGAGTCAAGAATGTGGTGACCGATCATCTCTCCCGATTGGAGTATCTTGAGGATTCTGAGCAGACTGAGCCTATATGTGAGACCTTCCCAGATGAGGCGATCCTTGATATCGCCTCTCTCCCGTGGTATGCCGATATTGTGAACTATCTTATCGCCAAGAAAGTTCCACAAGATTGGCCGAAGCAGAAACTTGAGACCTTCCTCGCGAAGGCCAAGTTTTACCATTGGGAGGATCCCTTCCTTTATCATGAAGTAGGGGATAGCATCTGGCGTTGGTGCATTCCTCAGGAGGAGCACCCCAGCATCCTTACTTACTGGCACAAGCTTGAGGTAGTAGGACATCACTCTGGGAGGATAACGACACAGAAAGTGCTCCAATCCAGCCTATGGTGGCCTACTCTCTTCAAGGACTATGATGAGTTCGTGAAGAGTATACTGACTATCAGAGGATGGGCACTTGTGGACAGCGTGATATGATGCCGATGTAGCCCATTCACTTCTGTGAGATTTTTGACACATGGGGCATCGTTTTCATGGGTCCATTCCCTAAGAGTCAAGGATTCGAGTACATTATGTTGGCTGTAGATTATGTGAGTCATTGGGTTGAGGCCATCCCCACCGGAATCGTAGATGCTAGGGCTGTTTGCATATTTTTGAGGAAGAATACAATTTCACAGTTCGGGGTACCTCGAGTGTTGATTTCCTACGGGGGGTCTCATTTCGTCAACAGCAAGGTAAAGGCCCTTGCTAGCGAGTTCAACATAGACCATGGAGTATCCACTTCATACCACTCTCAGACAAATGGTCTTGCTGAAGTGTCGAACAAGGAGATCGAAACTATATTTCAGAAAGTCATCCGCCCAGACCGAAAGGATTGGTCGCAGCTTTTGGACTCGGTCTTATGGGCATATAGGACGTCTTTCAAGACGCCTTTAGGTACATCTCCCTTTTGCCTCGTTTATGGCAAGACCTGCCATTTACCTATTGAGCTGAGACATATGTAACTTTGGGCTGTCACTGATATGCTTACAGATCCAGTGAGTGTTGTAGATTAGAGGAGTGCATAGTTAGAAACCCGAGAGGAGCTTCGTGATACATCCTTTTCAAACAGCCTACAGTATAAGGAGAGAGTGAAGGAGTGGCATGATTCTCATATCAGCCACAAGCAGTTTGAGCCAGGACAGAGAGTATGGTTGTTTGATGCTAGGCTTCGTTTATTTCCAGGGAAGCTACAGAGCAAATGGAAGGGACCCTATTTGGTTCGAAAGGTACATGACAATGGGAGTATTGACATATCTGAGTTGTCTTCTGATGCTACCTTTTATGTTAACGGTCAGCGGCTCAAGCCATATCTAGATCATGAGCCGCGGGTCGTTGACGTTACCCCGATTCACATTGCATGAGATGTGGTCTCTTGACTCACATCTATTGCATCTCACACCTTATTATCACTGTTCTTTCGACTTGTATAGATCCAGTTGTCCGTATCACTCTATTCTTTAGTTCTACACCCCAACTTCATCTTATGATTTTGCTATACTTAGGGTGTACTTTACCCTAAGTATGGGAGGGGAAGGTAGGCCCTGTACATCCTTCCACTCGGATTTCCCTTCATGTACAACTTACTATACTTATGATTACTTGATCCTAAGTATAGGGGGAAACACCGAGTCCTCTTTATTCTATTCTTTGATTCATCTTTGTATATACCATTCCTTTTCACTTCCCTATACTAAGCACGAGTTTTGTCTTTCTCATCGCTCTTTATCACTTTGAGGACATCGTTCGAGCTAAGTATAGGGGGGTGTCGTATATATTTCATATATACTTTAGCCATAACTAGTACTTCATGTGAGTGTGTTAATAAATAAAATGGCTAAAAATCCATAAAAATAAAAAAATTTCCCTTGTACATAAAATTCTTCTTGCACATACCCAGCTATTCATAAAAATTAATTTTGTACAAATGATTGTAAAAATGATTTGTGTAAATAGTTTGTAAATATTTTCATATCAAATCTATGTATATAATACAATTTTTTTGTAAAATGTTTGAAAAACAAAAAGTTTGCAAAATGCTTGTGTAATTTTTTTTAAATATTTTGCAAAACTTTGTATTCATGCATACATCCATGTTTTCAAACATTTTTCGAAATTTTTTCACATTTGTAAAAATTTGTAAAATTGCATATTTGTAAATATTTGTACAGTTTTTCCAAATCATGGTTGACATTTAAACTGGCATGGAATTAAATTGACAAATGGTGCTTGGTTAAGACCTTAATCAACCTAAGTCTAAGAGGAACCTTATAGGGTTGGATTAAGACTTTTTAGGTCCATTGGGACTTAATTCTTTGAGTCCACTAGGCTATGAGCATATGTCATCTTGATGAGCCTAAGTAGAGCACTTAACAACGCACACATGACTCTCAGAGAGAATGGCTTTACTTGCACCAGCACTTTACATATAGCTCTCCACGGATGAGGTGATGAGGAGGCAATTTCCTTTGGCTTGGGGTAGCATATGAGGGTAGTACTTCTAGGCGGAACCTCTCTTCTTCTTCTTATAGTGAAGGAAGTGTGTCTCAACTTGGTCTGATGGTGATGAAGTCTAAAGACATGAGTTGTGGGTTGCAATAAAGCTTCAAAAGAGGGATAGTCTACTGGCTCAAGAGGAAAAACTCCTTATGTATATATGTTGCACCATGTGGATATGTTGTACATATGCACATCGAAAAAAATGTGCAAAGAAAGAAAAAACTCCAAAAAAGTGGTGGGTCGGATTGAAAATTTAATAATCTCACCAGAGTGTATATAGTCAAATAAAGCAAAACTTATGTTACGCATGACCATCTCATGAAGCTTGCAGCGGGAGACTCGACTACACTGGTTAGAGCTCCCAGGGATACATGGCTACACTGGTCATGGTCCATTCTCTTCTTCCCCCTCTTCTTGAGTCGGTTGTACTTGAACTTAGAAGGCAATACCCCGCTCCTTGAGGAAAGAGTTGCTAGACCGAGGCATTAGAGTTACTGGGTTGAGGGAAGTTGTTTCTTTGTCACTTCTGAGGTGGGGAGCTACATATGACTTACACAGTACAAGGAAAGATTCATGGTCATTAGAGTTTGTGTATGTAGACTTGTTCTGATCTGGTTTATTGAGAAGTCTTGACCATAGATTGGTGGAACTTAGAGGCTGTTAAGTTTTAAGATTAAGTCCAAATAAGGTTCCGATAAATTAATAATCCAAAGGTCATACTGAGCTCTATATTTCAATTTAATGAAGGAAAGTTTAATAATTAGACTAGATTTTCCATCTTTTTCTTTTCTTTCTCTTTTTTCACTTCTTTTTCAAATAAGTGTTTGCTAAGGGACTAGCAAAAGTAAAGTATAGGGGGTGATGAATCCTCTATCATCACTCTTTATTCCTTTATTTTAGCTAGATATCTTGGCAAAATACCATGTAAATATTTTTAAATAAAATAAATTGTCAAAATGCACGCTTCATGTAAATAGCCATAATTAGCATGTTTTTGTGTAAAAATAAAGGAATAAAGAAATAAAGAAAAAGAGGGAAATATTTAGTATAAATATTGAGTGACCCGAACCCAAGGTATATATATATATATGTACATAAACATATTTATTTTCTCCTTGTAAATACATAATAAAAAATAAATAAAAATATCTCATATACCAAATTTTATGTTATAAATAAATAAAATATAAAATTGGGATAATTGTAAAGAAATAAATAATTTAAAATAAAAATAAAAAATGCATAGGTATGTATACTTGTATATAATATAATGTATATACATAATTTATTTTTCAAAAAATAAATAAAATCACTAAAAAATACTTTAAAAATAAATAAACATTTTCATGTTGAAAATATTTTGAAATAAAATCATTTACTATTTTTTATTTAATTTACAAATAATTAATAAATACTAGTTTCTGATTGGTCCACGGGGGATTGTTGACCCCCGGTCAACTCCCCTGTGGACCACTCAGGATCCGGACTTCGTTTCTACCTGACTTCTCACCTTTTTTCCGAATCATTTCGCCTCCCATTTACCTAAATCCGTAGCTCCGATTGCAACCCCTTGATCTTCACGCTTGCTTTTCTCTTTAGGGGTCCGTGCATCGGATTGCGCGCCCGACTCCCATCTTCCCGGACCTTCACTCCTATATAGCCTCGCCTCCCGTCGCATTTCCCCAGATCTTCGGCCACCATCTTCGATCCCCGTGACCTCCACCTTCTTCCTCGAGTGAAAACGAGTGCGGAGGGTGTTGCAGAGAGTGATTGGAGGTGTTTACCCCAGGTCTGGCGACCATCGTCGTCGAGCTCTGCCACCCGCGTAGCCCCAGCCTCTGGAGGCATCGCTCCATCGAGGCGAAGACTGTAGGAGACTCAACATCTCCAACCTAGACGCTTCTGACCATCAGGTACTTTCCTTAGTTTCTAGATCATCATGTAGCTTTAATCCTTCCGATCTTGCTCCGCCGGCTCCACCCCAGTGGTCGAGCCCCATCACCCCATCCTATACGTATAGATAGACTCTTCAACTCATCGTGACCCTTCATCCACGATCTAATCACTTTGATCTTGGCTATCCGAGCCAAGATCGGGCTCGGTCCCTTCCGCCGCCTCCGTCGGGACCCCCCTTCACCAAATCACCCCGCTTCCCTTAGCTTTTTCTCAAATAACCCATACCGGAGTCATCCTCCGAGCACGAGCTTTCTCTTGCAGGTGAATAAGCGCAAGATACCCCCCTTTGTCGCATCTTGCATCCCTCGCCAGTGTCGCCCAAGTCCTCCCTCCCTTGTTGGAGGATCGGACCGTTGGGAGCTTCATCTGCCAACACCATCCGACGCGGAGCATCATCGCAAGACGAACCTTTCTTCCCGATCTTCCATCAGACGCTCGGAGCACTCCCAGCTTGTCGGAGAAGTTCGTCCAGGAGGAGTTCATCCAGACCAGCTCTCTATTGTCGGATCGCACCTCGCTTCCAGACTTCATCCGAGCCGTCCATCGCCTGCCTCTGACAGGCCGTTAGGTCCACGATCTGACAGCTACGTGCACCCCACGTTCACCCCTCGTCCGGAATGTCACATCTTCCCGGAGGCAGCATCAGAGCCGCACATCCATAGCCTCTCACCGCTTAACACCTGGCCCCCACGTACCCCGCACATGCTTTGGCTGGGTAACTTGCGCCCGATCCCTGGATTTTATTTCAGTTTCTTTTAGCTTATTAAATAATTTAGTACACTTGGATATTTCGCATATCAGGACCTGTAGTTTCTTGTATTTACACTTTATCCCTTCTTAGTGGATGCACGTGCTTCGACACGTGATTTTGTGGGCTTTTTGCATGTTTAGGGCTGAGTTTTATGAATGTTATGAAATGATCTTTATGTTTTGAATATTGCGTATATGCCCCTGTGCGTACAGTATTTGAACATGTGTTGAAATTTATACGTATTTTGCACTAAACCCCTTATACTTTCTTTACGTGTTCCAATTTAGCCCTTAGAACTTTGTTTCTTTACACTTTAGTCCCTGTGTGCTGTGCCTTGTTTTGTGATTGAATAAAATATCAAATCAACTCCAAATTTGGTGAAATTTGGAAACGTGGATTCTGCCACTGTGTAAAATTTCACTAATTTTTTTGGTCATTTTTATTACTATTTGATATTTTTAAAAATAAAAAACCCCTACTTTTGCAATGTTTGGAATATAAAATCAACTAAAAATATTAAAAACTCCCCAAAAATTCTAAAAAAAATTAGGTATTGTTGGTTTTAGTGTTGTCTTGCTTCAGTATATTTTTTGCATAGTTTGGATATATAAAACCACTAAAAATAAAAAAATTGTGAAAATCTTATAAAAATAGTTAAAAACTCTAAAAAATAAACAAATCCAATTTTTGTTTCCGTAGCTTAGTTTGCATTTCTAGTTTTCATGAAAATTGTCTCCAGATTTTATTAGGCTATTTATCTATTTTTAGTTATCCTTTCAAATCTGGCTGCACATTAGTTCACTATTTTGCCCTTTTTTATTTTTAGAAAATCAAATAAAAATCATAAAATTCTGAGACAATTATAAAAAATACAAAAATCACAAACCTTTTTTTTATTGTAATTTTTGGAATCATTTTATGTGTTGATTAAATTGTTGATTGTGTCCTTTTTGCCTTTTCCTTATTTTCTTCTTAATTAAAAATACAAAAAATTTAAAAATACATAAAATCCATCAAAAATACATTTTCTTATTTCATTCATTTTCGACTACTTCGTAGGCCTCTTTGGCCAATCCATGCTCCTTGTGTTCAACCCTGGTCGCTATACTAGGTTAAATAAATAGTAAGACCGCTATTCAGATTTTATTCTGATTACTTTGATTTTGGTGGTCTGATTTTCTTGATTGACTAAGCCTCACTATTCGGGTCACATCGACCTTTGATTGGTTTTTACCTTAGCCCGATAGTGAGTGGACTATTTCGGTCATCAGTCCTCAATCTAACTCATTAGATATTCATCGAAGCACCAGCCTCTATGATTCAATAATTGAATCAGCAACTGTATGATCATTAAGATGGCCATGGTACATAACCCTAATTGTACTAAGGGACCTATTATGCAAATTATCTATTCTCCATTTCAAATCAGGGAATGATATTCGCAATAACATTTATTGCATAATGGCTCGCCGTGGGCTCACATGTCCAATAGATATCCCAAGACTCTAGCATGCTCCATCGCTTCCTAGTGGCTCAAGAGGTTCCTGGAGGGTTTCTGCAGCAGATGATACCCACAGATGAGTTTGGACCTTGTTAATTGAGGCCTGGAGCTCTGGCGAAGCTCGGGCACCTATAATACCTTGTAGCCTTGATTTGCTTCAGAAGGAGCCTAAAGGTTGTTGTACCTATTCAAAAGGATCCTGGGCTTCAACAAGCAAAATGGTACATAATAGAAAAATGGGTGAAGTCAATGGGTCTTCGGTAAAGATGGAGGATAGAGACTTGATTCACCAATCTATGCAATATTGGTTGATATTGATAGATGGAGCAGATGCAGAAGAGACCAGGGAAGAAGATGAGGTAGTATGGGTGGTTGGAGGCACAATGGAACATAAGATATGGTGACCAGAGATCTATGCTCTGGAGAAGATATTTTTTATTTTAGGCTAATTCGGATAAAATCAAATTAAATAAAAAGCTAACCTAGACTGCTGACTACACTACAAACAGAAAAGACAAGGATATAACATCTCCCATGACTGGGATCAAGGTTGGGAGCAGAAGTCATATGAAGAAGCTCCATCGAGGTTGAATCATGATTCCTTCTCCTTCTCCTCGCCTCGATTTACAGGCAAATACCTCTTGTCACTATGGCTTCTATCTAGGAAAGAATCTAGGGGTTATAGTGGTGAAATTGGATTGGCTTTTCGAAAATGGCGGAGGAGATACTACAAAGGCATTGAATGAAGAGGAAATCTTCACATAGGGTTTGCCCTTCGATCGAGGGTTAACTGAAGCGATTCCTCAATGGCGTGGAAATTGAATCTTTGGCGAAGAAATTTCATTAAGGAGACATGGGTAGAAGAGGCCTAGATTGATCAGAAGAAATTGGTGAAGAAGGGGAAAATTCATGCCGGGGACTGATCTAAAGGGGGACCGGATATTTGACTTAGGTCAACCCCAGTAACGTCCTCATTTGTCCATGTGGATGAAGTCAGAACAAATAGGACTGAAAATAAAAATAAATTAAAATAATATAAAAATGATTTTATTAATTAAATCCTAAAACATGAAAGTCTTTTCTTATTTAATTTACTATTTTAGATGATTTTTATTTATTTATATCGACTTATTTATTAGGTGTTAATATTTACATGCCCATATATATATTGTACATTTTGTATATTTTATATTTTATTTTTATTTTCTATGAATATTATTTTAGTTACATAATATATATTAAACTAATATTTATTATGTATTACATATTTCAATTTTATTTTATTATTTTGTTTATGTATGTAAATAATTACATGTATACATATTATAGGTTTATTATACCTATTTATTAGACTTTATCATTTATTTTGGTTTCATTTTAATCTTTTTAATTCATGTTTTTTTTGTATTTTTACTATATATACAATTACTTTAGAATATAAAAGGGAGGAACAATGAAAATAATTATATTAAATAATATTATATAGAGATGCCTCAATATAATGGTGCCCCCAAAATTGGCTTTTATATCTTAACTCCACCTTCATTCGATAGATAATTTAATTGGAGATACAATCAAAGTGAGTTCGATGATTTTGACTTCATATTAATTGAGATATTGATCAATGAATTTTTGTTTGTGGTTTTTTCATTTGTGTGTACCATGCGCACATTGCATAATTTTATTGCTGATGATTTTTGTATTTTTTATACATTATTATGTGTAAGTTTCATGTAGGAAAAAATTGAATTTGAAGTCTATATGGATACATATAAAATAATGTAAAAATGGAATATATAATGTATTAAACACTTAGGGTTTCCAGGGTTCTGTGTATAATTATCTGTATTATTCTACCCTTATCTCTCCTTACTTTATTCCTTGTTGACCTAGAAAATATTGACCTGGTCTTGGGATTTAGGGACATTCAGTATCTTTAATACTTCATTTATTTTTCTTCTATTTTATTTATTTTTTAATTTAGTATTTAATTATAGGTATTTACACATTAATTACATACCAAGGTCAGATGTTAATCATGCAAGGTCATGATATTTACATGTATTTAACTAGGAGTTTAAGGCCAAAATGGAAGAATAAAGGCAGGTGAATGGCTATTCATTATGCAGCTCCTCATATATCTCCACCAATATGACCAAGTCCCACCACTCTTCCTTATTGGACTAAACAACTTCCATCATAGTGGTTGATGAATAGCCATCTACCTTTATTTTTCCATTTTGTATTGAAATCCCTATAAAACACGTAGAAACATCAATAACTTTCACCCATTAACATTCTTTATTCATTTGTAAATAATACATAAACATATGAATTTAAATCTAAAATAAAAAATACATAAAGTAAAAATATATGAAGTACCAAAGATACTGAATGGCCCTAAACATCAAGACCAAGTCAATATTGACTTGGTCGACTAGGAATAAAGCAGGGGGAGATAAGGGCAAAAGACTGTATATAAAACCCTAATTATTTATACTGAAAATAACCATTTTTACTCTATTTTATTCTTCATTCTGCACACATTAAATAATAATATTTTCAACATGAAACTTGTAATATCTAGAAAATTACAAAATAATTGATAAGAAAAATAATTTATAGTGCAACTGGGATACGTAGATGAAAAATACGTAAACCTAATTTTACATATCTATATCTTCTCCATATGAACTGAAGTTGAACTAAACTTTCCTCCATTGTATTCCAAATTAAATTTTCTATTTAATGAAGGTATTTTCATGAAAAAATGAGCTAAGATACAAAAGCTAGCTTTTCGGGGTAGTGTTGTACTATGTGTGTATATATATATATATATAATATTCATAAATTTTATTCTTTAAGTTTTCACCCTTCTTATAGTTTCAAATAATTGTTAATGGTATTTTAACATATTAAAAATGTAGATAAAAAATAAAACAATTAATATACACGTGCAATAAGTAATACATTAAAGTATATAGGTATAATATACATATAGTGTATACACATGCAATTATTTATGTATAAAAATAAATTCAAAAAAATAATGTAAAATTAAATTAAAAATATGTAAATACGTATTTAATTATGTTATGATTATAAAGAATTTGTAAATATAATAATAAATATTAAAAATTAAAAATAAAATTAAAATACAAAAATATAGCTAAATATACCTATATGTATATGTAAAAATGAACATCTAACAAATTAATTTCTACAAATAAATAAAAACATCATAAAATAATTTATTAAATAACTAAGATTTTTTATTTTTTATTTAATTGAATCATTGTCTATTTTTTGCAATTTTCTTTTCTTTTTATTTTGGTTTCGTCACCTAACACCTGACTTGGACCAACGAGGTTCCACCTTTTGTTAACCCGAGGCCAACTTTACCTCTAGGACATCTGTAGTCAGTCAGAACACTCACCTTCCCATCTTCTCTAATTCCTCACACCTTCTCCATACTTTGGATCACCTCGAGCCCTTAACAAAACTTGTTCCCTACGTAATCCTCCATCATACCATGACCATAGATTGATCACATATTCATCAAGTGAATCAAATCCTTAGATC
This sequence comes from Ottelia alismoides, assembly GCA_037367405.1. Classification (NCBI taxonomy): domain Eukaryota; kingdom Viridiplantae; phylum Streptophyta; class Magnoliopsida; order Alismatales; family Hydrocharitaceae; genus Ottelia; species Ottelia alismoides. Next base: position 441,297 of record JAZKJV010004679.1, read on the forward strand.
ATGTGACCCACTTTGCTCGGCTAAAAAATGACACTCGCAACCTTCGATTCATTTTTAAATCTCTCATTGGACATCTTCGCCACTTAAAATCAGTGGCTGGTGAGGAAACCTTGTGACTGGGGGCTTCCCTCATGGATTTGAGGTGAGGATTAGGCGTTTGGAGGTCAACTCAAATTACCGATGGAGACTCTCCACTAGGTTTAAGCTCCCAGGTTCTCCAAGACCAGGTGAGACTCCTTACCCCTTTTTTAGTCTCTACAACCTCATAGTTAATCTAGTAACATATTCTAGCAGTTAGTTTTGTCTGATTTCATTTAACTAGATCAAAAACCAAAAAAAAAATTAGAATGCCACACACTAGGCTCCAACCTCTATTCCCTTATTCAATCAATTGTTTTGACTCACGACCACCTCCATCTTCTTTCCTTTCCATCTCTCTACATCTCAAACCATTTTCTACCCTTAATCTTGCAAAGATTAGGAAGATCGGGTCCCACATCTTCACCATACGCTGGAGACCTCTGCCCCACCCATCTTCTTATTTTTTAGTGCATCCAATGGGTCGGAATATACCCCTCGCACCCCTTAATGTTTTCGTACAGGTCCCTGCTGAATTGAGCCCCATCTAAGGGGAATTTACCTCCACAACATCACCTCTAGGTGCTCTGAGCAGATCAAGCTCGATATCTATCATTAGTGAGATTTGGATATAAGAGAGGCATCCATCTTTAGATGACCACCCCTAGGGTCTTTTTGGACCTTATCTGAGCATTGAATGCTCATCATAAATGAAGAATTAAGGGATTGAATCTCGGCCCTGGAGTGGATCTTCCACGTTCTTCCAAGACTCCTTCCTATCATCAGATCAAGAACACATGCCAGGTTCTCTAGCTGCGATCTGGAGTTCATGTGGAGCTGTCTGACCAGGTTGAGGATCTAATCTACGCCATCCAGCTGCGAAGGGTTATCAAGCTATCACAACCCTTGGACCGTTGATGAATACCCATTCGTTCACCTTTATTCCTTTATTTTGTCTTTGAATCCTAGATAAATGCATGTAAATATATCTATCTTGTACAAATTAACACACTAACTGTTGAATAAAGTAGGAAGAGAAAAAGGGAAATAAATACATACAAAATAACATAAACAACTAGAAACTGTAGGTGATGAATACACTACATATAAGATCAAACTAACACTAATTTATATACATTCTTACACATCTTAGAAAAATATATTTCAACACAAAACATGTAAATAAAAATACATAAAAAAATATAAAAAATTTACTCATAAACATTATGCACAGTATGACTGGACAAACATCTGAAAAAGCCTCAAACATAACTTCCTAAATTCATACTTTCTCCATATAGACTCAAAATTGTCCAAACTCACCTTTATCGTACTCTAATTTAAATTATCTATTTAATAAAGGTGGTTGCAGTAAAAATGGAGTTAGGATATAAAAAATGGCTTTTTTGGTAACATTTTATTAAATACATATACATTTTATCCATTTTTTTAGTGTTTTTACTCTTTTTATATTTTTAAATACATGTACATATCATGTAAAACATATTAAAAATAAAACATAGCGCAAAGTCATTAAGACTGCATTAAATTAAGTAATAGAGTAATATATATAGGTATGATATCCCTATAATGTGAATATCCATAATTAATTAACTGTATGAATAAAATTATAAAAATATAATAAAAATATATAAATATGTATTTAAATATATTATAAATATATAAAATATGTAAATATAATAATAAAATTTAAAATACAAAATAAAAATGAGATACATAATACATATTTATATATGCCTATATTACATGTAAAAATTAACACATAGTAAATAGATCGATAAAAATAATAAAATCACCTAAAGATCGTACTTAAAATAAGAAACAAAATTCATGTTTCAAGTTTTATTTAATAAAGTCAATTTCTATTTTATTTTGCTTTTATTTCTACTGTTATTTCTATTTTATCTTCTTCTGGATAGTGTAGAATAATGGGGAGGCAGAGTTAGTTGACATAGGTCAATTCCTCACCCCATCTTTGGATAGATTCATTCCTTGCATTTACCCATTTTGTCCAAATTTTTGGGATCACCTCAGATCTCATATGCCCTCGAGTACTTTAGCAATGTTCTTCGCCCAATGATCAGCTTTTACGTGAGTTAGTGCTCAACTATCGATCCGAGCAAAAACACTAGGTGAAGATCCCTTCTTAGGTAGATTTGCATATAATGTCTCCTCCACCATTTTTGAAATTCGATCCTTCTTATCCAACTTGTCTCCCTAAAATTCATTCTTGGATCTCTCCCTTTGTGACAAGAAGTGGAGTCTCCTGATTGGTGGAATGGAGGAAGTGCGGAGGAGGCAATTCAACCATTCTTTTAGACCTCCCTCGTTGGTTCTACTCCCAGCCTCTACAAGAAATGTGAACTCTTTATTTTAATGCTTCTTCAATTACTAGGAGTAGCAACAATCCAGAATCACATTTTATTTCACTTGATTTAGTCTATTTTAGCATAAAACCTAAGATCATAGTTCATTGTAGCTTTGTGATTTGACCTTTATTTACCAAGTTTCTGATTGTTGACTAACCCGCTGAGCTTCTCCATATCTTCGCCTTTTCATTCTTTGTCACCTCAACCCATCATCCACCCCTAATACTGCACACATCCGAGAGATTAGTGCTTCATCTATTTCTCTCAGTGGAGTACTGACGCCACCAGACCAGTTGCTGAGCTAGAGCACGGTACTGATGCTGCTAATCCAGATGCCGAGTGTGGTACTGAGGCCACCATTTTCAGTTATGCTAGTCCTGTTGTCTTTCCTTCCGTACATGTATCTCATGACATTTCTGCAAATAAAGGAAAGTGTTTATTATTTTCGGATCCGCCTGTGTTGCTTCATGATGTATGTGTGGATTCTGCTGTTCACGAGCATTCCAGACCCTCTCCTAATCCTTCATCTGAGAAGGACCCTGTAGTCCCCTTTCCCCGAGCACTCCACTTGGATAAGGGGAAGAAAAAAGAAAATCAGAAAAAGAACCATCAGATAGAGTTCAGCCAGCAGATGATGGACATATTTCAGATACAATTGACTCTACAGGATGCCTTGGAGTACATCCCTCTCTTCCAACAATCACCCAGATACAGGACCACAGTTAGGAGGAAGATGTGGAACCACCAGTTAGAGATCCTTGTGCTTACTCGTGCCACATGCCTCGCGATTCAGAACCGTCTGCCAGCCAAGAGGCCAGATACATGAGCCCCGTAGTCAGATGCCACATCGATGAGCAAAGGTTCGACCGCACTCTATTAGACAGCGATTCTCCGATCAACCTGCTTTCGATATCCCTTCTCGGCCGCTTCGAGTTGGGCCATCTACAACAGAGCAGGACTGTCCTTCGGTTTGCTGATCGATCTGTCAAGAGGCTGAAGGGGTTGATGAAGGACATTGTCGTCATGATTCAAGGCCTAAAATTCCATGTGGACTTCATTGTGTTGGACATGGAGATACCTGAGTCCATGACCGATACCCCCATCGGTTTAGGATGCCCGTTCTTGGCCACAACCAAGGCAGTGTTCGACCATGATAGCGGGAAGGTGTACTTTCGCATCGAGGGCTAGAGTATACAAATTGAGACGGTCGAGGAGCCTAGAGCAAGAGATTCAGATTGCTCAGAGCCGACTTCAGATTCAGAGCAGATTACATAGGCAGGGTGAGACATCCACCAGGACTGCGATTTTGTGATCACAAATGATGAGGCAGTTTGGGCAGATCCAGTAGCACATGCCATCCTCTCACCTTTAGAGTTCATTGATGCAGAGATTCCAATAGAGGAGAGATTGGAGAGCGCATTCCTGGACCTGGATACATCTCAGGCAGCAGAGCCGGTTCCCGATCGTGAGGCAAATTTTTGTGATTCTGATACAGATCCCTCAGAGTCAGATATTGACTGGGTAGAGTTTGATGATCTGATACCTTGTCTGACTTCCACTGAGCCTACATCTAGGGAGGAGTCTGATCCCACATAGAGCAGAGACACCCCAGCAGAGCAGCCTTCACCAGATTCAGATTGTGAGCGAGAGTTCTCATTCTCCCATGCAGATTTGGCAGCATTCACTCAGACCTTTCAGAGGCCAGATCTGCCAGCACCTACTTGTCTAGAGCTGAAGCCGCTACCGTCGTCACTAAAGTATAGGTTCCTTAAGTGTGAGCATGAGATGTACCCAGTCATTATCTCCGCTGATTTGACTGGAGAGCAGGAATCCCGTCTGATGGGGGTTCTTGAAAAGAACCGCAAGGCGATAGGATGGAGTGTAGCCGATCTCCAGGGTATAAGTCTGGCCCTGTGCTCCCACCATATCTATCTCGAGGAGGACGTGAAGCTGTCACGTGAGTTCTAGCGGCGACTGAACCCTAATCTTCGAGATGTTGTCATGAAGGAGATCTCAAAATGGTGGAGCACCGATTTTATCTACCCCATCTCCGACTCCGAATGGGTCAGTCCGTTGCATGTGGTGCCCAAGAAGACGAGCATCATCACATTTTTTAGTGAGTCTGGAGAGGAGATCTCTACCCGGGTACCCACTTCTTGGCGGGTCTGTGTGGACTATAGACGATTGAACCAGGACACCAAGAAGGATCATTTCCCCTGCCCTTTATTGATCAGATTATAGAGAGGCTGGAAGGGAAGAGCCATAATTCTTTCTTGGATGGGTACTACGGATACAATCAGGTGGACATTGCGCCCGAGGACCAGGAAAAGACCACCTTCACCTGTCCCTTCGGGACATATGCTTTAATATGCATGCCATTTGGATTGTGCAATGCTTCGGCTACATTCTAGAGATGCTTGCTGTCCATCTTTTCGAACATGGTGGGGGAATACTTGGTGGTCTTCATGGATGATTTCTCAGTCTACGGCAACGGATTCGATTCTTGTCTTGACTGCCTAGACTGAGTCCTTTAGTGATGCATAGAGGTTCACCTTGTGTTGTCTTGGGAGAAGAGTCACTTCATGGTGACTCAGGGGATGGTGCTTGGCCATTTCATCTCCAATAGGGGAATGGAGGTTGATCCCGCCAAGGTGGATGTCATTAGAAAACTCAATCCACCGTCCAACTTGCGGTAGTTACAGTCTTTTCTGGGGCACGTCGGTTTCTACCGACGCTTCATTCATGATTTCAGTAGGTTTACCCGACCGTTGACTGATCTGCTGACAAAAGATACCAAGTTTCTTTGTTGATGATAAGTGTCTATCGTCATTTGAGACTCTCAAGAGTCTAGTTGTAGGGGCTCCTGTTCTCCAGCCGCCTGATTGGTCTCTCCCATTCGAGATCATGACGGATGCCTCCGATTTTGCCTTAGGTGCCCTACTGGGATAGAGGAGGGATGGGGTCCCCTTTGCTATTCATTACACTAGCCATACTTTGCATGCCACCCAATGGAACTACACAGTCACTGAGACGGAGATGCTAGCTGTAGTTTTTACCCAAGATAAGTTCAGATCTTACATCATTGGATCTAGAGTGACCATATATACTGATCATACCATCATCAGTTACCTCATGGCAAAGAAGTATGCTAAATCCAGATTGACCAGATGGATCATTCTACTCCAGGAGTTTGATATAGAGATTAAGGATAAGCCTGGAGTCAAGAATGTGGTGACCGATCATCTCTCCCGATTGGAGTATCTTGAGGATTCTGAGCAGACTGAGCCTATATTTTAGACCTTCCCAGATGAGGTGATCCTTGATATCGCCTCTCTCCCATGGTATGCCGATATTGTGAACTATCTTGTCGCCAAGAAAGTTCCACAAGATTGGCCGAAGCAGAAACTTGAGACCTTCCTCGCGAAGGCCACGTTTTACCATTGGGAGGATCCCGTCCTTTATCATGAAGGAGGGGATAGAATCTGGCGTCGGTGCATTCCTCAGGAGGAGCACCCCAGCATCCTTACTTACTGGCACATGCTTGAGGTAGTAGGACATCACTCTGGGAGGATAACGACACAGAAAGTGCTCCAATCCGGCCAATGGTGGCCTACTCTCTTCAAGGACTCTGATGAGTTCGTGAAGAGTGTAATGACTGTCAGAGGATGGGCACTTGTGGACAACGTGATATGATGCCGATGTATCCCATTCACTTCTGTGAGTTTTTGACGCATGGGGCATCATTTTCTTGGGTCCATTCCCTAAGAGTCAGGGTTTCGAGTACATTCTGTTGGCCGTAGATTTTGTGAGTCATTGGGTTGAGGCCATCCCCACCGGAATCGTAGATGCTAGGACTGTTTGCATGTTTTTGAGGAAGAATACAATTTCACTGTTCGGGGTACCTCGAGTGTTGATTTCCGACGGGGGGTCTCATTTCGTCAAGGACAAGGTAAAGGCCCTTGCTAGCGAGTTCAACATAGACCATGGAGTAGCCACTCCATACCACTCTCAGACGAATGGTCTTGCTGAAGTGTCGAACAAGGAGATCAAGACTATATTACAGAAAGTCATCCGCCTAGACGAAAGGATTGGTCGCAGCTTTTGGACTCGGTCTTATGGGCATATGGGACGTCTTTCCAGACGCCTTTAGGTACATCTCCCTTTTGCCTCGTTTATGGCAAGACCTGCCATTTACCTATTGAGCTGAGACATATGTAACTTTGGGCTGTCACTGATATACTTACAGATCCAGTGAGTGTAGGAGATTAGAGGAGTGCAGAGTTAGAAACCTGAGAGGAGCTTTGTGATACAACCTTTTCAAACAGCCTACAGTATAAGGAGAGAGTGAAGTAGTGGCATGATTCTCATATCAGCCACAAGAAGTTTGAGCCAGGACAGAGAGTATGGTTGTTTGATGCTAGGCTTCGTTTAATTCCAGGGAAGATACAGAGCAAATGAAAGGGACCCTATTTGGTTCGAAAGGTACATGACAATGGAAGTATTGACATATCTGAGTTGTCTTCTGATGCTACCTTTTGTGTTAACGGTCAGCGGCTCAAGCCATATCTAGATCATGAGAAGCACGTCGTTGACGTTGCCCTGATTCACTTTGCATGAGATGTGGTCTCTTGACTCACATCTATTGCATCTCACGCCTTATTATCACTGTTCTTCCGACTTGTATAGATCCAGTTGTCCGTATCACTCTATTCTTTAGTTCCACACCCCAACTTCTTCTTATGATTTTGCTATACTTAGGGTGTACTTTTCCCTAAGTATAGGGGGGGGGTAGGCCCTGTACATCCTTCCACTCGGATTTCCCTTCATGTACAACTTACTATACTTATGATTACTTGATCCTAAGTATAGGGGGAAACGCTGAGTCCTCTTTATTCTATTCTTTGATTCATCTTTGTATATACCATTCCTTTTCACTTCCCTATACTAAGGACGAGTTTTGTCTTCTTCATCGCTCTTTATCACTTTGAGGACATCGTTCGAGCTAAGTATAGGGGGGTGTCGTATATATTTCATATATACTTTAGCCATAACTTGTACTTCATGTGAGTGTGTTAATAAATAAAATGGCTAAAAATTCAAAAAATTTAAAAATTTTCCCTTGTACATAAAATTCTTCTTGCACATACCCAGCTATTCATAAAAATTAACTTTGTACAAATGATTGTAAAAATGATTTGTGTAAATAGTTTGTAAATATTTTCATATCAAATCTATGTATATAATACAAATTTTTTGTAAAATGTTTGAAAAACAAAAGGTTTACAAAAAGCTTGTGTAAATTTTTGTAAATATTTTGCAAAACTTCGTATTCATGCATACATCCATGTTTTCAAAGATTTTTCGAAAATTTTTCACATTTGTAAAAATGTATAAAATTGCATATTTGTAAATATTTGTACAGTTTTTCCAAATCATGGTTGACATTTAAACTGGCATGGAATTAAATTGACAAATGGAGCTTGGTTAAGACCTTAATCAACCTAAGTCTAAGAGGAACCTTATAGGGTAGGATTAAGACTTTTCAGGTCCATTGGGTCTTAATTCTTTGAGTCCACTAGGCTATGAGCACATGTCATCTTGATGAGCCTAAGTAGAGAACTTAACAACGCACACATGACTCTCAGAGACAATGGCTTTACTTGCACCAGCACTTTACACATATCTCTCCACGGATGAGGTGGTGAGGAGGCAGTTTCCTTTGGCTTGGGGTAGCATATGAGGGTAGTACTTCTAGGCGGAACCTCTCTTCTTCTTATAGTAAAGGAAGTGCGTCTCAACTTGGTCTGGTGGTGATAAAGTCTAAAGACATGAGTTGTGGGTTGCAATAAAGCTTCAAAAGAGGGATAGTCTACTGGCTCAAGAGGAAAAACTCCTTATGTATATATGCTGCACCATGTAGATATGTTGTACATATGCACATCGAAAAAAAATGTGTAAAGAAAGAAAAAACTCCAAAAAAGTGGTGGGTCGGATTGAAAATTTAATAATCTCACCGGAGTGTATATAGTCAAATAAAGCAAAGCTTATGTTACACATGACCATCTCATGAAGCTTGCAGCGGGAGACTCAGCTACACTGGTTAGAGCTCCTAGGGTTACATGGCTACACTGGTCATGGTCCATTCTCTTCTTCCCCCATCTTCTTGATCCAGTTGTACTTGAACTTAGAAGGCAATACCCCGCTCCTTGAGGAAAGAGTTGCTAGACCGAGGCATTAGAGTTACTGGGTTGAGGGAAGTTGTTTCTTTGTCACTTCTGAGGTGGGGAGCTACATATGACTTACACAGTACAAGGAAAGATTCATGGTCATTAGAGTTTGTGTATGTAGACTTGTTCAGAACTGGTTTATTGAGGAGTCGTGACCATAGATTGGTGGAACTTAGAGGCTGTTAAGTTTTAAGCTTAAGTCCAAATAAGGTTCCGACAAATTAATAATCCAAAGGTCTGACTGAGCTCTATATTTCAATTTAATGAAGGAAAGTTTAATAATCATCCTTGATTTTCCATCTTTTTCTTTTCTTTCTCTTTTTTCACTTCTTTTTCAAATAAGTGTTTGCTAAGGGATTAGCAAAAGTAAAGTATAGGGGGTGATGAATCCCCATTCGTCACTCTTTATTCCTTTATTTTAGCTAGAAATCTTGGCAAAATACCATGTAAATATTTTTAAATAAAGTAAATTGTCAAAATGCATGCTTCATGTAAATAGCCATAATTAGCATGTTTTTGTGTAAAAATAAAGGAATAAAGAAATAAAGAAAAGGAGGGAAATATTTAGAATAAATATTGAGTGACCCGAAACCAAGGTATATATATGTACATAAACCTATTTATTTTCTCCTTGTAAATACATAATAAAAAATAAATAAAAATATTTCATATACTAAATTTTATGTTATAAATAAATAAATTATAAATTTAGTATAATTGTAAAAAAATAAATAATTTAAAATAAAAAAAATACATAGGTACATATACCTGCATATAATATAATGTATATACATAATTTATTTTTCAAAAAAATAAATAAAATCACTAAAAAATACTTTGAAAATAAATAAACATTTTCATATTGAAAATATTTTGAAATAAAATCATTTACTATTTTTTATTTAATTTACAAATAATTAATAAATACTAATTTCTGATTGGTCCACGGGGGATTGTTGACCCCCGGTCAACTCCCCCCGTGGACCACTCAGGATCCGGACTTCGTTTCGACCTGACTTCTCGCCTTTTTCCCGAATCATTTCGCCTCCCATTTACCTAAATCCGTAGTTCCGATTGCAGCCCCTTGATCTGTGATTCACGCTCGCTTTTCTTTTTAGGGGTCCGTGCATCGGATTGCGCGCCCGACTCCCATCTTCCCGGACCTTCACTCCTATATAGCCTCACCTCCCATCGCATTTCCCCAGACCTTCGGCCACCATCTTCGATCCCCGTGACCTCCACTTTCTTCCTCGAGTGACAGCGAGTGCGGAGGGTGTTGTAGAGAGCGATTGGAGCTGTTTACTCCAGGTCTGGCGACCATCGTCGTCGAGCTCCGCCACCCACGTAGCCCCAGCCTCTGGAGGCATCGCTCCATCAAGGCAAAGACCTTAGGAGACTCAGCATCTCCAACCTAGATGCTTCTGACCATCAGGTACTTTCCTTAGTTTCTAGATCATCATGTAGCTTTAATCCTTCCGATCTTGCTCCGCTAGCTCCGCCCCAGTGGCCGGAGCCCATCACCCCATCCTATCCATATAGATAGACTCCTCGACTCATCATGACCCTTCATCCACGATCTGATCACTTCGATCTTGGCTATCCGAGCCAAGATCGGGCTCAGTCCCTTCCGCCGCCTCCGTCGGGACCCCCCTTCACCAAATCACCCCGCCTCCCTTGGCTTTTTCTCAAATAACCCATGCCGGAGTCATCCTCCGAGCACGAGCTTTCTCTTGCAGGTGAATAAGAGCGAGATACCCCCCTTTGTCGCATCTTGCATCCTTTGCCGGAGTTGTCCAGGTCCTCCCTCCCTTGTTGGAGGATCGGACCGTTGGGAGCTTCATCTGCCAACACCATCCGACGTCGAGCATCATCGTAACACGAACCTTTCTTCCCTATCTTCCATCAGACGCTCGAAGCACTCCTAGCTTGTCGGAGAAGTTCGTCCAGGAGTTCATCCAGACTAGCTCTCTACTGTCGGATCGCACCTCGCTTCCAGACTTCATCCGAGCCGTCCATCGCCTGTCTATGACAGGCCGTTAAGTTCACGATCTGACGGCTACGTGCACCCCACGTTCACCCCTCATCCGGAATGTCAGATCTTCCAGGAGGCAGCATCAGAGCCGCACGTCCATAGCCACTCACCTCCTAACACCTGGCGCCCATGTACCCCGCACATGCTTTGGTTGGGTAACTTGCGCCCGACCCCTGCATTTTATTTCAGTTTCTGTTTAGCCTATTAAATAATTTAGTACACTTGGATATTTTGCATATCAGGACCTGTAGTTTCTTGTATTTACACTTTATCCCTTCTTTGTGGATGCATGTGCTTCGACACGTGATTTTGTGGGCTTTTTGCATGTTTAAGGCTGAGTTTTATGAATGTTATGAAATGATCTTTATGTTTTGAATATTGCATATATGCCCCTGTGCGTACAGTATTTGAACATGTGTTGAAATTTATGCGCATTTTGCACTAGACCCCTTATACTTTCTTCACGTGTTCCAATTTAGCCCTAAGAACTTTGTTTCTTTACACTTTAGTCCATGTGTGCTGTGCCTTGTTTTGTGATTGAATAAAATATCAAATCAACTCCAAATTTGGTGAAATTTGGAAACGTGGCTTCTGCCACTGTGTAAAATTTCACTAATTTTTTGGGTCATTTTTATTACTGTTTGATATTTTTAAAAAATCAAAAACCCTACTTTTGCAATGTTTGGAATATAAAATCAACTAAAAATATTAAAAACCCCCTGTAAATTCTAAAAAAATTAGGTATTGTTGGTTTTAGTGTTGTCTTGCTTCAGTACATTTTTTGCATAGTTTGGATATATCAAACCACTAAAAATTAAAAAACAGTAAAAATCTTATAAAAATAGTTAAAAACTCTAAAAAATAAAAAATGCAATTTTTGTTTCCGTAGCTTAGTTTGCATTTCTAGTTTTCATAAAAATTGTCTCCAGGTTTTATTAGGCTATTTATCTATTTTTAGTTATCCTTTCAAATCTGGATGCACATTAGTTCACTATTTTTGCCCTTTTCTATTTTTAGAAAATCAAATAAAAATCATAAAATTCTGAGACAATTATAAAAAATACATAAAAAATCACAAAACCCAAAAATATTTTTATTGTAATTTTTAGATTCATTTTTATGTGTTGATTAAATTGTTGATTGTGTCCTTTTTGCCTTTTCGTTATTTTCTTCTTAATTAAAAATACAAAAAATTTAAAAATACATAAAATCCACCAAAAATACGTTTTCTTATTTCATTCATTTTCGACTACTTCGTAGGCCTCTTTGGCCAATTCTTGCTCCTTGTGTTCGACCCTGGTCGCTATACCAGGTTAAATAAATAGCGAGACCGCTATTCGGATTTTATTCTGATTACTTTGATTTTGGTGGTCTGATTTTCTTGATTGACTAAGCCGTACTATTCGGGTCACAACAACCTTTGATTGATTTTTACCTTAGCCCGATAGTGAGTGGACTATTTCGGTCATCAGTCCTCAATCTAACTCATTAGATATTCATCGAAGCACCAGCCTCTATGATTCAATAATTGAGTCAACAACTGTATGATCATTAAGATGGCCATGGTACATAACCCTAATTGTACTAAGGGACCTATTATGCAAATTATCTATTCTCCATTTCAAATCATAGAATGATATTCGCAATAACATTTATTGCATAATGGCTCGCCGTGGGCTCACTTGTCCAACAGATATCCCAAGACTCTAGCATGCTCCATCGCTTCCTAGTGGCTCAAGAGGTTCTTGGAGGGTTTCTGCAACAGCTTATACCCACAGATGAGTTTGGGCCTTGTTAATTGAGGCCTGGAGCTCCGGTGAAGCTCGGGCACCTATAATACCTTGTAGCCTTGATTTGCTTCAGAAGGAGCCTAGAGGTTGCTGTATCTATTCAAAAGGATCCTGGGCTTCAACAAGCAAAAATGGTACATAATAGAAAAATGGGCGAAGTCAATGGGTCTTCGGTAAAGATGGAGGATGGAGACTTGATTCACCAATCTATGCAATATTGGTTGATATTGATAGATGTAGCAGATGCGGAAGAGATCAGGGAAGAAGATGAGGTGGTCTGGGTGGTTGGAGGCACAATGGAACATAAGATATGGTGACCAGAGCTCAATGCTCTGGAGAAGATATTTTTTATTTTAGGCTAATTCGGCTCAAATCAAACGAAATAAAAAGCTAACCTAGACTGCTGACTACACTACATATAGAAAAGACAAGGATATAACACCTCACATGACTGGGATCAAGGTTGGGAGTAGAAATCATATGAAGAAGCTCCATCGAGGTTGAATCATGATCCCTTCTCCTTCTCCTCGCCTCGATTTACAGGCAAATACCTCTTGTCACTATGGCTTCTATCTAGGAAAGAATCTAGGGGTTATAGTGGTGAAATTGGATTGGCTTTTCAAAAATGGCGGAGGAGATACTACATAGGCATTGAATGAAGAGGGGATCTTCACATAGGGTTTGCCCTTCGATCGAGGGTTGACTGAAGCGATTCCTCAATGGCGTGAAAACTGAATCTTTGGCGAAGAAATTTCATTAAGGAGACATGGGTAGAAGAGGCCTAGATTGATCAGAAGAAATTGGCGAAGAAGGGGAAAATTCATGTTGGGGACTGATCTAAAGGGGGACTGGAGATTTTACTTAGGTTAACCCAAGTAACGTCCTGATTTGTCCATGTGGATGAAGTCAGAACAAATAGGACTGAAAATAAAAATAAATGAAAATAAGATAAAAATGATTTTATTAATTAAATCCTAAAACATGAAAGTCCTTTCTTATTTAATATACTATTTTAGATGATTTTCATTTTATTATATCGACTTATTTATTAGGTGTTAATATTTACATGCACATATATATATATATTGTACATTTTGTATATTTTATATTTTATTTTTATTTTATATGAATATTATTTTAATTACATAATATATATTAAACTAATATTTATTATGTATTACATATTTTAATTTTATTTTATTATTTTGTTTGTGTATGTAAATAATTACATGTATACATATTATAGGTTTATTATACCTATTTATTAGACTTTATCATTTATTTTGGTTTCATTTTAATCTTTTTAATTCATGTTCTTCTTGTATTTTTACTATATATACAATTACTTTAGAATATAAAAGGGAGGAACAATGAAAATAATTATATTACATAATATTATATAGAGATGCCTCAATATAATGGTGCCCCCAGAATTGGCTTTTATATCTTAACTCCACCTTCATTCGATAGATATTTTAATTGGAGATACAGTCAAAGTGAGTTCGATGATTTTGAGTTCATATAAATGAGATATTGATCAATTAAGTTTTGTTTGTGGCTTTTTCCTTTGTGTGTACCATGCACGCATTGCATAATTTTATTGCCGATGATTTTTGTATTTTTTATACATTATTATGTGTAAGTTTCATGTAGGAAAAAATTGAATTTGAAGTGTATATGGATACATATAAAATAATGTAAAAATGCAATATATATACAATGTATTGAACACTTAGGGTTTCCAGGGTTCTGTGTATAACTATCTGTATTATTCTACCCTTATCTCTCCTTACTTTATTCCTTGTTGACCTAGAAAATATTGACCTGGTCTTGGGATTTAGGGACATTCAGTATCTTTAATACTTCATTTATTTTTCTTTTCTTTTATTTATTTTTTAATTTAGTATTTAATTATAGGTATTTACACACTAATTACATACCAAGGTCAGATGTTAATCATGCAAGGTCATGATATTTACATGTATTTAACTAGGAGTTTAAGGCCAAAATGGAAGAATAAAGGCAGGTGAATGGCTATTCATTATGCAGCTCCTCATATATCTCCACCAATATGACCAAGTCCCACCACTCATCCTTATTGGACTAAACAACTTCCATCATAGTGGTTGATGAATAGCCATCTACCTTTATTTTTCCATTTTGTATTTAAATCCCTATAAAACACGTAGAAACATCAATAACTTTCGCCCATTAACATTCTTTATTCATTTGTAAATAATACATAAACATTTGAAATTAAATCTAAAATAATAAATACATAAAATAAAAATATATGAAGTACCAAAGATACTGAATGGCCCTAAACACCAAGACCAAGTCAATATTGACTTGGTCGACTAGGAATAAAGTAGGGGGAGATATGTGCAAAAGACTGTATATAAAACCCTAATTATTTATACTGAAAATAACCATTTTTACTCTATTTTATTCTTCATTCTGCACACATTAAATAATAATATTTTCAACATGAAACTTGTAATATATAGAAAATTACAAAATAATTGATAAGAAAAATAATTTATAGTGCAACTGAGATATGTAGATGAAAAATACGTAAACCTAATTTTACATATCTATATCTTCTCCATATGAACTGAAGTTGAACCAAACTTTCTTCCACTGTATTCCAAATTAAATTATCTATTTAATGAAGGTATTTTCATGAAAAATTGAGCTAAGATACAAAAGCTAGCTTTCTGGGGTAGTGTTGTACTATGTATATATATCTATATATAATATTCATAAATTTTATTCTTTAAGTTTTCACCCTTCTTATAGTTTCAAATAATTGTTAATGGTATTTTAACATATTAAAAATGTAGATAAAAAATAAAACAATTAATATACACGTGCAATAAGTAATACATTAAAGTATATAGGTATAATATACATATAGTGTATACACATGCAATTATTTACGTATCAAAATAAATTCAAAAAAATAATGTAAAATTAAATTAAAAATATGTAAATACATATTTAATTATGTTATAAATATAAAGAATTTGTACATGTAATAATAAATATTAAAAAAAAAATAAAATACAAAAAATATAGGTAAATATACCTATATGTATATGTAAAAATTAACATCTAACAAATTAATTTCTACAAATAAATAAAAACATAATAAAATTATTTATTAAATAACTAAGATTTTTTATTTTTTATTTAATTGAATCATTGTCTATTTTTTTCAATTTTCTTTTCTTTTTATTTTGGTTTCGTCACCTAACACCTGACTTGGACCAACGAGGTTCCACCTTTTGTTAACCCGAGGCCAACTTTACTTCTAGGACATCTGTAGTCTGTCAGAACACTCACCTACCCATCTTCTCTAATTCCTCACACCTTCTCCATGCTTTGGATCACCGCGAGCCCTTAACAAAACTTGTTCCCTATATAATCCTCCATCACACCATGACCAAAGATTGATCACATATTCATCAAGTGAATCAAATCCATAGATCATGTGACCCACTTTGCTCGGCTAAAAAATGGCACTCGCAACCAACGATTTATTTTTGAATCTCTCATTGGACATCTTAACCACTTAAAATCAGTGGCTGGTGAGGAAACCTTGGGACTGGGGGCTTCCCTCATGGATTTGAGGTGAGGATTAGGCGTTTGGAGGTCAACTCAAATTACCGATGGAGACTCTCCACTAGGTTTAAGCTCCCAGGTTCTCCAAGACCAGGTGAGCCTCCTTACCCCCTTTTTTAGTCTCTACAACCTCATAGTTAATCTAGTAACATATTCTAGCAGTTAGTTTTGTCTGATTTCATTTAACTAGATCAAAAACATAAAAAAATTAGAATGCCAGACACTAGGCTCCAACCTCTATTCCCTTATTCAATCCATTGTTTTGACTCACCACCACCTCCATCTTCTTTCCGTTCCATCTCTCTACATCTCAAACCATTTTCTACCCTTAATCATGCGAAGATTAGGAAGATCGGGTCCCTCATCTTCACCATACGCTCGAGACCTCTGCCCCACCCATCTTCTTATTTTTTGGTGTATCCAATGGGTCGTGATATAGCCCTCGCACCCCTTAATGTTTTTGTGCCGGCCCCTGCTGAATTGAACCCCATCTAAGGGGACTTTACCTCCACAACGTCACCTCTAGGTGCTCTCAGCAGATCAATATTGATATCTATCATTAGTGAGATTTGGATATAAGCGAGGCATCCATCTTTAGATGACCACCCAAAGGGTCCTTTTGGACCATATCTGAGCGTTGAATGCTCACCATAAATGAAGAATTAAGGGTTTGAATCTCGGCCATGGAGTGGATCTTCCACATTCTTCCAAGACTCCTTCCTATCATCAGATCAACAACACATGCCAGGTTCTCTAGCTACCAGTAGATTGAGTGCATGTGGAGCTGTCTGACCAGGTTGAGGATCTAATCTACGCCATCCAGCTGCGAAGGATTATCAAGCTATCACAACCCTTGGACCATTGATGAATACCCATTCGTTCACCTTTATTCCTTTATTTTGTCTTTGAATCCTAGATAAATGCATGTAAATATATCTATCTTGTACAAATTAGCACATTAACTGTTGAATAAAGTAGGAAGAGAAAAAGGGAAATAAATACATACAAAATAACATAAACAACTAGAAACTGTAGGTGATGAATACACTACATATACGACCAAACTAACACTAATTTATATACATTCTTACACATCTTAGAAGAAGATATTTTCAACACAAAACATGTAAATAAAAATACATAAAAAATATAAAAAATTTACACATAAAAATTATGCACAGTATGACTGGGACACACATATGAAAAAGCCTCAAACATAACATCCTATATTCATACTTTCTCCATATAGACTCAAAATTGTCCAAACTCACCTTTATCGTACTCTAAATTAAATTAAATTGGCAAATGGAGCTTGGTTAAGACCTTAATCAACCTAAGTCTAAGAGGAACCTTATAAGGTAGGATTAAGATTTTTCAGGTCCATTGGGACTTAATTCTTTGAGTCCACTAGGCTATGAGGATATGTCATCTTGATGAGCCTAAGTAGAGCACTTAACAACGCACACATGACTCTCAGAGACAATGGCTTTACTTGCACCAGCACTTTACACATAGCTCTCCACAGATGAGGTGGTGAGGAGGCAGTTTCCTTTGGCTTGGGGTAGCATATGAGGGTAGTACTTCTAGGCAGAACCTCTCTTCTTCTTATAGTGAAGGAATTGCGTCTCAACTTGGTCTGGTGGTGATGAACTCTAAATACATGAGTTGTGGGTTGCAATAAATCTTCAAAAGAGGGATAGTCTACTTGCTCAAGAGGAAAAACTCCTTATGTATATATGTTGCACCATGTAGATATGTTGTACATATGCACATCGAAAAAATGTGCAAAGAAAGAAAAAACTCCAAAAAAGTGGTGGGTCAGATTGAAAATTTAATAATCTCACCGGAGTGTATATAGTCAAATAAAGCAAAGCTTATGTTACACATGACCATCTCATGAAGCTTGCAGCGGGAGACTCAGCTACACTGGTTTGAGCTCCCTGGGATACATGGCTACACTGGTCATGGTCCATTCTCTTCTCCCCCCTCTTCTTGAGCCGATTGTACTTGAACTTATAAGCCAATACCCCGCTCCTTGAGGAAAGAGTTGCTAGACCGAGGCATTAGAGTTACTGGGTTGAGGGAAGTTGTTTCTTTGTCACTTCTGAGGTGGGGAGCTAGATATGATTTACACAGTACAAGGAAAGATTCATGGTCATTAGAGTTTGTGTATGTAGACTTGTTCTTATCTGGTTTATTGAGGAGTCTTGACCATAGATTAGTGGAACATAGAGGCTGTTAAGTTTTAAGATTAAGTCCAAATAAGGTTCCGACAAATTAATAATCCAAAGGTCTGACTGAGCTCTATATTTCAATTTAACGAAGGAAAGTTTAATAATCAGCCTTGATTTTCCATCTTTTTCTTTTCTTTCTCTTCTTTCACTTATTTTTCAAATAAGTGTTTGCTAAGGGACTAGCAAAACTAAGTATAGGGGGAGATGAATCCTCATTCATCACTCTTTATTCCTTTATTTTAGCTAGAAATCTTGGCAAAATACCATGTAAATATTTTTAAATAAAATAAATTGTCAAAATGCATGCTTCATGTAAATAGTCATAATTAGCATGTTTTTGTGTAAAAATAAAGGAATAAAGAAATAAAGAAAAAGAGGGAAATATTTAGAATAAATATTGAGTTACCCGAACCTAAGGTATATATATGTACATAAACCTATTTATTTTCTCCTTGTAAATACATAATAAAAAATAAATAAAAATATTTCATATACTAAATTTAATGTTATAAATAAAAAAAATATAAAATTGGGATAATTGTAAAAAAATAAATAATTTAAAATAAAAATAAAAAATACATAGGTACATATACATGTATATAATATAATGTATATACTTAATTTATTTTTCAAAAAAATAAATAAAATCACTAAAAAATACTTTGAAAATAAATAAACATTTTCATGTTGAAAATATTTTGAAATAAAATCATTTACTATTTTTTATTTAATTTACAAATAATTAATAAATACTAGTTTCTGATTGGTCCACGCGGGATTGTTGACCCCCGGTCAACTCCCCCCGTGGACCACTCAGGATCCGGACTTCGTTTCGACCTGACTTCTCGCCTTTCTACCGAATCATTTCGCCTCCCATTTACCTAAATCCGTAGCTCCAATTACATCCCCTTTATCTGTGATTAACGCTCGCTTTTCTCTTTAGGGGTTCGTGCATCGGATTGCGCGCCCGACTCCCATCTTCCCGGACCTTCACTCCTATATAGCCTCGCCTCCCATAGCATTTCCCCAGACCTTCGGCCACCATCTTCGATCCTCGTGACCTCCACCTTCTTCCTCGAGTAACAGCGAGTGCGGAGGGTGTTGCAGAGAGTGATTGGAGGTGTTTACCCTAGGTCTGACGACCATCGTCATCGAGCTCCGCCACCCGCGTAGCCCCAGCCTCTAGAGGCATTGCTCCGTCGAGGCGAAGACCGTAGGAGACTCAGCATATCCAACCTAGACGCTTCTGAGCATCAGGTACTTTCCTTAGTTTCTAGATCATCATGTAACTTTAATCCTTCCGATCTTGCTCCGCCAGCTCCGCCCCAGTGGCCGGAGCCCCATCACCCCATCCTATCCATATAGATAGACTCCTCGACTCATCGTGACCCTTCATCCACGATCTGATCACTTCAATCTTGGCTATCCGAGCCAGGGTTGGTCTCGGTCCCTTCCGCCGCCTTTGTCGGGACCCCCCTTCACCAAATCACCCCGCTTCCCTTGGCTTTTTCTCAAATAACCCAAGCCGGAGTCATCCTCCGAGCACGAGCTTTCTCTTGCAGGTGAATAAGCGCGAGATACCCCCCTTTGTCGCATCTTGCATCCCTCGCCAGAGTCGCCCAGGTCCTCCCTCCCTCGTTGGAGGATCGGACCATTGGGAGCTTCATCTACCAACACCATCTGACGCGGAGCGTCATCGCAAGACGAACCTTTCTTCCCGATCTTCCATCAGACGCTCGGAGCACTCCCAGCTTGTCGGAGAAGTTCGTCCAGGAGGAGTTCATCCAGAGCAGCTCTCTACTGTCGGATCGCTCCTCGCTTCCAGACATCATCCGAGCCGTCCATCGCCTTCCTCTGACAGGCCGTTAGGTCCACGATCTGACGGCTACGTGCACCCCACGTTCACCCCTCGTCCGGAATGTCAGATCCTCTAGGAGGCAACATCAGAGCCGCACGTCCATAGCCACTCAACACCTGACACCTGGCCCCCACGTGCCCCGCACATGCTTTGGCTGGGTAACTTGCGCCCGACCCCTGCATTTTATTTCAATTTCTGTTTAGCCTATTAAATAATTTAGTACACTTGGATATTTTGCATATCAGGATCTGTAATTTCTTGTATTTACACTTTATCCCTTCTTTGTGGATGCACGTGCTTCGACATGTGATTTTGTGGGCTTTTTGCATGTTTAGGGCTGAGTTTTATGAATGTTATGAAATGATCTTTATGTTTTGAATATTGCATATATTCCCCTGTGCGTACAGTATTTGAACATGTGTTGAAATTTATGCGCATTTTGCACTAAACCCCTTATACTTTCTTCACATGTTCCAATTTAGCCCTTAGAACTTTGTTTCTTTACACTTTAGTCCCTGGGTGCTGTGCCTTGTTTTGTGATTGAATAAAATATCAAATCAACTCCAAATTTGGTGAAATTTGGAAACGTGGCTCCTGCCACTGTGTAAAATTTCACTAATTTTTTGGGTCATTTTTATTACTATTTGATATTTTTAAAAAAATCAAAAACCCCTACTTTTGCAATGTTTGGAATATAAAATCAACTAAAAATATTAAAACCCCCCCAAAAATTCTAAAAAAAATTAGGTATTGTTGGTTTTAGTGTTGTCTTGCTTCATTATATTTTTTGCATAGTTTGGATATATAAAACCACTAAAAATTAAAAAATAGTAAAAATCTTATAAAAATAGTTAAAAACTCTAAAAATAAAAAATGCAATTTTTGTTTCCGTAGATTAGTTTTCATTTCTAGTTTTCATAAAAATTATCTCCAGATTTTATTAGGCTATTTATCTAGTTTTAGTTATCCTTTCAAATCTGGCTGCACATTAGTTCACTATTTTTGCCCTTTTCTTTTTTTAGAAAATCAAATAAAAATCATAAAATTATGAGAAAATTACCAAAAATACTTAAAAAATCGCAAAACCAAAAAATATTTTTATTGTAATTTTTGGATTCATTTTTATATGTTGATTAAATTGTTGATTGTGTCCTTTTTGCCTTTTCCTTATTTTCTTACTAATTAAAAATACAAAAAATTTAAAAATATATAAAATCCACCAAAAATATATTTTCTTATTTAATTCATTTTCGACTACTTTGTAGGCCTCTTTGGCCAATCCATGCTCCTTGTGTTCGACCCTGGTCGCTAACCAGGTTAAATAAATAGCGAGACCGCTATTCGGATTTTATTCTGATTACTTTGATTTTGGTGGTCTGATTTTCTTGATTGACCAAGCCTCACTATTCGGGTCACAGCGACCTTTGATTGATTTTTACCTTAGCCTGATAGTGAGTGGACTATTTCGGTCATCAGTCCTCAATCTAACTCATTAGATATTCATCGAAGCACCAACCTCTATGATTCAATAATTGAATCAACAACTGTATGATCATTAAGATGGCCATGGTACATAACCCTAATTGTACTAAGGGACCTATTATGCAAATTATCTATTCTTCATTTCAAATCAGGGAATGATATTCACAATATTGCATAATGGCTCGCCGTGGGCTCACATGTCCAACAGATATCCCAAGACTCTAGCATGCTCCATCGCTTCCTAGTGGCTCAAGAGGTTTCAGGAGGGTTTCTGCAGCAGCTGATACCCACAGATGAGTTTGGGCCTTGTTAATTGAGGCCTGGATCTCCGACAAAGCTCGGACACCTATAATAACTTGTAGCCTTGATTTGCTTCAGAAGGAGCCTAGAGGTTGTTGTACCTATTCAAATGGATCCTGGGATTCAACAAGAAAAAATGGTACATAATAGAAAAATGGGTGAAGTCAATGGGTCTTCGGTAAAGATGGAGGAAAAAGACTTGATTCACCAATCTATGCAATATTGGTTGATATTGATAGATGGAGCAGATGCAGAAGAGATCAGGGAAGAAGATGTGGTGGTTTGGGTGGTCGGAGGCACAATGGAACATAAGATATGGTGACCAGTGCTCTATGCTCTGGAGAAGATATTTTTTATTTTTGGCTAATTCGGATCAAATCAAACGAAATAAAAAGCTAACCAAGACTGCTGACTACACTACAAATAGAAAAGACAAGGATATAACATCTCACATGACTGGGATCAAGGTTGGGAGCAGAAGTCATAAGAAGAAGCTCCATCGAGGTTGAATCATGATCCCTTCTCCTTCTCCTCGCCTCGAGTTACAGGCAAATACCTCTTGTCACTATGGCTTCTATCTAGGAAAGAATCTAGGGGTTATAGTGGTGAAATTGGATTGGCTTTTCAAAAATGGCGGAGGAGATACTACATAGGCATTGAATGAAGAGGGGATCTTCACATAAGGTTTGCCGTTCGATCGAGGGTTGACTGAAGCGATTCCTCAATGGCATGAAAATTGAATCTTTGGCGAAGAAATTTCATTAAGGAGACATGGGTAGAAGAGGCCTAGATTGATCAGAAAAAATTGGCGAAGAAGGGGAAAATTCATGTTGGGGACTGATCTAAAGGGGGACTTGAGATTTGACTTAGGTCAACCCAAGTAACGTCTTGGTTTGTCCATGTGGATGAAGTCAGAATAAATAGGACAGAAAATAAAAATAAATGAAAATAAGATAAAAAATGATTTTATTAATTAAATCTTAAAACATGAAGGTCGTTTCTTATTTAATATACTATTTTAGATGATTTTTATTTATTTATATCGACTTATTTATTAGGTGTTAATATTTACATGCACATATATATTGTACATTTTGTATATTTTATATTTTATTTTTATTTTATATGAATATTATTTTAATTACATAATATATATTAAACTAATATTTATTATGTGTTACATATTTTAATTTTATTTTATAATTTTGTTTATGTATGTAAATAATTACATGTATACATATTATAGGTTTATTATACCAATTTATTAGACTATATCATTTATTTTGGTTTCATTTTAATCTTTTTAATTCATGTTTTTTTTGTATTTTTACTATATATACAATTACTTTAGAATATAAAAGGGAGGAACAATGAAAATAATTATATCAAATAATATTATATAGAGATGCCTCAATATAATGGTGCCCCCAAATTTGGCTTTTATATCTTAACTCCACCTTCATTCGATAGATAATTTAATTGGAGATACAATCAAAGTGAGTTCGATGATTTTGAGTTCATATAAATGAGATATTGATCAATGAAGTTTTGTTTGTGGCTTTTTCCTTTGTGTGTACCATGCACGCATTGCATAATTTTATCGTCGATGATTTTTGTATTTTTTTATACATTATTATGTGTAAGTTTCATGTAGGAAAAAATTGAATTTGAAGTGTATATGCATACATATAAAATAATGTAAAAATGGAATATATGTACAATGTATTAAACACTTATGGATTCCAGGGTTCTGTGTATAATTATCTGTATTATTCTACCCTTATCTCTCCTTACTTTATTCCTTGTTGACCTAGAAAATATTGACCTGGTCTTGGGATTTAGGGACATTCAGTATCTTTAATACTTCATTTATTTTCTTTTATTTTATCTATTTTTTTATTTAGTATTTAATTATAGGTATTTACACACTAATTACATACCAAGGTCAGATGTTAATCATGCAAGGTCATGATATTTACATGTATTTAACTAGGAGTTTAAGGCCAAAATGGAAGAATAAAGGCAGGTGAATGGCTATTCATTATGCAGCTCCTCATATATCTCCACCAATATGACCAAGTCCCACCACTCATCCATATTGGACTAAACAACTTCCATCATAGTGGTTGATGAATAGCCATTCATCTACATTTATTTTTCCATTTTGTATTTAAATCCCTATAAAACACGTAGAAACATCAATAACTTTCACCCATTAACATTCTTTATTCATTTGTAAATAATACATAAACATTTGAATTTAAATCTAAAATAAAAAAATACATAAAATAAAAATATATGAAGTACCAAAGATACTGAATGGCCCTAAACACCAAGACCAAGTCAACGACTAGGAATAAAGTAGGGGGAGATAAGGGCAAAACACTGTATATAAAACCCTAATTATCTATACTGAAAATAACCATTTTTACTCTATTTTATTCTTCATTCTGCACACATTAAATAACAATATTTTCAACATGAAACTTGTTATATATAGAAAATTAAAAAATAATTGATAAGAAAAATAATTTATAGTGCAACTGGGATACGTAGATGAAAAATACGTAAACCTAATTTTACATATCTATATCTTCTCCATACGAATTGAAGTTAAACCAAGCTTTCCTCCATTGTATTCCAAATTAAATTATCTAGTTAATGAATGTATTTTCATGAAAAAATGAGCTAAGATACAAAAGCCAGCTTTCCGGGGTAGTGTTGTACTATGTATATAAATCTATATATAATATTCATAAATTTTATTCTTTAAGTTTTCACCCTTCTTATAGTTTCAAATAATTGTTAATGGTATTTTAACATATTAAAAATGTAGATAAAAAATAAAACAATTAATATACTTTTGCAATAAGTAATACATTAAAGTATGTAGGTATAATATACATATAGTGTATACACATGCAATTATTTATGTATCAGAATAAATTCAAAAAAAATAATGTAAAATTAAATTAAAAATATGTGAATACATATTTAATTATGTTATAAATATAAAGAATTTGTAAATATAATAATAAATATCAAAAATAAAAAATAAAAAATAAATACAAAAAATATAGGTAAATATACCTATATGTATATGTAAAAATTAACATCTAACAAATTAATTTCTACAAATAAATAAAAACATAATAAAATTATTTATTAAATAACTAAGATTTTTTATTTTTTATTTAATTGAATCATTATCTATTTTTTGCAATTTTCTTTTCTTTTTATTTTGGTTTTGTCACCTAACACCTGACTTGGACCAACGAGGTTCCACCTTTTGTTAACCCCAGGCCAACTTTACCTCTAGGACATCTGTAGTCTGTCAGAACACTCACCTACCCATCTTCTCTAATTCCTCACACCTTCTCCATGCTTTGGATCACCTCGAGCCCTTAACAAAACTTGTTCCCTACATAATCCTCCATCACACCATGACCATATATTGATCACATATTCATCAAGTGAATCAAATCCATAGATCATGTGACCCACTTTGCTCGGCTAAAATATGGCACTCGCAACCTTCGATTCATTTTTGAATCTCTCATTGGACATCTTAACCACTTAAAATCAGTGGCTGGTGAGGAAACCTTGTGACTGGGGGCTTCCCTCATGGATTTGAGGTGAGGATTAGGCATTTGGAGGTCAACTCAAATTACCGATGGAGACTCTCCACTAGGTTTAAGCTCCCAGGTTCTCCAAGACCAGGTGAACCTCCTTACCCCTTTTTTAGTCTCTACAACCTCATAGTTAATCTAGTAACATAATGTAGTAGTTAGTTTTGTCTGATTTCATTTATCTAGATCAAAAACCAAAAAAAATTAGAATGCCAGACACTAGGCTCCAACCTCTTTTCCCTTATTCAATCCATTGTTTTGACTCACCACCACCTCCATCTTCTTTCCTTTCCATCTCTCTACATCTCAAACCATTTTCTACCCTTAATCTTGCTAAGATTAGGAAGATGGGGTCCCTCATCTTCACTATACGCTGGAGACGTCTGCCCCACCCATCTTCTATTTTTTGGTGCATCAAATGGGTCGGGATATACCCCTCACACCCCTTAATGTTTTTGTGCAGGCCCCTGCTGAATTGAACCCCATCGAAGGGGACTTTACCTCCACAACATCACCTCTAGGTGCTCTGAGCAGATCAAGGTCGATATCTATCATTAGTGAGATTTGGATATAAGCGAGGCATCCATCTTTAGATGACCACCCCAAGGGTCCTTTTGGACCATATCTGAGCGTTGAATGCTCACCATAAATGAATAATTAAGGGATTGAATCTCGGCCCTGGAGTGGATCTTCCACATTCTTCCAAGACTCCTTCCTATCATCAGATCAAGAACACATGCCAGGTTCTCTAGCTACCAATAGATTGAGTGCATGTGGAGCTGACTGACCAGGTTGAGGATCTAATCTACGCCATCCAGCTGTGAAGGGTTATCAAGCTATCACAACCCTTGGACCGTTGATGAATACCCATTCGTTCACCTTTATTCCTTTTTTTTGTCTTTGAATCCTAGATAAATGCATGTAAATATATCTATCTTGTACAAATTAACACACTAACTGTTGAACAAAGTAGGAAGAGAAAAAGGGAAATAAATACATACAAAATAACATAAACAACTAGAAACTGTAGGTGATGAATGCACTACATATACGACCAAACTAACACTAAATTATATACATTCTTACACATCCTAGAAAAAGATATTTTCAACACAAAACATGTAAATAAAAATACATAAAAAATATAAAAAATTTACAAATAAAAATTATGCATAGTATGACTTGGACACACATCTGAAAAATCCTCAAACATAACTTCCTAAATTCATACTTTCTCCATATAGACTCAAAATTGTCCAAACTCACCTTTATCGTACTCTAAATTAAATTATCTATTTAATAAAGGTGGTTGCAGTAAAAATGGAGTTAGGATATAAAAATTGGCTTTTTGGTAACATTTTATTAAATACATATACATTTTACCCATTTTTTAGTGTTTTTACTCTTTTTATATTTTTAAATACATGTACATATCATGTAAAACATATTAAAAATAAAACATAACACAAAGTCATTAAGACTGCATTAAATTAAATAATAGAAAAATATATATGTATGATATACCTATAATGTGAATATCCATAATTAATTAAGTGTATAAATAAAATTAGAAAAATATAATAAAAATATGTAAATATGTATTTAAATATATTATAAGTATATAAAATATGTAAATATAATAATAACATTTAAAATACACAATAAAAATGAGATACATAATACATATGTATTTATGCCTATATTACATGTAAAAATTAACACATAGTAAATAGATCGATAAAAATAATAAAATCACCTAAAGATAGTACGTAAAATAAGAAACAAAATTCATGTTTCAAGTTTTATTTAATAAAGTCAGTTTCTATTTTATTTTGCTTTTATTTCTACTATTATTTCTATTTTATCTTCTTCTGGATAATGTAGAATAATGGGGAGGCAGAGTTAGTTGACATAGGTCAATTCCTCACCCCATCTTTGGATAGATTCATTCCTTTCATTTACCCAGTTTGTCCAAATTTTTGGGATCACCTCAGATCTCATATGCCCTCGAGTTCTTTAGCAATGTTCTTCGCAGAATGATCAGCTTTTACGTGAATTAATGCTCAACTATCGATCCGAGCAAAAACACTAGGTGAAGATCCCTTCTTAGGTAGATTTGCATATAATGTCTCCTCCACCATTTTTGAAATTCGATCCTTCTTATCCAACTTGTCTCCCTAAAAATCATTCTTGGATCTCTCCCTTTGTGACAAGAAGTGGAGTCTCCTGATTGGTGGAATGGAGGAAGTGCGGAGGAGGAAGTTCAACCATTCTTTTAGACCTCCCTCGTTGGTTCTACTCCAAACCTCTACAAGAAATGTGAACTCTTTATTTTAATGCTTCTTCAATTACTAGGAGTAGCAACAATCCAGAATCACATTTTATTTCACTTGATTTAGTCTATTTTAGCATAAAACCTAAGATCATAGTTCATTGTAGCTTTGTGATTTGACCTTTATTCACCGAGTTTCTGACTGTTGACTAACCCGCTGAGCTTCTCCACATCTTCGCCTTTTCATTCTTTGTCACCTCAACCCATCATCCACCCCTAATCCTGCACACATCCGAGAGATTACTGCTTCATCTATTTCTCTCAGTGGAGTACATCTGTCGCACCCATTTCCCTTCTTTTTTTAATATAATGATTCAAGGAGCATCACCCTCAACTCTAGAGTGCCCTTGTGCAAGATATGACCAAAGAGAACCCCTTGTGGGGCATGATTGACCCTGAATAGGAGCTCCAGGTCATCGAACTTCATTGAGCTTCTAGACTTCCACTGTTGAGATCTAGACCATTGTGGAATCATCCAGGGTTCATTTTGAGCATGCAACAGCCATGAAGACCCAACAATCAAAAGTTCTCTTGGATCAGAGCTCGCTAGGTGTGGTTTCTTCCCAGTTTTTCCAGACCCTTTACCAGTCGTTAGATGAAGAATAATAGTCCATGTGTACAATTACTGTTAGATAGATTGAGAAACACTATCAGATCAAGCACTGAGATCTAATCACAATCTCTCCACAACGAAGCGTCATCCCACCATCTTGCGGTCGCCAAATGGATAAGTAGATTCATCAACGTTGTCTGCCAGTGTGCACTTGGGTATTTTCCTCCACCTTATTTATTTTTTAGTATATAAGCATTCATATGCCATTGTAATAATTTTGTAATATTTATAGTAAGGACCCCAACCATTTGATTTATTATACTTTAGTCCATTCCATGTTAGCTCACGTTGTGTACGCATGAGGGGGCTAAAATTTTGCGTGAATCCCCTTTGTGTTTGATGTTATTATTTGGTCTGGGAACTTTGAATCTAAGTAGACAATATTTTGGAGATTTTTCATGCTTGGTCCTGTTGTTTCATTTATTTGCATTTATAACGCTATCAACGTGGAATATATTTTATTGCAAGAGAAATTGCATGTATGCCCTAGATTTTGCTAAATAGTTATTGCAGTTGCGTCCCTATATTGCATATTTAATTTTGGACTAGTTATTTAATTATTAAAAATATCATTTTATATCTAAAAAGTATAGGAAAAATATCTTAAGTCCCTAGAACCGTATATTATCACATACATTTTTTGCAATGCAATTAAAATTATTTTCCTTTTTCAAAATAAAAAAACCATGCATTTTCCTTGTTTATAACTTAAAATCAAAAAAAATACAAAATATTTTGAATAATTCCAAAAAAATTATCTATGTCTATTTAGCCATATTTTTATTTTTTAAGAATTTTTTTGCAAAATATTAAGAACAACTCCTAAAATTAGAAAACATAGAAAACCTCATAAAAATTACAAAAATCTTAAGAACATCACAAAAATAAAATTTGATATATTTTCTTTGTATTATATGCTATTTAGGAAAATGGAAATTGGGCTAATATGATTTGATAGATATTTATTAAGCTCATTTCAAGTTCCTTTGTTTTCTATTTTATATAGTTTGTGTATTTCCTTACTTAAAAATTTATAAAAATTCTCAAAAATTTCCAAAAATCACTAGAAATAGAGATAAAACTATAAAACCTAGAAACATTTTATTTTTGAAAATATGAGTTTATTTTTTATATTGTAAAAATTCAAAAACATCATATTTTATTCCTCCTTATATAATATATATTTATATTATATTATCTTTTATTTTTTAAAAAATAAAATTTTAAAATTTGCAAAATAAAAATCAAAAAATTACTTAAATTTAAACCTACAAAAGATTTTAAAAAATCCAAAAATTCCCTAAGTTGTTTATTAATTTTCCTACTCTACCTCACGTGGTTCTTTGTGGTTCAACCGCTACTTATTTTCACTTTACACATTTTTGTAGGTATAATAAATTCTAACTCACATACGGGTATTCTTAATCATTATTGTGGGTTAATTGTTGAAATTATCCGTTGGATTGGGTATTGAGAGGCGAGAGAGGCATTAATATAATAATTGCAAGATCTGACTTGTCAGACACCATAGGATCCTAGATGGGATGTTAGGTACGTCATCCTTTGTACCTTTCAAATGACGCCATTGTTGAGGAGCATCAAGTTGTAGATTAAAGAGTTGACATTTAGCAAGTTTTTCCATTGATCATTTCATTGTCTATTTCTCTCTTTATCCTATTTTTATCTGACAATATTTTGACTATCTTCTTGTTTGATTTTTTATAGGGTCCTGCTTATCGAGGGATGATTTCCTTCGATATTCAATGCACCCAAGAGCCGTGAAGACTGGTGGTTCTTCGTCCACCAGTAATGAGAATAATAAAAGATACAAGAAATCGAGCATAATTACCTTAGCATATGTTTAATTTGATTTTATGTGATAGAGATTTACTCATTAATGTTTTAATAATACATGACCCTATATATTGAACACTTAGCCACAAGTCCATTTCATCAGGATATTGCTCACATGAGAGACTTGATCGATTTTTCCTTCTTTTCATCACCTTCTGCCTTTATTCATCCCCACTTTTTCATTTGCTTTTATTTGTTTTCCATGATTTCTGTCTTCTACCTTTTTTTCTTTTACATATCGTTGAAAAATCCTTAGACTAGAGGACTTGTTGTTCGATTAAATCATGTATAAATCCTTGATAGAATTCCTATAGTCTCATGCATGGATCTAGTAACATTGAACAAGTTATTCACAATAATATAAGCTCATGTCTTAGGGTTGTTTTCTTTTTTGCATTACTGATCAATCGAGAACCCATGCAACGATAGTGTGATCTCACAAAGTGAGAGCATAATCGCTTATGTGATCGCTCATGAAGACCTTAATCAAATAAACAGTTAGCCCGCAATTAAAAGATATAACAATGTAAAATGGAGCGGGCTAAAATTTATTGAAACCAATATAAAAATGTATAGTACACATTGGGTGACGAACCACTAAGAGCTACGGGAATAGGCACACAATTAATGTCTATAAAGAATAAACATCAACTATTTTCTTTGTGTATTTTTGGGTTTTCAAAATTTTTATGGATTTTAAAATATATTTATTTTTTATAGATTTTTTATTTTATAGGTTTTTGCTTTTTAATTTTTAAATTCTTATTGTCTTCTTATATTTTATGATTTTTTGATACTTTTTCTTTTAATATGTAATAAGTATATAAGTGTATATATGTATATATACACAATAAAATGTATAATATGAGTAATATATGTATAATATGTAAAAAATATATAAAATTCAATAAATGTAAATAGGAACAATTCTTTGTATTTTTTTTAAAAGTATTAAACATATTTATAAGTATTTATAATAATAATACTTGTATTATTAAGTCTATAATTATACATAATTATATGTAAGCTATATATGATTTTCTATTTATAAATATAGTCAATAATACTAGAAAATTGAAAACAACTTGTTTTTTCTTTTTATATTTTTCTTTATTTTTGAAATTTTTCTGGAAAGTTTTACTAAATTTTAGGTACTTTTAAAGTATAAATACTCCAAAACAATGAGTAATTAAATATGCTGGATGTTTTAAGGTCTTAAAATTATGTAAATAGTCTAAAATTCCTTAACACTAATTTTAGTATATAGTTCTATGTATATATAAATATATAAAATTTAAAACTATTTATTTTGTTTTTTAAAATATTTTTGATTTATTAGGGTTAGGAGGTTTTTAAATTTTTTAAGGTTTTATTTTGCTATTTTTTATGATTTTGGTCTCTAGCTATATTAACAGTAATATACGATATATTTTTTGGAATTTTCCAATATGTTTTTATAATTGTTGGTATTTTTATTTCTAAACAGGGAATAATTAAATCATAATTGATTTTTAATAAATGGAAAATGCCATGAAATTTCAAATAGAAATATGGACGTGTTATAACATCTTTTAAAGCACATCAAATAATTTTTGCATGATTTATAAACCAAGAGAGCTATTTAATCCAAAAAGAAATGCACAAAATTAATTATACATGCCTAGTAGGGGTATAAATGCATGAAAAATATAAGTCAGTGGGCTACATGAAAAAGACTCATAAATATTTGAACTGAAATGTGAATTTTTATACTAAATAGAAATTATAAAAGCCGAGGCTATATAAATGAAATTTGCCCAACTCACGTAGGGGACTACATGAGCTACGGTGGTAGTGGACCAATGTGCAATTTACAACAATAACCACGACCCATTTACATATTTCATGCAACTTTTTGAACATAAATAAATACTTACATGACTAAATTACAAACCTACAAAAATCCAAGTGTTAATTATAAAATTACCCCTTTAAACATGCGCGATCGAAAGGCAGAGGTGCGTTCAATGGCAGGCCCAATGGCTCCAAATGGGCTTCGCTTCATTTAATATCAACATACAAATTTAGATCTAGGTCATGCATATGATCGAATGGTGATTAATATCCATTTCATCACCTTTATTCTTTCATTTGGTTTTTTATCCCTAGCTAAATGCATGTATACATCATAAATTTACCAAAAATCATTATATAAATTATACAAAATATTGTATAAAATATTATATATTTAATGTATTTAATTCTAAAAAAAATAATAAAGTAAGAAAATAAAAAGAAATGAAACACCATAGGTGCTGAGTGACCCTAGACTCGAGACCCAGTATTGTGATGACTCGGTCGAAGATACGCAGAAAACCATGTAACCTAATTTAGCTACCAAATATTTCTTTTTGGGAAATATTTTATTCAATAGTTTTTAATCTTCAAATAATAAAACCCTAAACATAAATATTGTAGATAAAAATACAAAGAAAATTGCAAAATTGATTTCAATGAAAAGTAATACACAGTGTGTCTAGGACACACAAAATAAAAACTTCACAAACAATTTCTTCTCTATACTATACTAAAATGGAAAAAATCACTTTAATTGTATATAGCTTTCAATAATCTATTTAATGAAGGTGGTAGCATTCAATTGGAGTTAAGATGCAAAAGCTAGATTTTGAGCTCTCATTGTGCAATATACCTATATATTATATTCAATATATTTATTCTTTTGTTTTTTCAATTTATTATATTTTTAAAAATTGTAAATATTATTTTAAGCACACATCCATAAGTAAAATAAATTAAAAACATTAAAACAAAATTAAAATAAATCAACTACTTTGATATATAACACACATATATACCTATAAAGAATATATATGTAACTAATTATTGTTCAAATAAATCATACAAATAAAAAATACCTAAATATGTAATATATAAAATACTTGTGATTATTAATAAATTATATAACACAAATTTAAAGTTAATACCCAAACGTATGTATATTTACCTATTATCAAACATGTACAATTAGCATATAATAAATTATCTCAATAAATAAATATATGCATTAAATACTACATAAAATTATAATCATTTTTTATTATGTAACTTAAAATTAATCAATTCATTGATATTTTTAATCTAATTTACACATTATCTTCAATATTCTTTTTTCTGGTTGGTCCACATGGACGTACCATGGACCTTCCTTTGTTGACCGAAGGTCAACTATCCCGCCTCCCCTTCTGACTAATGTCAAAACTCATAGGCAACCCATCTTATGCCATTTTTCACTCAACCTCCACACTTCCTTCGACCTCGAGCTCCTCACTTCTGCACATCCCCCATAACCTTCCTCTTGCCGACCTCTCCATCTCCACCTACCTTCGTTCCATCGTTGGCAACTATACCTCAAAGTCTGCTAACTCACCATCTTTAAGAACCACCCTCTCCACCTTTTTGCTTTTTGATCCTTCCTAGAGCCTTCTCATCCCCTCAGGACTCTCTTAAAGCTTGTCATTGGTGACAAGAATGTGTAGGTGGAGTATTGCAGCGACAAGGAGGGCTACTTGTGGAGATCTAACCATCTTCGGTCAAGTCTGCTGGAGGTTTTTCCTATCTGGTTCTTAGACCAGATGGAGTCTAGTTATTTGTTTAATTATTCTCATTTTAATCCATAATTTACTTTATGTATTTTAATTTCAATCAGTACTGCTTAGAATTAGAGTAATATCTCGATCTTTGTTGACTTGAAGCTCTAGCTATAGGTCTCATTCTTCATGACTCGACCTGTTTCTCAACCTATTTTCACTATCATTCCATTTCCCTTCATTTTCTACACAAAATACCATCTTTCCAACCCAGATCTCGCTCAGATCCGGTATAACAAGCTTCTCCAGTCATTCTTCGTCTGAGCTCTTCCGCTATCTCGCTCCCCATTGCTCCCATCTTCAACATCAGATCGAGGACGATGCCCTCGAGCTTATGGTCCTTTTTGTGCAGGTCTCGGGGTTTGCCATCAGAGCTCTTCAAGCTTCATCAAACATATTTGAGCTCTCCTACAGATGCGGAGGCATGCTAGCGATCTACAATAGCTACTAGAGCAAGGAAAGCACGACGGAGTACGGGGCAATCATCGTGTGAGAGAGACATGTCGTTCTTGATTTGCTTCTCCCATAGCTCAGAGATGTAAGATCATTCTCGCAGCCCAGATCTAATCAGGCCCGTTCAGTTAAGTTGAAGTGTTTCTCCTCACTCCGCCATCCGGTTGTCCATGTGGCAACAGAAGAACGATCCGATCACGAGCATTTAAAAGGTAAATTACAAGAACCCCATCAAACTTTTTGTATTTCACAAATAATATTGCAAATTTTTTGTCTCATTTAAAAAAAGCTATGGAAAAATTTCAAGGAAGCCCCTCAACTTTGTGTTATTTACAAGTAGGTCTTATGATAATTTAACTCATGCAAACCCACCACGTGATCAGGGTGTTTTGCACATGTATCCTAATTACAATTTAATATATAAAGTTTGAATGTGTTTTTGCTAATAGCCCCTCATATTTTTTAATTGCATAAATGCCCTACTAGCTTAATTATTTCTATGAATGTTTGTCTACTTTTAAAAATACTTCTAGCGCTCCAGAAATCATGAAAATTGTGGCTAAATGCTTGATGGCATGTTGATTCATGCTATATGATCTACTTTTCATTTCATTTCTATTTTATATTTATTGAAAATCAAAAGAGCACATTTGAATCCCTATTATCCTTAGAAAATACAAAAATATAAAACCAAAATTAAAAATTCCAAAAAAATACCTAGTATTTATTATAGCATTTTACAACTAAAGGCAAGAAGTCAAAAAATATAAAAATAAACTCTAACAATTAGCAAACCCCTGATATCCCTAAAATGCAAAATATTTATGAAAAAACCTAAAAATATTAGTTTCTATTATATATACATATTAATATTACTTTTTTAAAAAAAATTGAACTTATTTAGCATTTTTAAATCCCAAAACAATTCAACCTATTTATTAAGTCCCTAATTTTGTATATTTTGGAGTTAAATACCTTAAAAATTAGCAAAAAAACAAGAAAAATCACAAAAACAGAAAAAAAACATAAATATATACAAAAAAAATATTTAGTGAATTTTGACTGTTTATATCTCTATTTATAATTATAGTACTCCATATTGTATTATACCTTCATATATAGTTTCATATAATTAATAATATTATTAATTATTATAATACCATATAAATATTTTCAGTCTTGTTAGAAAATAACAAGGATTGTACTTTAGGTAATGTTATGATTTTTGTGAATATATTATATATATCGTTTGTATTATATATTATCTATATTATACATATTACATATATACCCTTATATATATCTTCATTATATAGGAAAAGGAAAAAGAAATTTAGAAATCAGAAAATATAAAGAAAATTATAGAATTTAAAATTATATACATTTAATATTAAAACCCCATAAAAAATTGTTGGATTAATTAACTGAATATTATACAAATATACATATATTATTTATTCATTGTCTATTTATAGATAATATTCCTGCTACACCGACTTGTCTCCCTATATTGGACCCCTACTTGTCAACTATACACATTCATCGTAGGCTTATAATAAAATTCGATTCACATCCATACTACATTACTTGATTCTTATACTGTGGGTTAATTGGTGAGTTAATCGTAGTGATTTCGAGAGCTGTCATCAAAGTGAATCAGTGGTACCACCTTGAGAATCACAAGACAATTTTTTGAAATTTATCGATTAATCAAATGGCTCTTCTACCAGGTAAGAACAAAGTGTAGCATTTATTTGTACATTAACTTGCTTATTTTTCCTTTTATTTTCTTCTATTTATTTTATAATAATTTGACTGTTCTAATCCACCTTTCTTTATTGATATTTATTGCGAGGGACCATGTGGCGAAGACGCTTCTTAGCAGGTGGACATATACAAGCTGCGAGGAGGTTAGCTCTTCTACTTGTGAGCCTACTAGGAGAGAGCAAGAGATAGGATTAAAGAGTGGAGAGGAGCAGACAATAACATAGATTTTTATTTTGAGAGGAGAGTTTCACTTTTATTTTTGTAAAGTAATTTGTAATAATTTGGACTCTTCCACACTTCACGAGGTCCATTTCCTAGGTGCCAGTTCACGTGTGGGTCTAATCATGGTTTTTCATGTTTTGTCACTTTTCTTTTATTTTGTTTCAAGATGTTTTGGGTTTTCTGCAATTCTTTTTCTTTATTTCTATGATTGAGCACCTAGATATAGGTTTGCTTGACTCGATAGTTAGGTCCACAAACTAATTATATTTGTGTGCCTATAGTTTACTAATCTTGGACTTAGTCAAAAACTAATTTCTAATTACTTGAATTTGGAACCACACACCATGAGAGATTGCAAGACCCAGTGTGGCAGGCATCGATGAGTCTCTAAGACCCAACACATGGAGCCATTTTTGAGTGATTAGCATTTGGTTCTTCTCGACAATAACAATTCTTATTTAGGATGCCTTATTGCTTGCATATCACTCATGTAGTATAGGTTTATATATATTCTGTTTCGCATCCCGTATGGACAGTGCTGGGAAGAACTATAAGTCTCCTTACTTTGCATGCATCATTTGATACGCGAGTGAGATTTCCACTCTCGTGTCCACTTCCATTACTTTTCCACCTTTCCCCCTTTGTTTATATCACTTTGTATTAAATGAAAAGTACAAAACAATCTCTAGGAAGTTTGCTATGAAAAATACTCAAAAATTAAAAATCAAAAATTAAAATAAGGGTCTGCTAATAAAACGTTGACCTTAATAAAAATCATAATAGCCATCATTGTATTTGGTTTATAAAGCCCTCGTTGTTTTCAGGCACCTTCCAGACTGAGTGAGATGCAACCCCCTAAGAAATAGAACCCAAAACCTTATCTGTGGCAACCTTGATTATCTCCTGGGTCGGTAAAGTATTGGTGATTCTATCACATGAGTAGGGACCTATAGAGGATGGTGCTTCCCCCTTCTATAGAGAATCCAACTTAGTCTGAAGTACTAAGATTAGGCCACGCCCTCATGGATGTTTATGTCTCATCGTTTTGCGTCTGAGTACCTCACTTGTAGGGGAAGTATTGGTTTCACATATTGGCTTTCTCCTCTATTTATTTTGATGAGTAGCTACCCTGGCATGAAATCAAGGACCTCAAAGTGCAAATAACACATGTTATAAAGAGGCAGAAGAGGAACGAGGTACTTTCCTAGCAGTATACACACTCCTATAGGGATAGTGCCCATAGGTACCTATTATAATATATGGCAAGAAAAACAATAATAAAATTGAAAATATAAAAATAGACGAACTCATATGGCTTGACTTGTGTTGAGTTGGTGAAGACTAGTAACCAATGGCGCAAACTAAAATATCTATGGTTTCCCGGTAGAACCCTATTTCAACCAAGTTCCAGAATAGAGAAGGGATTTTTCGCACAACTTGATCAAGGGGCGGGTCCGACTTGTATATTGTATTTGGTCGAAGAACCAATTGGCAGGTTGGAGTAGTAGGAAAATGGGTCAGGAAGAAGTCCTTCCGCGTATCCTATGAGAAGGATCTTTCATGCTTGTTAGTTTGATTTTGATGGTCACCTACGCTCATTTATCCCTAAGCCAAGAAAGCCTGGTACGGCCTATTACCCTTAGGGGGCTATTGGAATCATATCCATTTTGCCTTCTGTGTGCTTAAGTCAATCCATACCTTAAAATTCACCAAAATCAATGTCTGATTGTCTCCCTGGGCTCCGAAGGTGGCATTATTATGTAAAACTAAAACTCGTTTGGTGTTTGTTAGACTTTAGTCAAGTTTGAAGAACAGTCCCGCATATTTGTTCCTTTTTCATTCATCTATTTTATTCCTAATTTGACCCCCGCCCACTTCAAGCCTTCTACTATTTTTCACTCCATTTATTTCTTGTTTGTATATGTATCATTCATCTTTCATCGATCTGCCTCTTCATGATTGAAATGGCGACTCATGGATGGCATAGTCGGGACCCCACCATCACCAACATTGAATGCATGCACTGTGATTTCTGTGAGCCAAGTTCGGACTATGCAAACTGATCTCCAAACTCCTCGCTTTCTTGAATAATCTTGGATCACTCTTGTCTCAAACTCTGCCCATTTCGGATGGCAATTGATTTCACTCCTTACACTCAACCATCCTTAATGAAGTTCTATGTTGACCTTAACACATGACAATTCTCTACATCTGGTGCTTCAATACAGACTGATCAGGGCATCATTCCATGTGCAGATCACGAACCTAATCTGGAACCAGAAATTCTTTCAGATACATATTTGGATATTGAGATGGCTCCTATAGGAAAAGGGAAGGGATCGTAGCACCCACTGCAGCCACAACCAGAGCAAGGCCAACAAAACCAGAATGAAGTGAATGTCTAACTTCTCACCTTTATTTAGGCGATTCAACAGCATCTCACTAACCAAGAATTGGTCCAGGTCGCCTTCCAAGATATGCTTAATGATCTGAGAAGAAGGAGAGACAACCCAAGAGGAGGAGGAGAAGAATAGATTGAGGCCATGGAGGCCCAGCAGATGAAGCCTGAGAAGAGATGCCTAAGACCACCCTCAAGGAGACCTACAACCCTGGAGAGAGCCAACTGACCGAGTGGATCCAGATACCAACGGTCCATGCGCATTTCGAATTGAAGCCTCAATTCTTGGGCTTCTTCTCACCTTCCACAGGAACGTTAATGAAGAACCTTATATTCATGTGGAACAATTTGCTCGCATATGTGGTACAATGCACTACCCTAACATACCATTAGGTGTAGTCAAAATGATGACCTTTCCTTGCATCCTTCCAGACAAGGCACTTCGTTGGATCAACCATCTTAGGAAAGTTATCACCAAATGGGAGGAGCTGAAGTCCACCTTCTTGCACAAGTTCTACCCACTAGACGGTTGAATCATATGCGGACCCGCATTACCAACTTCACCAAAGCCATCCACGAATCCATACATGAAACTTGAGAGATTTTTACAAATTTATATGATAAATGTCCCATCGTGACATTCCTAGGACCAACCTCATCCACACTTCTTCAGGAGACTGACGAATGAAAGCCAGAAGCTCGTGAATGCTGCCTATGGTGGATCATACTTCAACAAGTATGAGGACATCATCTGGAAGATCTTCAAGGAATTAGTTGAGGGGGAGACTGTCTTGTCATCGTCCCATGCATATTAACGTCATCCACATAACATCCAGAATCTAGTTCATATGATAGCTTCTTACAAGTCGGACATGGACAAGAGCTCCAATTTGATCATCATAGAAGGCCATATGCCCATGTTGGATATTATCGAGAAATTATTACGGGACCTTGAGAAGCTATTTGTGATCGAATAGAGGACTCAACATATGGATAAATTGGATAAGATAACCAAGTTGTTAGAGATGCTACTGAGCACTATTAGCACCTGCCAGTCCATGTTTGCAATGACTTCGACTCTTGCTATGAAGAAGGAGCCCTCATCACCTCTACCTCCTCATGAGAGTCCCTCTCAGCCAGTGGTTCAACACGTTTTTTAAGTGCAAGCCCTCGAGCATACATCGCCTCAGCAGTCGCAACTGCAGCTTGTGGTTTATTAGCCTGAGCTCCAGATCTTACTTTATCATTGCTCTCCTCCTATACCTATCATTCAAAGGTGAATGGCATATGGAGAAACGATGCACAACTGGCCCGTACTAGGAGATAACAACATGGCCAGTCTATAGGCAACCACCCATTTCCTCAACTACAAGGAGGGATATTTGTCCAAAACTAGCCTCAACACCATTGGTAGTCTCAATACCAACATAACTGAAGTTAGAACCTCTACCAACAGCCACAATACCGACCACACCAGCATAATCAGCAATACTTGATTGTTCCTTATCACAACCAACCTACTTAACATCATCAACAGTACAACCCTTCTCCTTAATACCATAATCAACTTTCCTACCCATGTCCTCCACACCATTAGCAGTATCAACGTCGTCAGCATGTTGAACCATCTGAGGTTGCTCCAGTGAACGCTGCTTTGGACTAGTTGGCTCAGCTGGTGAAGGGCGTTGCTAAAATGGCCCTGAATCTTGAAAACCTCACCATCACCAAAACTCCTATTTTTTCATAGGTGGAGGATGACCTCAATAAGTTTATGAAGAAATAACATGTAGCATGCGATGTTATTTCCTATCTAGTAGTTTTAGATGTGCATGATTTTTTATCTAATGATGTCACTCTTAGGAGAACTCGAACCTTGTAGCTGACTGCCACAATGAAGGGGAAGAATAAAGCTTCTCCATATGAATCATCATCTTCTACAATAGGTGATCCAACAACTGGGCCGGTTGAGGAAGAAGAAGATGGAGGACAAGCACCAGAAAGAAAAATTCAAAAAAAATTCAAAATAAAAAACAACAAAAAGATAACGGAAATAGCAACTGAAGCACCACCACACTAGGCACCGAGGGGACCGCACCTGCAGCCACCTCGATGCCAGCCAATGGAGCCAGCTTGTAGATTTTGCGTGTACATATCTCTTGGATGATTATATTCCTTTCAATCATCCATTTATACAACATGATGTGGGCACCGATTTTGATGTAAAAAAATATTTCTACTTTTGGTTTTTTGTAAATATTTCATTTCCCGATGTTTTGAGAAAATCCAAAAAATAGAAATCTAAAAACTACCTCGTCTGACCCTTACATGGTTTAAATTATTCAAAATCTTATTCTAGAAATGCCTCTACTTGATGCCATCAAGTACATGCCAAACATTAAGAAAGGTCTGAAAGAAGAATGTACTTCAAAAAGACAGACACATTGAGCCTAGAAAAGAAATGTGAAGCATATACTGACATCAGAGACTGTGAACGCAATCAACAATCTCTTGACCAAAAAGAAAGACATGGCAGCCCCTCTAATCAGATGCCAGATGTTCAACAAGGCGTTTGATTGAACACACCTTAATAGTAGATCATTAATCAACCTGATGCCTACTTCAATGCTCAAAGAATATGGTTTGGGATCGCTTAAGTCCACAAGAATGATTCTGTAGTTCGTAGATACTTCAATCAAGCAGCCTCGAGGAATTTTAGAGGATGTCATTGTCACCATTCAGTTAATATCATTCCCTATGGAGTTCATTGTACTCG
This sequence comes from Ottelia alismoides, assembly GCA_037367405.1. Taxonomy (NCBI): domain Eukaryota; kingdom Viridiplantae; phylum Streptophyta; class Magnoliopsida; order Alismatales; family Hydrocharitaceae; genus Ottelia; species Ottelia alismoides. Next base: position 483,000 of record JAZKJV010004679.1, read on the forward strand.
ATATGGACTCCTCGGCTCCTCTTTTGCATACTCTGATATTCTTTGGATGACTGTTCCTTCGAACAAATGAAGTGTTGGTGGATTATGTCACCAATAAAATCTCCTTTTATTCTAGCAGTGACAAGGTGCCTATTGAGATGATACATGTGCCAAAATCGATTGAATCTACATGAGATGAGAGTGAGCTGATAGAATAACAAACATAAGAGTGTGATTTTCTTGTTGAAATCTGTGATACAAATATTCTTATGGATGATATCGAAATCCATGAATTCCTATCCATGGATGAAAGAGTGGAAAACATAGTCAAGTTCCCAGATGTCCTTAATGATGAGATTTTTGTTGAGTTGCATGAATAATACATCTTTGGCCATCTTTTCTTGGTAGAGTACGAGGAAATCATTGAAAAATTATGTAAAAAAGATTATGTCATCAAAGAATTCTATGCAACATTGGATTCAGAGCTCACCCTACCAATGGTGGATACATTACAATTGAAAGATATGACGCCATCGCCATGTATAGTAGTTGAAGTCACCACTGACCTGAATCAGACATTGCATGAGCTCAAACAACATACGACGGACATGAAATACGTCGTCCTTACGGGTGAGCCAAAAATTTTCCCCGTGATCGTAACTTCCCATTTGACATAGGAACAAGAATCGCAGGTCCTCGAAGTTCTCTAAAGAAACCACATGGCAATAGGAAGGAAGATTTCATATATCCATGGGATCAATCCGTCATTATACTTGCATCGCACATATCATGAAGAAGACAACCAGTCATCTGGAGAGTTCCAATGCAAATTGAATCCAAATCTCTAGGAGGATGTGATGAATGAAATAAGCAAATGGTGTGATGCAAGATTGATATATCCCATCTCAGACTCGAAATGGGTGAGTCCCTTATATGATGTCTAAAAAAAATCAGGGATCACCATGGTGAACAATGATAAAGGAGAGGAGATCGCACCTAGAGTTCCAACATCTTGGTGTGCCTATGTGTTAGCCATGTGAGCCCAACGAGAACTATTCCTACAATAAATGTTATTGTAATATTTGATTTACCAATAAAAGTTATTGATTTTTTTCTCCCTATCTAAGATTAAATGAATGGATGCACTATAAGGCCCTTCTTTACAATTATTGTTATGTACCATGTCCATCTTAGTGATCATACAACTGTTGATTCAATAAGTGAATCATAGAGGCTGGTGTTTGAATGAATACCTAAGGAGTTAGTTGAGGACTCATAAAGGACCATCCATTAATTGTTAAGAGATGATATTCAACTTGACTAGGAGATGGCAATCTTTTCTCACTAGACCGATATCTGATCGACCTCTTGATGTAGGTCCTCTACTTGGGAATGGAGATTCTGAGGTGTCAGATTAGTTAGGTCAAGGAGTTGACTCAAAGAAATCGAGATAATCAAAGTTCTATGTCGTATACTATCACGATATATGCATACATCCTCTGACTGGAGACAGATGTTTTGCTATATGTCTGAGTGCGTACATTTGGCAGACCAATAGGTTGATGACCTAACCAAGGTCTATACACCGACGAGCTGGTGTGCATATGAGCGAATGTGAGTAATACAAACTCTCAAAGGGATCATACATGTTCACTTTTGAATAGGAAGACACGAGCTCACTCATGAGGTATTGGGACCGATCAAATTCCATGTATGGGCATCACGCTTTGGAAGCATGACATGAATTTGTAGGTATGATATATTCTTTTGGAAATCATATGATCGATACCGACACCCAATGATCAATTTGATAAACTTGATGATGAAAAACTAAAGATGACAATCTAAAAATTGATCTATATCTTCGGGTTTATCATAGATCTTCCAATATGCAGGATGCACGTGTTTTAGGAATACTGGAACGCCACACCCGATCTAGATGTAAAGAGGTTGGTGTATCAATCAGGTGGATTTTAGCAGAAAATTTAGTTTTATTATTTATACTCTTAAACTAATGTGTATAGCGAATAAGTACGAGAGTGCAATCTCAGGGAGGAAAATTGTTGGAAACTAGAGTTGAATGGTAGAGAACTAAGTTGTTATTTGGTTTCCTAATTTTTTATGTATTTTTAGGTAATTTTCTGAATTTTTATTTTATTTTATGAATTTTATATTGTTCTTTTATAACTTTTAAGTATTTTTTAATTTTTTTTAATTTAGAAAATGTTTTATAATTTTTATTTGGTTTTATTTTCTTATTTTCATGATTTAGTTTTTTCCAATTTTATGAAGTTTTAGAAGTTTTTATGATTTTTTTGGATTTTGTATTATTTTTAAGTTGAAAATAATGTTTTTTCTTAAAAATTGTGTAGTATTTTTTATTTTTAAAATCAATATGACAATATTTTTATTAGAAAGTAGGTGAAATTATCTTTACAATGATAGGTTGTGCATATTTTTGTGAATTTTCTTTAGTTAGTTAAGATTTTTCGAAGTTTCTATGTATTTTTACATTTTTTATTTGTTTTGTTATTTGATTTTTATTTTTTCTGTTTAATACGTAAAATAGAGAAAATATATTGAGAGTAATTTTTGTTATATTTTGAAGGTGTTTATATATTTTTTATGATTTTCAAAGTTTGTTGTATTTTTATATTTTTAAATGATTTTTGAAAATAGAAAATATTTTTATTTTGCAAAACATATTGTATAATGTATAGAGTAAAATATATTATTTATAATTATTTTTATTTTTTTGTATTTTATATTTTTTATTATTTATTATAATGTGTATTGTGTATATATATAGTTTATAGGGTTATGGACGTAGTTTGTAGAAAATACAGAAGCCGTTGTGCAATTGTTCAACATTGCACACGCTACTCGCGTGGTCACTCAATTACAAGGTGGGGAACCCGTTCGTAATTCAACAAAAGGCTGGGGTTTTATATGCAATTATCGTAAAATATCTTTTGAGGCACGTGCATCATGCATGATTAAACCTACCAAGGACCTGGTCGTTATATTGATAAATTCAAAGGGTGTCCTTGTTAAAGTTCCCAAAAAATCTGGCGGGCACTTGCGAAGCACGTGCACCGCTTCTGGCTCAAACGATGAGGTGGCTCGACGTCTTTGGCTGGGACACGTGGGAGATCTACAGCCGTACGATCAAGGATGATCATGCAACTCCTCTTAGATATGAATAGTCGGACTACAATTGGATCTGAATAGTTGGATGTTCTTCTACTTTTGTGAACAAAAAGCGGTGACAATCTCTAATAGAGCGGATGCACAGGAGTCTTCTTGCCTCGCTGCTCAAGTTACTCAGGTTAGATGTAGCTCCTCTTCAATAATCCAGCGGGAAACACTTCGATTAGAAATCTCGGACATATCTCATTTGTTGTTGGTTCTCAACATACAATATCCTATCTTTGGTGTAGATGCAGCTATTCATCAATCTCAATAGTGTTTCCTACATGTTATTCCAGGTGTTTCATTTCCCAATGGTTGAGAAGAAATGTCTCTCCAATGTCCTGCAATTGTAGACTTCTTTCGAGCTCAAAGAATATACAAATGGTAGGACCTATTCTGATGTATGTCCATATACTCATGAAAATCTGAACTACAAGTGAATCAGAGGCTTGAGAGAATAGATATTGGACTTCTATTAAAACCAAAAGCGAATGGTGAATGGGGAAGCCACCGGTTCGGAGAATCGGGCTTCTAACTCTGGTGCGTACTCACAAGAGATGAACAGAGATGGAAGATATAATAGCAGTGGGGATGTGTAGCAAGTAATGATGATGATCATAGTAGTTCCAGGTTGCAAACAAAAAGAGACTATGGTTCAAAGTTAGATTGAGGGGGTTTTGAGAAGAAAATCAGAGGAAGATAAAAGTAATTGAGAGGGGAACGAAGGAAGAGAACAAAGAAGGAAGATAGGGTTACAGATCTAACACGGAGAATGAAGTGGACGAAATCGTCGATGAAGGAAGGTGTTGCTTGTAATCGGAGCGCGGTGAAGCTCCGATGTTTTTGCCTCTACGCGACTGCACGGGCTAGGAGGTTAGACGTGCTGCAATAGGGCTTAACGATGCCCACAATAGCAGGATCTCATTGTCCTCTCTCAACTCTTGCTCGCTCACAATAGTGGTCTGTCACCCCTCTCTTTCCCTGGAGCTCGGTGGACAAGGAAGTAGGATAATGGTGGATGCGGAATGGTGATGGGGGTAGGATTCCGTTAGAGGAGGAGGAGTGGGCGCAAGCAAGAGGCTCCGGTCACTGGAGGTGGATCCGATGACAAAGGGTAGTTGGGTGAACGACCAACCAACAACCAATATTGAAGCGGTTGGCCGCGAGGAGAGTTGGGGGAAGAGAGGTTCGTGCATGGGGAAGAAGGAAAGGGTAGGAGAGACAAAATGAGCAGGAAAAGGAATAAATTAAATTAGAAAATTAATAATTGTATTAATATAATTAATAATTAGAGGGATAATTATGTAGTTAGTAATAAATAAATAAATACAATTAATGAATTAATTAGACAACTTAATGAATACTTAAATAATAATTAGTAATTAAATAATGTATAAATATATAAATAAATAGGACATTAATTTAAAAATTTTAATTTACCTTATCAATAGAAAATTAATAAAATATATAAATATAACATATATTAGGGAGGCTACTACATGTATTAACCAACGTGACTACTACATGTGGCATTTTCCCTTTTTTTATTTTTTTTTCAAAATTCAACCATGTCTATTCATCTATATATCCCTCCTATATGTTATTCAAATTTTGGCAGAAACAAAACTTTTATGCCCTCCATCGAGAACATGTCCATTATAGCGAATTTAAGACAGTTAAAATTACCTATTATAGATGAAGGACATAGGAGCCTCTGCATCTGTTGAAATTCAAATGACATATAGGAGGGATATATAGATTAATATATATGGTTGGATTTTGGAAAAAATAAAAACAAATTGGGGAAAATGCGACATGTAGCACCCACGTTGGCTGCTACATGTAACAACCTTCCTATTCTCATTAAATAATAATAATCTACAGTACATTGTGTTGTATGTGTGAGTCCACAATGAGTCATTATGCAATAAATGTTATTGCAAATATCATTCCCTGATTTGAAATGAAGAATAATTAATTTGCATAATAGGTCCCTTAGTACAACTAGGGTTTTGTACCATGGCCATCATAATGATCACACAATTGTTGATTCAATTATTGGATCATAGAGGCTGGGGCCTGGATGAATATCTAAAGAGTTAGATTGAGGACTCATCAAGCACCGTGAAATGATTGTTAATAGATGATCTCTAGCCTTAGAATGTGATGGCAATCCTTTCTGTATAGGCTGATATCTGACTGACTTCTTGATGCATGTCCTCTTCATAGAAATATAGATTCAGAGGTGTCATATTTGTTAGGTCAAAGATTTGACTTAATGAGACAGATGTATTACTATATGTCTGAGTATGTACATTTGGCAGACCAATACGTTGATGACCTAACCATGGTCTATACACTGACGCCCTGGTGTGTATGCAAGGGCATATGAGTAATATGATCTCTTAAAGGGATCATATAGGTTCATTTACTGAATCAGAAGAAATGAGCTCACTTATGAGATATTGGGAAGAATCAAATTCCGTGCACGATTGTCACTCTTTGGAAGCTTGATTGAATTTATAGGTTTGATATATACTTTTGGAAAGTATATAACCAACACTTGGGTATGATATATTCTTTTTGGAAAGTATATGATAGATACCAACTCCCAATGATCAAATGAGAAACTTAATTATAAAACTTGACGGAGACAATCTAAAAGAGATCTAAATATTCAAGTTTAATATGGGTCTTCTGGTATGCAGGATGTACGAGTATTGAGAATATCTGAGGGTGATGTCATCATAAACGATTCTATAACCATGACGCTTCCATTCTGAGGGAGTAATGAAATATGTATGGATTTTAGTAACTCCTCTCGTAGAGAAGTGATCTAGTCTTACGCCAAATGCTGGACATTGATCTGAATGTCATTCAGATACAATGAGAACATCAGATCTACATATTTGATTTAATCAAGCATCTATGGGAGGCTCACAAGATCTGGATTTGAGATTTGATCTCAATATCCAAGTCACTATACATGGAACAACACAATCGCCCTATCCTTATCTCTAAGTACCCGCAGAGAAAGCGCATTATCCTTAAAAAAGTTCAAGGACAATTTCATTGTTGATATGTGTATCCGAGCATTGAGAAAATCGATAATTAAATGTGATTAAATTATCATGAGTAATATAAATATGAATCATATTATAAGGATATTTATCTAAGATAATCAAATGTGATTTAATTATCAAAGATGTGAATAATGTGAATGTGATTCAAGTTATTTGGACACATGAGAAAAGAGATCCAATATGATTAAATGTGATTTAATTACCATGGATATGAATAATGTGGTTATCACTATTCATATTAATCAGGTATATTATAAATGTTATAATATAGATATCATATTGTTATTTATATTTTTTAGTTATTTATTGATGTGAATAGGTTTCACATTAGATGATTAATTGAACATATAATTTACATTTTGTTTTGGGATGTGAATGCGATTCACATTTTTCCAATGGCATGATTGCAAATTTCATAAGATAATTATGAATTATTTTTGTAAATAATTTAAAATAATTGTTGTTGTATATATTGGAGATATCATCAGATAATGAGATCTCAAGAGATGATGAGATCTCGTGAGATGATTGGTGGTCGTTCCCCCTTTTTTAGGGGATGTGGTTAGTCTCCTCTTTATCTCCAAGAGTAACTAATTGATTTGATTGAAATTAACTTATATTGATTTATCAACATATATTAATTTAAATTAAATTAATTGTTGTTGGTTTTTTACAACAAGATCGTAGCCATTGAAAGAAACGCAAATCAATCTCACCCATTCATCAACGCGCTCACAAGTGTCTCCTCCGCCAGATCGCACTTGAGAGAGGAGGTCTCTTTGTTTAGAGATTTGATCGCAACTACGCTTCAAGAGATAAACTTAATACTTATTGTGGTTTAGATAAAATAATCCGAGAAACGTTCTTGGATCATGTGATTTCATCACATTAAAAAAATTTTAATTCGGTTGGTTCGAGCAACAAGAGCGACTAGTTTCTCCCAATCGCATACGATGTGATCCTCACTCTTCTGTGATGCGATTAAGGATCATAACCATATACTGCAAGTGGTATCGGAGCCAGGTTGGAGGTTTTGTGTACGATCTATAAAACTAAGAAAACATGGGTTCATAAGGGATTGTGAAAATTTTTATCACACTTCAATTTTCGCAGCCCTATTTTGTGATAAATTTCAGACCTTTTTAAAATGTTTAAACATGAAACTATTACTTGGACAATATTCCCCATTAAATATGGAAACTGTGGGATTTGAGTTTGCATAATTTAGATTCGATTTTCTCAAGTTATGAAATTTTAATGACCATATGTCCACTATTTCGAGGTTGGCAAATAATGACTTAATTAAGGAGTTAATTACTGTTATAAAACAACTAAAAATATGTGTTTATTACTTGGATTCTGTTTTAAATCAAATTGGCAAACGTTAGAAATTTTTTTTACTTATTTTAGATTTATTGATTGAGATATTTTAATTTTAGTAAGTAGGGATCACTGTTGAAAATTACATACTTGATCATGAACCTTGTGATTTCCATTTAAGTAACTTGTTAAATTAGTGATTAATTTCTTAGAAATATTATGGATAATATTTTAAATATTTGATTATAATTGTTCCCTTAAATGACATTGCCTCAACCAATAAATGATTAGATATGATCTAGATCACCAATTGGTTACTTGATACACTTTCATCAAACATGTTAATTTTTAGGATTTTTTTAGCAAATTTACTTATAATCAAAATGGTTTTGATTATTATTATATGGTATAATTTCAGTTGAAAAATCGACGAACATCTCAAATACATAATGATCGATTTGGCATTATCCTTTCCTGAGGTGTATATGGTGTCTAGTCAGGGATCGTTGGGGTAGCAGGTTGCACCATGTGTGGTCCCTCCCACTCCCGTCGGTACTGGCCATGACAGCGGGTAGAGACTCGATAATGCTGGAAGAATCATGGTTTATTTTCTAATTATTAAAATTTAAATAATACGAACTTTGAGATAATACCGTTCTTTCAAGTAAGAATCAAGTTTGATGATTGAATTGGATCGATAATTGATTTAACAAGATTAAAATAATTATAATCAATTAAAAAACTCTATTATGAATAGATGTGTATATCTCTTAGAATAATTAATTACATGGATATGATTCATTATAATTAATTAAAATTTGAATATGTGGTGGAGGATCACATAAGTGACATCCATGGTCTCCCGTCAAGGTGAAGGGTTCCATTGCCAGATATTGTATGTAGGAGATGTCTGTCCGAAGTGACAACTCCTGTATACAATCCATTTGGATTGAACTCTTTGCTTCTCGAAAGAGTAGGTCCGTATATGTAGTGACCCCAATATCGGATCCTCATATTATTGGGACGATATTGGATTGCGTATAGCGAGTTTTAAGCCGGTTGATGGTTGGTTCAATTAACAATGGGTCAACATCACCTTAGGGGTGGTGGGCCCGGGTGTTAAAGACTGAATTGGGAATGCATGTTAGACTTGCAAGGTGGATGTGTTCCTGCTTCTCTTTATCGGAGTTACATGTTCTCATATTATTGGGATGTGACAAAGATAAGGAAGGAGATATTGCTTGAGATATACTGGTAAGTATATATCTTAAATTGAAAGTAAATAAGGGAATGAACTTTCAATCTTGACAAGTCAAGACAACTTTTATAAAATTCCTAAATGAAAGTAATATATATATATATATATATATGCAAATTTCTTAATCAGATAATCCTCATTAAACATGCTCAATAGAGTACTCAATAATAACCAGTAAATTATCAAGGATTATATCCATGACCAAGATACTGTACTTGCAGTTGGACATGTATTGTATGTTGTTGCAATGTGCAAGTTTAGTGAATGGCATAAGGTAATATGTCCCTCCTCTATCCTAGCACAACCCCTATGGCAAAATTAGAGGCATCGTCATCATCATGAATGGGAGAGACCAATCAGGCGATTGAAGGACAGGAGCCTCAACAAATAATCCCTTGAGAGTATCCAATAACACTAGACACTTATCATCTACAATGAAATCGATGTCTTTCGTCAATGGATCAGTAAGCGGTCGGGCAATCCGACTGAAGTCATGAATGAAACATCGATAGAAACCGACATGCCTTGAAAAAGACTACAACTGCCGCAAGTTAGATAGTGGATTGAGTTTCTTGATGATATCCTCCTTGGTCGGATCAACCTCCATGCCCTTGTTGGAGATGATATGACCAATCATCATTCCTTGAGTCAACCTGAAGTGACTCTTCTACCAAGATAAAATAAGATGGACCTCGATACAACGTTGAAGTATGTGGTCTCGACAGTCAAGGCAAGCATCAAACTCATCGACGTATACCAAGAAATCATCCATGAAGACCTCCAAGAAATCACCCACCATATCCGATAAGATGGACAACATTCACCTTTGGAATGTTGCTGGAGTATTACATATACCAAAGGGCATCCGTCTGAAAGCATAAGTTGTAAATGGATAGGTGAATGTCGTTTTGTCCTGGTCTTCGGGTGCCATAGCCACCTGATTATAACCAGAGTACCCATCAATAAAGAAATAATGACTCTTCCTAACTAGCCTATCGATAAGTTGATCAATAAATGGAAATGGGAAATGATCCTTCTTGGTGGACTGATTCAATCGTCTGTAGTCCACACAGACCCTCTAAGAAGTGGGTATCCGGGTAGCGATCTCCTCTCCAGACTCACTCACAACTATAGTGATGCTTGTCTTCTTGGACAATACATGTAATTAAATAACCCACTTGGAGTTGAGAAGGGGTAGATCAAATTGGCACTCCACCATTTTTATATTTTCTTCATGATCACTTCTCGAAGATTCAGGTTCAACCATCGCGGAACTCACATGATGGCTTAGCATCCTCTTCGAGATAGATATGGTGGGAGCATAGGGCCGGACTTAGAGATCATCTACGCTCCATCCAATCGGCTTACAGTTTCTTTCAAGAACCTCCATCAAACGAGATTCTTTCTCTCTAGTCAAATCTATTGAGATAATGACTGGGTACATCTCTGGCTCATCGCAAGGAATCTATACTTAAGTGACTGTAGCAAGGGCTTCAACTCTAGGCAACTAGGGGCTGGCAAAGTTTGCTTCAGGAATGTCTGCGCGAAGGCAACCAAATCTGAATGTGAGAACTCTCGCTGATCGTAAAAATCTAGTGAAGACTGCATTGCTGATATATCTGTAATCGGTGTCGGCTCAGTCTCCACCCTAGTTGTTGGATATGTGGGAATCAGACAAGGTAAATAATCATCGAGCTATACCCAATCAATGTCTAAATCTGAGGGATCTGAATAGAATCGCAATAAATCTAATCTGCTTCGCTCTCCATGGCACGGTCATCAACCTAAAATGTGTCCTCTACCAAGAGTATGCTATTCGAACTCTCATCTACTGTAAGCTCTAGATCTGTAGTGTTTGAAGGTAAGATAAGAGCTCGTGAAATGGGGTCGGACCAAACTGCTTCATCATCTGTGATCACAAATTTGCAATCATGGTGGACGTTTCTTTCTACATCTATCATCTTCTCTGCATCGTTGGACTGCTCGGAGAAAGCTAAATCTCTCTCTCTAGTCTCGGTGATCGTCTCTATTTGTATACTTTCACCCTCAATGCAAAAGTATACCTTCCCATTATCATGGTCAGACACCGCCTTGGCTATTGCCTATAACCAATGTCCTATTATGATGGGGGTAACTGTCACAGACTCAGGGATCTCTATGTCCAATATAACAAAGTACACAGGGAATTTCAGGCCCTGAATTGTGACAACCAAGCCCTTCAACAACCCCTTCAGCCTCTTTACAGAATTATCAGCAAACTGAAGGATTGTCCTGCTTTGTCAAATAGGGCCAAACTTGAATCGGTCGAATAAGGTTGTCGGAAGCAGATCAATGGAAGAGCCATTGTCTAATAGAATCTGATCAAACCGCTGCTCGTGAATATGACATCTGACGTCGGGAGCTCCTGCATCTCGCCTCTTGGAAGGCAAACGATTCTTAATCGTGAAGCATGTGGTACAAGTGAGCACATTGATCTTTGCATTATGGTTCCTTCTCTTCCTGCGGATGGTAGTCTTCTCTCTCAAGTTCTTCTAGAAGAGAGGGATGTACTCAAGTGCCTCCTGTAGAGTCAGCTGGATATGAAATGTGTCAATCATCTGCTGGCTGAACTCTAGCTTCTGTATCTTTTTGGGATTTTCTATTTTCTTCACCTTCGCTAAGCAATGTACCTTAGGGAATGGAATAGTTGAGTCCTCCTCAAATAGAGGGCTAGGAATAGGTTCCCGCGGTTGTGAAGGAAAATATTCCATACAGGGATCATCATGCAACAGATATGGACTTGAAGAAGATGAAGAAACCTTTCCTTTATTCATTATTTTGATCATTTCTATTTTTCTATATTTTTTTGTTTTTCTCTTAAGTGTCCTGGGATGCATCAATAGAAGGCAACACAACTGGAGGAAAACTGGTGGCATTAGCATAACCCACGACATCAGTCTTTGCGGCATCGGCGTCACGCTCTAGCTCAACATCTAGTGAAATGGTGGCATCAGCACACCTGACTATGTCTAGAGAAGCGACGACCTTAGTACCGTTAACTGGATCATCATCCTTAGTGGTGTCAGCACCACCATCATCATCATCATTAGCGGCATCAGCACCGCTATCCTCCTTGTCTTGCTCTCCTAAATCCTCATGTGGTCGTCGCTCAGATGAGGCATCACTGGTTGGAATCCTGCCACTCCTAAGTGTCACAAAATTAGCATCAAATATGTAGGAAAAAATATCACCCAAGGAATCACGAGAAGTGGTGTTCTCTGTGAACTGTACCTGTTCAGACTTCCTCTTCGGATTGTTTGAATTGGGTTCAATCTGAGCGGGTATAGTGGCATTGCTCTTAATGATGTCCCTCATCTCCTACAGGAACTGATCCATCTCCCGTCGAATAGATTCCTGCTGGTCTGAGAGGAGGCAGGCTAGATCATCAAGGGATAGGTTCTTATAGACGGGTCCATGAGAATCGGACGGGTTGCCTCACTAGAAATGAGGTTGTTGTTGGAAATGGTGAAGGGGAGGCTGAGAATATTGTTGAGGCTATTTTTGCCTCCACTGTTTTACATGATGGTAGGGACGAGGACCTGACTGGTAGTACTATGATGGCTGGGAGTACTAGGGCTGTTGCTACGGCTGGCTACTCCGTCCACCTGAAGATGGAGGCTGCTACTGGGCTGAGGTGCCTCCAGTACACCACCTAAATCCAGGATGACCACGATGGATCCTGGGTTTCTACCGATCATACCAAATCTCATTGACTTCCATCAACGGCTCCTGCTCGTAAGGGGAAGGGGAAGATTTCCAGGGGCTGATCCGGTTGATACACCACCATTTGAGTGTCTTAAGACAGTGGTGGCTGAGAGTAGTGTTGCTGCAACGATTGAACCAACTCTACCTGAATATGGTGGACTTGGCGATACTGGGCAGGGTGTTGGGAAGAGCTTTTGCTGTTGTGATCAGTCTATGATCTGATACATGACTGAGTAGCCATTTGTGCCTCTTAGAGACACATGATCTGGGTCTTCTTATCATTGAGTGTCTGTGCCAACGGATCTATTTGTGTCATGCCTTGGAACTGCTTGTTGTCTATAATCTATATGTGGTAAAACTTCTCCCTAATAATCCCCATTTCAGTTGTTAAAGATTCTGCATGTGATGCTTCTGACAAAGTAGATGGATCCGCATCAACTCGTGCTATCCTCTGATAGGACACGACTTGTGTAAGGGGCTTCCCCTGCATGTAGACTCAGGTCTGGGACATCACTGTGTAATTTTCTACCATCTCCACATTGATGTCCTAGACCTGTTCCTCATCATTGGCGAAATAGGCCCCCCCGCATGAGGCACTGACAAGCCCCTAAATCTCTAGTGTCAGCCCACAAAAGGCCTTGGAAATCTCATGGTGTGGACACCAATCGATGAGCTCCCTAAAGCGATCCAATGCCTTATGAAACTACTCATTGGGGATCATCGTGAAGTTGTTAATCAGAGCTCCAGTTGCATTGGTCTGGTTGAGGGGATAGTACTTGTTCAAGTACTCGTTTCAGAGTTGCTCCCAAGTGGTAACATAAATGTTGGACATGCGAGCCCACGGCGAGCCATTATGCAATAAATGTTATTACACATATCATTCCCTAATCTGAAATGAAGATTAAATAATTTGCATAATAGGTCCCTTAGAACAATTACGATTATGTACCATGGCCATCTTAATGATCAAACAACTGTTGATTCAATTATTGAATCATAGAGGCTAGTGCTTGGATGAATATCTAATGAGTTAGATTGAGGACTCATCAAGAATCGTCAAATGATTGTTAAGAGATGATCTCCATCCTAAGTAGGAGATGGTAATCCTTTCTCAATTAGTCTGATATCTGACCGACCTCTTGATGCAGGTCCTCTACATAGGAATAGAGATTCGGAGGTATCGGATTAGTTAGGTCAAAGAGTTGACTTAACGAGATCGAGATAACCAAAGTCCTATATCGTATGCTGTCATGATATAGGCACGCATCCTCTGACCAAAGACAGATGTGTTACTATATGTCTGAGTATGTACATTTGGCAGACCAATAGGTTGATGACCTAACCAAGGTCTATACACCGACGCGCTGGTGTGCATATAAGGGTATATGAGTAATACAATCTCTGAAAGGGACCATACAAGTTCATTTATTGAACCAAAAGGCATGAGCTCACTCATGAGATATTGGGAAGAATCAAATTCTGTCCGTACGGTCGTCTCGCTTTGGAAGCTTGACTGAATTTGTAGGTTTGATATATACTTTTGGAAAGTATATGATCAAGACCTACGTATGATATATGCTTTTGGAAAGTATATGATTGATACCAACTCCCGATGATCAAATGAGAAACTTACTGATAGAACCATAAAGTTGACAGTGTAAAGTTGATCTAATACTTCGGGTTTATTCTGAGTCTTCCAGTATGCAGGATGTACATGTATTGGGAATACCTAAGGGTGATGTGATCATAAACGATTGTATAACTATGACGCTTCCATTCCGAGGGAGTGATGAAACGGGTTTGGATTTTAGTGACTCCTCTCATTAGAGAAGTGATCTGATCTTGGTCCAAATGTTGGACATTGATCTGAATATGATTCAGATGCAATTAGAAGATTAGATTTACGGTCTTGATTTAATCAAGCATCTATGGGAGGCCTGCGATCTGGAATTGAGATATGATCTCAATATCCAAGTCACTATACGTGGAACATTACAATCGCCTTGTCCTTATCTCCAAGTATTCGCAGAGAAAGCGCATTATCCTTGAAAGAGTTCATGATAATTTCAATGTTGATATAAGTATCCGAGCATTGAGAAAACGGATAATTAAATGTGATTTAATTATCATGAATGATATGAATTTTATTCATGTTATAAGGAGAGTTATCTAAGATAATTAAATGTGATTTAATAATCAAAGATGTGAATAATGTGAATGTGATTCATATTATTTGGGCACATGAGAATAGAGATCCAAGTTGACTAAATGTGATTTAATTATCATGGATATGAATAATGTGGATAGCAATATCCATATTAGTCATATATATTATAAATGTGATTTATAATATATAAGAGAGAGCTATTTGTAATTTACATTTGTTAATTAAATGTTGGTGTGAATTGGATTCACATTGGACATTAAATTGAAAATGTAATTTACATTTTATTTTGGATTGTGAATGTGATTCACAAATTTCCAATGGCAAGATTGCAATATTCATAAAATAATTATGAATTATTTTGTAGAATAATTCACAGCAATTGTTGTTGTCAATATTGGAGATATATGCAATTTTGGAGATTGCATTGGAATCTCCCTTTCCTAATAGGAGAAGGGACAACCACCAATTCCTAAAAGGAAAGGGTGGCCGTCCACCCCTCCTATATGGAAGGAGAGATTCTCCTTTCCACTGTCTCCAATATCTGTTGATTTAATTTTGTGATTAAATTGTGTTGATTTATCAACATATATTTAATCTAAATTAAATTAATTGTTGTTGGCTTTTACCAACACAAATCTTAGCCATTAAAAGAAACACAATCAATGAGAGCCATTGGATTTGTGTTGTCCCATGGATTGAGATCCATGGATCCCAAAATGTTATAAAAGGAGAGGTACCCCATTGCTCTTCTTTAACATAATGCTTTAGAAGAACATCTCTCTCTCTCTATTTCTCTCTACACATCAGACCTCTCTCTTCCTCTCATGGTCGTCCACCATGGATGCCCTAGAGAGACTCTCCATTGCCGCAGCGTCGTCGTTATGCTGCCCGATCATTTGCTCATGGATCTCCGTCTCCTTCAGTACACCTCGCTCATGAAGAAGATGTCGGATCTCGTGTGTCGAGATCAGGAGATTCTCTGCTTGGATCATCACTATGGATTGCAAGAAGTACGCGATTCATTCCCGTGCTCGCAAGCATCTCCTCCGTAGGATCGGACTTGAGATAGGAGGTCTCTTCGTTGAGAGACTCGATCACAACCACGCTTCAAGAGGTAATCCTATTACTTGTTTGTGGTTTAGTCGAAACTATCCGAGAAGTGTTCTTGAATCATGTGGTTTCGTCGCATGAAAAATTTTAATTTCCGCTGCTTAGAACAACTAGTCCGACTAGTCATTCTTCGTCGTATTCGATACGATGATCACGCTTCCGTGATGCGCTTGAGGCTTATACCATATCCTTCAAGTTGTATTAGAGCCTTAGGTCGAAGGTTTCGATACGTTCTACAAACATAGGACGACTTGGGTTCGTTAAGGTAGCGAAAGTTTTTTGTCGCATTAGATTTTCGCGGATCTGTTTAGTTAATAAATTCGGCCATGTTTAAAATGTTTAAACACGAATTAATCAGTTGGATTTTGTTTCCCATGAAATAAGGAAACCATAGTGTCTAGTTTACATAATTTGGATTCTGTTTCCTCAAGATATGGTTGTTTTAATGAACACATATTCACTGTTGCGGGAACTGCGAATCTTAACATGATTAATGAGTTAATTACTGTCTTGATCTGCCTCTAAATACGTGAAATATCAATTGCATTCTATTCTAAATCAAGTTAGGAATCTTTGAAAATTGAGTTTGTCTAATTTGGATTTAAATTGATTGAGATGTGTTAATTTTAGTGAGTAGGGATCACTGCTGAAATTACAGTCCTAATCAAGGACCATGTGATTGTCAATTAGTGAAATTATTTCTTAATTTCATGAAATAATTATGGAAAATATTTGTGAAATATTGGAAGATGATTATTTCCTTATTTGACTTGGCCTCAACCAATTAATTGAATAGATTTGATCTAGATCATAATTGGAAACACAATCATCAAACTTGATGCTTGAATAGGATTGGGAATTTGTGTAGCAAATTTCCTTATAATAAAAAATGTTTTGATTATTACTATATGGTATAATTTCGGTTGAAGAACTGATAATCATCTCAAGTACAAATTGATATATTTGGCATTATCCTTTCCTGAGGTGGATATGGTGTCTAGTCGGAGAGCATTGGGGTTGCGGGTTGCAACGTATGTGGTCCGTCCCACTCTCCTCGGTACTAGCCATGACAGCGGGTAGGGACTCGATAATACCAGAGGAAATCAAGGTGTATTATATAATTATTAAAATTCAAACTAATACATACATTGAGATATTACCACATATATTCAAGTAAATTAATCAAATTTGTTGATTGAATTGGAATGATAATTAATTTAATAGGATTAAATTGATTTATGTCCAATTGAGACACTCTATTATGAATAGAGTTGTTATTTCCCTTGGAAGAATTAATTATATGAATATGATTCACGATAATTAATTAAAATTTGAATATGAGGTGGAGGATCACATAAGTGACATCCATGGTCTCCCGTCAAGGCGAAGGGTTCCGTCGCCGGTGATTGCATGTGGGAGACGCCTGTCCGAAGTGACAGCTCCTGTATGTAAGCGCATCTGGATCGGGCTCTTTTCTTCTCGAAAGAGTAAGTTCGTATGCGTAGTGACCCCACTATTGGATCCTCATATTATTGGGGCGATATTGGATTGCGCATAACGAGTACTATTCCTGTTGACGGTTGGTTCAATTAATGACGGGTCAACATCGCCTTAGGGGAGGTGGGCCTGGGTGTTAAAGACCGAATTGGGAATGCAAGTTGGACTTGTAAGGCAGAACGTGTTTCCGCTTCTTTTTATCGGAGTTACAGATTCTCATATTATTGGGATGTAACAAAGATAAGGAAGGAGATCCCAGATCTTGTTGAGATATAATGGTAAGTATATCTCTTACATTGAAAGTGATTAAGGGAATGAACTTTCAGTGTTTAAAAGGCAAGACAACTTTGATATAAAAACTCCTAAATCAAAGTAAAATATGTATATATATATAAATATATACATTTATGCAAATTTCTTATTTCGGATAATGCTTCATTAAACCCACTCAATGTTATACTCAATTATAACCACTAAAATATCATGGATTGGACTCATGATCTGGATATTGTACTTGTAGTTGGACACATAATGTGTGTGATTGCAATATGCAAGTCTCCTTATACTAATGAGGAATGACAATTAAATAGATAATAGGACTACAACCCTAGGACATATTCTCTAGTCTTGATCTCTCATCGAATGTACTTTGGAAGTGACATGTCGATGATGATCGCAATTTTCAAATAATACTTATAAAGACTTAAGAATATGTTCTGGTATACATATGTGATCTCAACAATTAATCATGAATGGAATGGTTTTCTACATCATGCAGAATGGTGGCTCCATAATAGATGATGTATTCAAAATGTTTGAATACCTACCTGAACCAATGTTTTTAAGAGTCTAGATGGATGTAGACATGATGAGTGTTATCATTCTACTGTCTATATTCTAGTCATTCATGAAGCTTCATAATATTCATATTGTATGAATTTAATGAAGCATGTAAAAAATGTTGAAATACTCTTACAATGAATTCTTTTGAATTTAATATAAGAGTTACCTTATGAAGGATATTGAGAATCCTCAAGCGCATCACGGAAGCGTGTTGATCGCATCGTATGCGATCGAGGCGACTAGTTGCATTAGTCGCTAGATGCAGCGGAATTTAAAATTTTTAAATCAAGTGATGAAACCACATGATCACGAGAACATTTCTCGGATCGTTTCATCAAACCACAAAGTATAAGGAATACCTCTTGGAACGTGGTTGTAATCGTGAGATCCCAAACAAGAGATCCTCCTTTCTTAAGTCCGATCCACGAAGAACGCACTTATGGGCGCGATGATGAGACGTATTCCTCCCGCAATCCTCGATGAAGGTCCAAACAATGAATCTCATGATTTCGTCAAATGAAATCCGTCATCTTCCATTAGAGCAAGCAGCCCCAAAGAAGAAGGAGATCCTCGAGTCATTGAAGGCGAAGGCGAGAGAGACTCTCCTTCTCAACACTAAGTGGACGGCCACTTCTTAGAGAAGAGAAAGAGAGAGGGTGAGAACGAGAGAGAGAGAGAGAGAGAGTAGTAGGATTCTACAACTCTAAATAATGTACCTTGAAAGGCTAGGTTAACCCTCCTTTTATATTAGTTTAGGATTCAATGGATCTCAATCCATGGGACACATAGATCCAACGGCCATGGTGATCTATGTATTAATCAATGGTCATGATTGTTGTTGGCTAAAAACAAACAACATTAATTTATATTTAAATTAAATACATGTTGCAACATTATCAACACAATTTAATTTAACATAAATTAATTTATCAAGAGATAATAAGATAAAAGAAATGAGGAGATAAATAAATCCCCCCAAAATAGGGGGGAGCGTCACCCATGGTTGACACCACCCCTATTTTTGGGTTATTTTTATCTCCTTTTATTTTATTCGTTATCTTTTAATTAATTTTTGTAATAACCATTATCACAAAATTATCCACCAAATTAATTCCAAATTAAATTGTGAATATTTCAATCATGCCATTGAAATTATGTGAATCATATTCACATCCCAAACTAATTTGTAAATTACATTTCCAATTAATTAATTAATGTGAATCCAATCCACATTAATAATTAACAAATGTTATTTAATAAATTCTCTCTCTTTTCAATATATGTATATTATAAATCACATTTATAATACACAAAATATTATGGATAGTATTATCCACATTCTCCAATCCTTGATAATTAAATCCCATTTAATTATCTTGGATAATTATTCTCATAATATGAATCTCATTCGTATTATGCTTGATAATTAAACCTCATTTAATCATCAAGTCCTTCTTGCTTGTATATGTAATTCATCAAATGAATTGTTCTTGAATCCCATCAAGAATAATGTGCTTTCTCCGCAGATACTTGGAGATAAGGACATGGTGATTGTATTGTTCCACGTATAACGACTTGGATGTTGAGATCTTATCTCAAATCCCGATCTTAGGAACCTCACATAGATGCTTGATTAAATCAAGACCGCAAATCTAATCTTCTCATTGCATCTGAATCACATTCAGACCAATGTCGAACACTTGGACCAAGATCAGATTGCTTCTCTACTGAGAGGAGTCACTATAATCCAGACCTGTTTCATCACTCCCTCGGAATGGAAGTGTCATGGTTATACAATATGATCACATCACCCTCAGGTATTCCTAATACTTGTACATCCTGCATACTGGAAGACCCGTGATCATCCTGAAGATTATGATCAGTTTTTCACTGTCTTCTTCAGGGTTTGATTACTAAGTTTCTCAATCGTGGTCATTGGGAGTTGGTATCGATCCTATGCTTTCCCAAGGCATATATCATACCTTCAAATTCATGTCTTGCTTCCAAAGCACGATGACCATGCATGGAATTTGATCGGTCCCAATCCCTCATGAGTGATCTCTTGTCTTCCGGTTCATAAGTGAACCTGTATGATCCCTTTGAGAGATCGTATTACTCATATGTCCTTATATGCTCACCAACTCGCCGGTGTATAGACCTTGGTTAGGCCATCAACCTATCGGTCTGCCAAATGTACATACTCAGACATATAGTAGTACATCTGTCTCCGGTCAGAGGAAGCACGCCTATGCTGTGACAGCATTCAACATAGGACTTAGGTTATCTCAATCTCGTTAAGTCAACCCATTGACCTAACTAATCTGACACCTCCGAATCACTATTCCCATGCAGAGGACCTGCTTCAAGAGGTCGGTCAGATATCAGCCTATGTGAGAAAGGATTGCCATCTCCTACTTAGGCTGGAGATCATCTCTTAATAATTATTTGACGGTGCTTGATGAGTCCTCTATCTAACTCCTTAGATATTCATCCAGAAACCAACCTCTATGATTCATTTAATGAATCAACAGCTATATGATCATCAAAATTGCCATGGTACATAACCCTAATTATACAGAGGGACCTTATAGTCCATTCATTCATTTAATTTCAGAAAGGGAGTGAAACATCAATAACTTTTAATAATAAACATATATATTACAATAATACTTATTGTAAGAATGGTTCGCCCAGGACTTACATGTCTAACCATCTCCCACTAGCCCTCAGAACCATTCAGGTACAATCCGTAAACCCATACTCATTACATGCTGGTCAAAAACCTTCTGTGTCAGAGGTTTGGTAAGAGGATCAACAATGTTATCGGCAGAGGCCACCTTGGTGATGATGATGTCACCACGCTTTTGAATCTCCAGAATGATGTGGTATTTCCTTTCCACGTGCTTGCTCTTTTGATGGCATGTGGGTTGCTTTGCATGGACAATGGCTTCTGTGTTATCGCAGAGTAACGGGATGAGAGTATCAGAGGAAACTACGCCAAGCTCCAAGACGAACTTGCGTAACGACACCGCCTCCTTTGCAGCATCCGATGCGGCAATGTATTCGGCTTCTATTGTTGAATCCGTCATAGTGTCCTACTTCTTGCTTCTCCAGCTCACAGCACCACCGTTCAACAGGAATACAAACCCTGATGTCGACTTTCGATCATCAATATCCGACTGGAAGTCTGAATCTGTATATCCCAAGACTTGGAGATCACCATCCCCATAGACTAAGATGTAATCTTGCGTCCGTCTCAGATATTTGAATATGTTCTTTACTGCATTCCAGTGTTTCTCTCCATAGCAGGATTGGTAGCGACTTACCACTCCCACTGCATGGCAGATGTCAGGCCTAATACACATCATGGTATACATCAAGCTTCCTACAGCTGATGCGTAAGGGCATCCAGCCATGGTCTTTCTTTCCTCAACACATTGAGGAGCCATCCCTTTGGACAGATGGATACCATGTCCTAAGGGGAGGAATACTTTCTTGTAACTATCCATATGGAATCTTTCAAGAATCTTCTTGATGTATCCATGTTTTGATAATCCCAATATTCTCTTTTCTCGGTTTCTGAACAACTTCAGGCCTAATATGTAAGAGGCTTCTCCAAGATCTTTCATCTCGAAGGTATGGGATAGCCAAATCTTCACACTGGTCATCATTCCTGTATCATTCCCAATGATAAGGATATCATCTACGTAAAGCAAGATGAACACAATGGCGCTCCCACTAAGCTATTTGTACACACAAGGTTCATCAGGATTCTGCACAAAATCATAACTCTTTATGGTTTCGTCAAATCTAATGTTCCAGCTACAAGAAGCTTGTTTGAGCTCATAGATGGATTTCTTAACTTGCATACTTTACCATCCTCAACTATGAAGCCCTGGGGCTGCTCCATATAGATATCCTCCTCGAGGTACCCATTGAGGAAAGCTGTTTTGACGTCCATCTGCCAGATGTCGTAGTCAAGAGATGCAGCTATAGCTAGCAATGTCCTGATGGACTTAATCTTGGCCACATGAGAGAATGTCTCATCGTAGTCGATGCCTTCTCTCTGTGTGTAGCCCTTGGCTACGAGTCATGCTTTGAAAGTCTCTCCTTTCCCATCAGGTCCCCTCTTTATCTTGAAGATCCATTTACACCTAATGGGTTCTACTCCTTTAGGTGGATCCTCTAGGGTCCATACACCATTCTTATGCATGGAGTCAATTTCTGACTTCATTGCTAGCATCCATCTATCCATGTCATGATCCGCGAGTGCTTCATCAAATGAAGAAGTATCATTGTCAGTCTCACCTGACACATGGAATCAATACCGTTCAGGTGGTGCAATCACCCTCGAACTCCTTCGAATAGGTATGGGTGTTTCATCTTTATTTATTTCTTCAGTTTCTGGTTCAGGAATCTCAGAATCCTCAGGGGATTCAATGAGTTCCTCTACCTCTTTTCTATCTTGACCTTTAGAGAAATCATCCTCTAGAAATTTCACATCCCTAGAGACAAAAACCTTTTGGGTCTCAGGGTCATAAAGCTGGTATCCAATACCATCTTTAACATATCCAATGAAGTAGCACTCACGAGTGTGAGATTCTAGCTTACTTGCATCCACGTTCTTCGCATGGACCAAGCATCCCCAAACCCTCAAGTGTTTAACACTAGGTTTGGTACCAAACCAGAGATCGTGAGGAGTCTTGGGTACAGACTTGCTAGGAATCTTATTCAGGATATAAATTACAGTCTCTACTGCATATCCCCAGAAACTAAGAGGTAAATGTGCTTTGCTCATCATTGAACGGACCATGTCCATGATGGTCTTATTGCGTCTTTTAGCAACACCATTAAGTTGGGGAGTTCCAGTGAGAGTGAGATTGGAGACAATTCCATTCTCTTTAAGATATTCCTTGAATTCATCTGAGAGGTACTCACCACCTCGGTCAGATCAAATCCGTTTGATCTTCCTATCGGTTTGGTTCTCAACCAAAGCCTTGAACTCTTTGAACTTTTCAAAGGTTTCAGATTTATGACGTAGTAGGAAGATAAACCCGTATCGCGAATGGTTATCAATAAACGTCAAATAATATCAATAACCATTTCTAGTCGCGGTACTGAAGGGACCACATACATCAGTATGTATTATGTCAAGAATACCTTCACATCTTGTAACCTTGTTATAGAAAGGTGTCCTGGTCATTTTATCTCGAATGCAATGTTTACAGGTAGGTAAAGATTGGATCGGTAGAAAATCCAATGGTCCATCCTTTATCAATCTATTGATCCTATCAACAGATAAATCACCAAGCCTTTGATGCCAAATCATATTCGAATGATTTCCATCTCCCTATATCTCTTCGGGTTTTCATTATTAGTGGTAGTAACATTAATGACACATTCATCAATGCACAATTCATAGAGTCCACCAGAAGTCAAAATACCATTCGTAATATATTTATCATAACGGTTTATGATTAATTTATTATAGAAAGTGAAGGAATATCCATTTCTAACTATCTTAGATATAGATATCAGATTCCTTCTAACTTCAGTGACATAAAGACACTCTTTAA
The DNA here is from genome assembly GCA_037367405.1 of Ottelia alismoides. Taxonomy (NCBI): domain Eukaryota; kingdom Viridiplantae; phylum Streptophyta; class Magnoliopsida; order Alismatales; family Hydrocharitaceae; genus Ottelia; species Ottelia alismoides. Next base: position 506,769 of record JAZKJV010004679.1, read on the forward strand.
GTACTATGACTCGACCGCTAGATAATGATAGTCTGCAGGTCCCGATGGCGACTGCTACAACACTTGCATCAGATCCCATCTGGATGACTATCTCCCCATGCTCCAGATTCCTAGTTTCCTGAAACAAATGCAACGAATTGCATACATGAACAGAAGCACTAGAATCTACAACCCAACTTCCTTCTCGTCCAATGAGAAAGCTAGTTTCAATGATGAAAGTAGATTTCATACCTACTGGGGCTTTACCTTTGTCAGCAGACTTCAGGTAATCTGGGCAGTTACGCTTCCAGTGCCCGACTTCTTGCAGTAGTGACAGACATCAGACTTTTTCGATGTCATTAGTGTGGAAGCACTAGAAGATCAACCAACTCCTTGATTCATCTTCTTTCTCTTCTGGGCCGGACCCTTCCGAGAACCTTGCTTCCGCCCGCGCTTTCCTCTCACTTGTGCAACCATTGCACTAGCAGAGGGGCCGTCCTTCCTCATCACATCTTCTGTAGACTTCAATGCAGCCAACAACCCAGTGTTAGTGAAATCACCTTTGCTCATGTGATAGGACATGACAAAGTTGTTGAAAGACTTAGGGAGCGACAGGAGAATAAAATCATCCTGCTTGTCAAGTAGGCTCCCAGGGTTTCTAATTCAGAGAGGTACCCAAACACTTTGAGTACGTGTTCTCTGACAGAGGTCCCTTCATGCATCTTGCAACGAATAAGCTCTTTCATCACATTGTAACACTGTGTGCGATTTATGTCACCGAATATTTCCTTTAAATTTAGCATAATCTCTTTGCAATGGTTCATTTCCACATGTTGCTTCTGAAGCACATTGGACAATGACCCAAGGATATAACACCTTGCCAGATTATGGTCTTCATCATATTTCTCATTATATGATTTATCTTCTGGAGACTTAGGGTTTGCCATCATGTCCTTGGTCAGCACATAAGAGACGCGCTCCGCAAATAGGACAAGATCCAAATTTCGGATCCAGTCCGAATAATTTGGTCTGGTCAACTAGTTGACCTCCAAGAGCCTGCTAAGTGGGTTCATGGACTTAATTTTCTGAAATTAAGAATGCACTATATTAGCATATATAGATAAATATATATTCATTTTAAGATATTTGATTAAGGCATTTTAAATCAAATTTGACTTGCTATGTCAATTCAGAAAGATTATTCCCTTTTTTCTTTCAAAGTAAGAGATATACTTACCGCTATATCTCAAGCAAGATCTGGGATCTTCTTTCCTATCTTTGTCACATCCCAATAATATGAGAACTTGCGACTCCAATAAAAAGAAGTGGGAACTCATTCTGCCTTGCAAGTCCAACTTGCATTTCCCAATTCGATCTTTAACACCCGGGCCCACCACCCCTAAGATGATGTTGACCCGTTGCTAATTGAACCAACCTTCAACAAGATTAGAACTCGTTATGCACAATCCAATATCTCCCCAATAATATGAGGACTCGATATTGGGGTCACTACAGATACGACCTTACTCTATCGAGAAGCAAAGAGCCCGATCGAGATGCGCTTGCATATAGGAGCTGTCACTTTGGACAGGCGTCTCCTGCATACAATCCCTGGCGACGGAACCCTTCGCCTTGACGGGAGACCATGGATGTCACTTATGTGATCCTCCATCTTCATATTCAAATTTTATAATTAATTATCGTGAATCATATTCACATAATTAATTCTTCCAAGGGAAATACACATCTATTCATAATAGAGTGTTAATCGGATATAATTAATTTAATCACATTAAATTAATCATTAATCCAATCATCAATCAACAAACTTGATTATTACTTGAATCGAAGGTATAATCTCAAAGTACGTATTATTTGTATTTTAATAATTAGAAAAATACAATTTGACTTCTCCGGCATTATCGAGTCCCTACCCGCTATCATGGTCAGTACCGACAAGAGTGGGGCGGACCACATACGTTGCAACCCGTGACCCCAATGCTCTCGGACTAGGAACCATATCCACCTTAGGAAAGGATAATGCTAGATAGATCATAACATACTTTGAGATGCTCATCGGTTTTTCAACCGAAACTATACCATATAATATACATAAAAATAATTTTGATTATATTATAAGGAGATTTGCTAAACAAATCCCCAATCCTATTCAAGCATGAGGGTTTTTCATGTAAAAGTTGTCCTATAACTATTGTAGGATAAACTAAGGTTTTTCATGAAATCATTGTTTGTTGATGAATTCATATTAGCCAATGATCAAGATCAATTATCTTATCATCATGGTTAGGCAAATGTCATTCAATGAAATAATTATCTATTTAATTATTTCACAAATATTTATCATAAATTATTTCAGAAAATTAATCGTTAATTTTCATCATCATATTTGAACGACTTATCACAAGGTTCATGATCAAAAGATGCCAATTTCCAGCAGTGACCCCAATCACTAAAATTAACTTATCTCGATCAATTTAAATACAAAAAATTGCAAAATAAGTTTCCTAAGATTGCCAATTTGATTTATTAAAGAACCCAAGTGATAATTCACGCATTTTAAGGTGCATCAAAACAGTAATTAACTCATTAATCACGTTTAGATCTATTGTTCCCGCAACAGTGAATGCACGCATATTCAAAAGGACATATCTTGAGCAAATGAAATTCAAATTTCATAAACTCAGATCCTATGGTTTCCTTATTTAATGGGGAACAAAATCCAATTGAAATGCGACAAAATGTAAACAATTTAAACAGTACTAAAAAATTCAATTAGACAGAGGTGCGAAAATTGAAATGCGACAAAACTTTCGCGACCCTTTCAAAACCCAAGTCGTCCTAGGTCTATGGATCATATCCAACACCTTATTCGACCTATGGCTCTGATACCACTTAAAGGATATCGAGAATCCTCAAGCACATCACAGAAGCATGTTGATCGAATCGTATGCGATCGAGGCGATTAGTCGCACTAGTCACTAGATGCAGCGGATTTTAAAATTTCTAAATCAAGTGATGAAACCACATGATCACGAGAACATTTCTTGGACTGTTTCATCAAACCACAAATTATAAGGAATACCTCTTGGAGCGTGGTTGTAATCGTGAGATCCCAAACAAGAGATCCTCTTGTCTTAAGTCTGATCCACGAAGAACGCACTTGCGGGCGCGATGATGAGACGCGTTCCTCCCGCAATCCTCGATGAAGATCCAAACAATGAATCCCCTGATTTCGTCAAATGAAATTCGTCGTATTCCTTTAGAGCAAGCATCCCCAAAGAAGAAGGATATCCTTGAGTCATCAAAGGCGAAGGCGATAGAGACTCTCCTTCTCAACACAAAGTGGATGGCCACTTCTTGGAGAAGAGAAAGAGAAAGGGCGAGAATGAGTGAGAGACAGAGAGTGGTAGGCGTCTACAACTCTAAATAATGTACCTTGAAAGGCAAAGTTAGCACTCCTTTCATATTAGTTTAGGATCCAATGGATCTCAATCCATGGGACACAAAGATCCAACGGCCATGGTGATCTATGTATTAATCAATGGTCATGATTGTTGTTGGCTAAAAACCAACAACATTAATTTCTATTTTAATTAAATATATGTTGCAACATTATCAACACAATTTAATTTAACATAAAATAATTTATCAAGAGATAAAAAAATAAAAGAAACGAGGAGATAAATAAATCCCCCCAAAATAGGGGGGGGGCGTCACCCATGGTTGACGCCACCCCTGTTTTTGGGTGATTTTTATCTCCTATTTATTTTATTCATTATCTTTTAATTATTTTTTGTAATAACCATTATCACAAATCTTTCCACCAAATTAATTCCAAATTAATTTGTGAATATTTCAATCATGCCATTGAAATTATGTGAATCATATTCACATCCCAAACTAATTTGTAAATTACATTTCCAATTAATTAATTAATGTGAATCCAATCCACATTAATAATTAACAAATGTTATTTACAAAATTCTCTCTCTTTTCAATATATGTATATTATAAATCACATTTATAATACACAAATATTATGGATAGTATTATCTACATTCTCCATTCCTTGATAATTAAATCCCATTTAATTATCTTGGATAATTATTCTCATAATATGAATCTCATTCATATTATGCTTGATAATTAAACCTCATTTAATCATCAAGTCCTTCTTGCTTGGATATGTAATTCATCAAATGAATTATTCTTGAATCCCTTCAAGAATAATGTGCTTTCTCTGCAAATACTTAGAGATAAGGACAGGGCAATTGTATTGTTCCTTGTATGTTAAGATATCATCTCAAATCCAGATCTTACAGACCTCACACAGATGCTTGATTAAATCAAAACCGCAAATCTAATCTTCTTATTGCATCTGAATCACATTCAGACCAATGTCCAACACTTGGACCAAGATCAGATTGCTTCTCTACTGAGAGGAGTCACTAAAATCCAGACCTGTTTCATCACTCACTCGGAATGGAAGTGTCATGGTTATACAACCGTTTATGATCACATCACCCTCAAGTATTCCTAATACCTGTACATCCTGCATACTGGAAGACCCATGATCATCCTGAAGATCAAGATCAATTTTACACTGTCTTCGTCAGGGTTTGATCACTAAGTTTCTCAACCTTGGTCATTGGGAGTTGGTATCGATCATATGCTTTCCCAAAGCATATATCATACCTTTAAATTCATGTCATGCCAAAGCACGATGACCATGCATGGAATTTGATCGGTCTTAATACCTCATGAGTGAGCTCATGTCTTCCGGTTCATAAGTGAACCTGTATGATCCCTTTGAGAGATTGTATTACTCATATGTCCTTATATGCACACCTGCTCGCCGGTGTATAGACCTTGGTTAGGCGATCAATCTATCGGTCTGCCAAATGTATATACTCAGACATATAGTAATACATCTGTCTCCGGTCTGAGGATGCGTGCCTATGTTGTGACAGCATTCAACATAGGACGTAGGTTATCTCGATCTCGTTAAGTCAACCCATTGACCTAACTAATCTGACACCTCCGAATCACTATTCCCATGCAGAGGACTTGCATCAATAGGTCGGTCAGATATCGGCCTATGTGAGAAAGGATTGACATCTCCTACTCAGGCTGGAGATCATCTCTTAACAATCATTTGATGGTGCTTGATGAGTCCTCTATCTAACTCCTTAAATATTCATCCAAACACCGGCCTCTATGATTCATTTAATGAATCAATAGCTATATGATCATCAAGATGGCCATGGTACATAACCCTAATTGTACAGAGGTACCTTATAATGCATTCATTCATTTAATTTCAGAAAGGGAGTGAAACATCAGTAACTTTTATTGATAAACATATATATTGCAATAACACTTATTGTAAGAATGGTTCCGCCAGGGCTCACTTGTCTAACACCTTAGTCTTAAGCAATGGTTTTTATAGATAAAGGGAGCACAGTGGAAGCATGGGTTGGACCCAAGTAAGAAGAAAAGTCAAAGAGTTGACTGTACTTCTGTGACTTCCATATGACATCCAAAGAGTTGGATGAATGCCAATACTGCAATAAATTGATGTATTGATAGTATAACTATCAAATCTATCTATAATCCATAGAGAAGGAATCAGATAGTACATCAGAATAATCTACATATAATCATTGAAATTGACTTAATTATTTGATAAGTTAAAGTCTTGTAATTGTATCTCAATCTTCTACAATACTTGTAATGAGTTGCATATGTTTTAGAAGACTAGAAAATTTAATCTTAAGGCTTATAGTCATCCTCATAGATATTGATGCAACAATCTCTATTGGATTGAAAGGCTTCATAATTTTAATGGGAGAGACCTTAGTCTTAGAGATTGTCTCTATGACCTGGATATTAGAATACACTCTTGTTTGTTTCTAAATGTTGAAAATAAACACGAAATCTGGAATGGACCTATCATAAAGAGTTATGATGGAAATATTTTAGATAGTAATATAAAATCTTGTGGACTCTACTAAATTAGGAAATTAATGAATGGTTCATTAATATTTCTGAATACTGAAATTAAACCTTAAGATGAGTAGGATGATGAAGATCATTTGACAATGATCTAGCATCAAGCCTTGGACATTTGTCTATTGATTTGATCAACAGACTAGTAAGAGATGAAACTTTAGAATGTTTAAAATTTCAATATTTACATACTTATGAAGATTGTATTCAAAGTAAAATGTTCAATACACCTTTCTTTGGGAATGGTGTAAGATGTCAAGGTATTCAGGATCTCATACATATTGATGTATGCAGATCATCTATATCGTAGTAAACATTATGGATATATGATATCTATTTATGATTATGTATGATATGAGATTTCTTTTCTTCACCTAAAGAAACATTTGAAATGTTCAAAGATTTCATTATTTTTGGTTTACAATCAAAGTTTGAAGGAAGATAAAATGAATTTGATCTAATCTACGTAGTCTTTACCTATTAGATGAATTCAAAGAATACCTTATGGAGTTTTGAATATCATTTATATCTCAATCCTTCTAACACACCTAAAATCAATAGAGTTGTAGAGAGATACAATTGGATCATGTGTGACATGATTTGATCAATGATGAATTTTAGCATAATTTACTCTTAGTATCCATGTATATATAGTAGAGACTACAATATATATCCTTTATATGGTTCCATGCATACAAGCTGGAATCTAGCACTTGAGGGTGCTGCTTCATTAGGAAAATAAAGGATGGTATTGGATACCTACTTTATGACCTTGAGATTCTTAAAATATCTCATCTCTGAGAATGTGATTCTTAGAGGTTGAGACTCTTGAGAATCAAGATGAAAATGAAGTGTAGTAACTCATTTAATCTTGAGAAGATAATGAGGCTCCTGAAATTGGAAACTAAAAGGACAATTTAAGATGAAACACTAATGCCTCTTCAAATGAGTTTGAGGATGGATTGCATGTGTCAGAGAAATCTGACAATGCTCGAACTTCATGTGATGAAGTTTCTGAAGATCATAGCATGGATAGATGGATGTTAGCAATAAAAGTCTAATGTAGACTTCATATACACATGTTGTAAATGGACCCTCGAAGATCCACCTATATGGGTAAGACCTGTAAAGGTGTAAATGAATCTTTAGGAGAAGGTAAAGACCTTCAAAGTATGGTTCGTAGCCATTAGCTACACACCGGAAGAGAAGACATTGCTTGCGATGATACTTGCTCTTCGGTGACCATGCTTAAAATCATCAAAATATTGCTAACCTTTGCTACACAACTTGACTATTGCATCTTCAAGATGTAAGTCAAGATTTCATTCCTCTATGAATACCTTTCGGAGGATATTCACATGAAGTAGCCCCATGGCTTCATAGTTGAGGAAAGTAAGGTGTGCAAGCTAAGGAATCCATCTATGGACTCAAATAAACTTCTTGAAGTCGGACCATAAGATTTGATGAAATTATAAATGTTATGATTTCAGATAGAATCTTGATGAGCCATGAGAAGCTTAGTGGGAGTGCCTTTGTGTTCATCGTGTTAGATGTAGATAATATCCTAATAATTTATAATGATATAAGGATAATAATAAGTGTTTTATTTTCTGGTTGTTCCATAACTTGAGATATGATCTCAAGGATACCTCTTGGATCTTAGTTCTGAAGATGTTCAGAAGCAAAGAGAAGAGGGTATCAGGACTGTCACAATAGTAATACACCTTAAACATATTCCATATTCTGGAAAATTTCAAGAAAGGCTTCCATCCCTTAAGATATGGTACTGACCTATCTAAAGGGATAAACCCTCAAAGAGTTGAGGAAGTGAATGCTAGAACTTCTTGCACTTGTGCATTAGTTATGAGAAGCTGAGTATATGCTAGATGTTTACAAAAGCCAGATATCTGCCATGTAGTGGGAATAGTAAAGTGTTGCTAATCCTATTATGGAGAGAAAACACTTGATAGCAGTAATAAAAAATCTTCATAGATGACAAATTTTTTGAGATAGTGATCTCAAAGTCTTATCTTCAAAAACTTAAGACTTTATAGATAGAGATCTAAAAGGTCTTAAGTGTGGATACCTTAAGAGATAGTGATCTCCAGGAATAAGGGTATTCTGATAAGGATTATGGAAATATTGTTTATGATAATTGTTAAGTTGTAGTGTCAAGGACACTATAGCTAACAAGATTGAGTATTGTTTGCATAACAAGCAACATTCGCATTAGATGCGAGCACTGTTACTGGGGATATGCATGTGCCATAAAAGGACTTAGCGTAGTCTCGTGGGAACAGAGTGACTGATCAGCTTACCTAGCTATTTTCTTAATATCCCATGATTGTCACATGAGTGCGGGTTTAAATGATTAGCCCATTAATGGCTCTTTGGGCTAGTGGGAGATTGTTGGACATGCGAGCCCACGACGAGCCATTATGCAATAAGTGTTATTGCACATATCATTCCCTGATCTGAAATGAAGATTAAATAATTTGCATAATAGGTCCCTTAGTACAATTAGGGTTATGTACCATGGCCATCTTAATGAATATACAGCTTTTGATTCAATTATTGAATCATAGAGGCTGGTGCTTGGATGAATATCTAATGAGTTAGATTAGGGAATCATCAAGCATCGTCAAATGATTGTTAAGAGATGATCTCCAGCCTGAGTAGGAGATGGCAATCCTTTCTCAATTAGGTTGATATCTGACTGACCTCTTGATGCAGGTCCTCTGCATAGGAATAGAGATTCGGAGGTATCAGATTAGTTAGGTCAAAGAGTTGACTTAACGAGATCGAGATAAGCAAAGTCCTACAAGGTTCAGGAAAGCGGTATGCGTATGCATTCGGATAGGTCACTGAATAGCGCTTAAGCGGTATGCGGGGCATATGCGGGGTATATGCGGTTCTACGTGGTTTCCTAATTTTTTATTTAAAAATAAATAAATATATACAAAAGTGACTACAATAGAACTAAACTTATGTATAATTGTGGTCCAACAGAAGATCTAAGAAAAATAACATTCATATAGAGTTCAAAACAATCTCTATCAATCAAATATCAATACTTCACTATAACAGTTAGCACACAAAATAATTGATAACAAACAACAAAATAAAAAAGTTAGCGCACAAAATGCCTCTATTGTTGAATATAATGTCATTTATCTCTGTCGTTATATTTATAATTTATCCTCCATCAAAAGCACCAAACTTTACATATAATATATTGCATTCATAATACTATTAATTGACTAAATTAGTTTGCTACATTATTAGTACATTATTCTTTTTCTTCCTTGCGTGTTTACTCCAATCTCGAAGTACAACTACTTTAACGATGGATTTAAATAGTCATGTAATGCTTGGTTGGCATACATGCAAAAGTAAGGAAAACATGGCATAAATAAAACAACAAAACATGGAACAAATTAAAAAAATTAAAAAATGAATAAAAAATGTGTATGCGGCCGCACAGACCGCATATGCGGCCGCATAGCCCGCATATGCAGCCCGCATAAGCGCACAGGGCGCATAATGGGGGGCTTTAGGAAAGCGATGTGCTGAGGGCACCGCATACGCATATGCGGCCGCATAAGCGGCCGCACGGGCCGCTTTCGTGAACACTGAAGTCCTATATCGTATGCTGTCATGATATAGGCACGCATCATCAGACCGGAGACAGATGTGTTACTATATGTCTGAGTATGTACATTTGGCAGACCAATAGGTTTATGACCTAAACAAGGTCTATACACCGGTGCACTGGTGTGCATATAAGGGCAAATGAGTAATACGATCTCTCAAAGGGATCATACAGGTTCATTTATTGAACCGGAAGGCATGAGATCACTCATAAGATATTGGGAAGAATCAAATTCCGTGAGCACGGTCGTCTCGCTTTGGAAGCTTGACTGAATTTGTAGGTTTGATACATACTTTTTGAAAATATATGATCAAGACCTAGGAATGATATATGCTTTTGGAAAGTAAATGATCGATGCCGACTCCCGATGATCAAATGAGAAACTTACTGATAGAACCCTAAAGTAGACAAGGTAAAGTTGATCTAATACTTCGGATTTATTCCGAGTCTTCCAGTATGCAGGATGTACAGTTATTGGGAATACCTGAGGGTGATGTGATCATAAATGCTTGTATAACTATGACGCTTCCATTCCTAGGGTGTAATGAAACAAGTCTGGATTTTAGTGACTCCTCTCAGTAGAGAAGTGATCTGATCTTGGTTCAAATGTTCGACATTAATCTGAATATGATTAGATTTACGGTCTTGATTTAATCAAGCATCTCTGGGAGGTTTGCGATCTGGATTTGAGATATGATCTCAATATCCAAGTCACTATACATGGAACAATACAATTGCCATGTCCTTATATCCTAGTATCCACAGAGAAAGCGCATTATCCTTGAAAGAGTTCAGGATAATTTCAATGTTGATATAAGTATTCGAGCATTATGAAAATGGATAATTAAATGTGATTTAATTATCAGAATGATATGAATTTGATTCATGTTATAAGGAGAGTTATCTAAGATAATTAAATGTGATTTAATTATCAAAGATGTGAATAATGTGAATGTGATTCATATTATTTGGGCACATGAGAATAGAGATCCAAGATGATTAAATGTGATTTAATTATCATGGATATAAATAATGTGGATAGAAATATCCATATTAGTCATATATATTCTAAATGTGATTTATAATATATAAGAGAGAGCTATTTGTAATTTACATTTGTTGATTAAATGTTGGTGTGAATTGGATTCACATTGGACATTATATTTAAAATGTAATTTACATTTTATTTTGGATTGTGAATGTGATTCACAAATTTCCAATGGCAAGATTGCAATATTCACAAAATAATTATGAATTATTTTGTAGAATAGTTTACAACAATTGTTGTCTCAATATTGGAGATATATGCAATCTTGGAGATTGCATTGGAATCTCCCTTTCCTTATAGGAGAAGGGACGACCACCAATTCATGGAAAGGGTGGCCGTCCACCCCTCCTATATGGAAGGAGAGATTCTCCTTTCCATTATCTCCAATATTTGTTGATTTAATTTTGTGATTACATTGTGTTGATTTATCAACTCATATTTAATGTAAATTAAATTAATTGTTGTTGGCTTTTACCAACACAAATCTTCGCCATTAAAAGAAACACAATCAATGAGAGCCATTGGATTTGTGTTGTCCCATGGATTGAGATCCATCGATCCCAAAATGTTATAAAAGGAGAGGCATCCCATTGCTCTTCTTTAACACAATACTTTAGAAGCACATCTCTCTCTCTCTTTATTTCTCTCTACATGTCAGCCCTCTCTCTTCCTCTCATGGCCGTCCACCATGGATGCCCTAGAGAGACTCTCCATCGCCACAACGTCGTCATTATGTTGCCCGATCTTTTGCTCATGGATCTCCGTCTCCATCGGTGCGACTCGCTCATGAAGAAGACGTCGGATCTCGTGTGTCGAGATCAAGATATCCTCCACTTGGGTCATAAACATGGATTGCGAGAAGTACGTGATTCATTCCCATGCTCGCAAGTGTCTCCTCCGTCGGATCGGACTTGAGACAGGAGGTCTCTTCGTTTAGAGACTCGATCACAACCACGCTTGAAGAGGTAATCCTATTACTTGTTTGTGGTTTAGATGAAACAATCCGAGAAGTATTCTTGAATCATGTGGGTTCGTCGCATGAAAAATTTTAATTTCCGCTGCTTTGAACAACTAGTCCGACTAGTCGTTCTTCGTCGTATTCGATACGACGCTCACGCTTCCGTGATGCGCTTGAGGATTATACCATATCCTTCAATAACTGTCCAAATGCTTCAACCAATAAGCTGCTCTGTTGACCAGGGAGAAAGGAGATACCAACATATTGATGGTGTCTTCGTCTAGGAATCTGTCATGAAAAGTGTTGCAAATCATCTCGAATTCTTGTAGGTGCAGATGCGGCTCTTCGATGGCTAGCTGATGACACGAAAACTAAGATCGACTAAGATGGAAAAATAATCAAGTGTCATTTCTCTTAACCAGTCAATCAAGAAAAATCGAGAAACAACTCAAATCAAGCAATAAAAGTCCAAAACCAATTTAGCGGTCTCTGTTATTTATTTTAACATGGTATAGAGACCATGGTCAAACTCAAGGAGCACAAGTAAACATACGAGGTAGTCGAGATCAGACAAGAAAATGCATATTTTTGTTAATTTTAAATTTTTGCAATTTTTTGTGGTTTTTGTTGTTGAAAGGCGAGCAAGAAATTAAAGAAACTAAGCAAATAAGCAATCTTTTGCAAATTTTATTCAAGACTAAAATGTTGAAAAATAAGGAATACATATGTTTTTCAAATATGAAGGTGTTTTTGGTAATTTTCTTGAGTTTTTATAATTTTTTGTAAATTTATAAAAATCAAATAAGAGCAAAAATAGGGAAACAATGTACAATCAGGTCAATATTGCAAATTAAAAATAGCTAAAGTATCCTAATGTCCTAGGGAGAAATTTTATGGAAAAATAGAAAGAAAATATGACAAATAGGAACTGAAGTTCTATTTTTTTTGTTTTTCTAGATTTTTAATGATTTTTTTTATTTTTTGTCTCTTTTGTAATTTTTAGGGTTCTTACCTGGTTTTTTGAAGCAAACTGGTACATGAAGTAAAACACATAGGAACAAACACTCACTATTTTTTTTGGAAATTTAAGATAATTTTTATGTATTTTCTAAAATAGATAGTGAGATTTTTATGGGTTTCTTGTTTTTAGAAAATAAAATACTCAACAAAACTAATCCCAAAAATCACAATAAATATTAGACATTAGTAGGAGCTAATAGTAATATATTATAATATTTGGACCTAATTTCATAATTATTTCATTAAAAACACAACATAGTTTGCATGGATCTAGTTGCAATTCTAATAAAGTTCATAGTCCAATGAATAACAAAGGTGAAAAGCTTAGGGCAAAAGGTGCAAACAGTCTAGTAAATAAATGCACATGCATAATACACTACGCACAGTGGTATAAATGCAAATATCAAAAAATATTCATTCAAAACATAACATCTGTGAAATTCGGGATAGATAGTGCAAATACACCAACCAATCACGTGAGACAACTCGTGAGTTTTCGTATAGATGAATGAAATGCAAATACTCAAAATAGCAAGGGTCCACATGCAAAATAACCACAATATTTTAAACTACGAAAACTATTTACAGGACTGAACAATAAAAACAAAATAGAGAGGGGCCTAAGAATAAATTACACTTTATTGGGCGCGATCCAATGGCCGATAACGTTCCACTTATGATTGGATGGCAGAGATGGGTGGATACCCCTTCGACAGCGGATGGCAGAGAGAAGATCCTCATATGGATCTGATGATGGAGACCTCTTGTAGATGAACGGATAGGATTAGAACTAGGGAGACCCTCGATCGAACAGTGGAGGAGACGTCTAGAAGAACTGGGAAGAACTAACCTGCGATGAGTTTCGAGCATCGATTATGCTTTAATTTGATGTCCTCTCGAGCTACTAGTAGAAGGAAGAAGAAGACGATGATGCTCCATAGCTACAGGATGGCTCACAAATGGCCCAGGACCATGTAGAGGGCCCTTAGGATGAACGGGTGACTTGGAGCTCTCTTGAGGTGTCCTTGACCTCCAGATGAGGTGTATATGCGCTCCAACCCTGGACCAGGAAGGTTCTTGCTTGGAGGGTGGATCCTACACGTGTTAGAGCACACAACGATCAGAAACGAAGGCAAAGGGTGGATGGGTCACGTCGTGCGTGGGTGAAGAAAAAGACCTGAAGGTCTACTCCAATCTGGTGATTCCAATAGCATGCGAGGTTGCGGTGCATGATGTAGAAGTGAGGGTAGATCGATGTGAGGCTTACATGAGTCGGGAAACAACAAAGATATGAAAAATAGGGGCTTACCGGAGCTACTCTATTTAGTGGTGAAACGATGGATTCAATGGAAGAAGAACAGAGAAATGAGGTACCTGGAGATGGAGGAGTACGCATGGGTATGCCGACAAACGTCTACGGTGGTCTTGGCCTCGATGGTCGGTGCATCCAGAGGCTCTGCTCCTCGCAGCAAAGCTTAAGTTTGAACCTCACCGAACCTAGGTCTCCACGCTCCAAAAATTGTGCCTCACCCTCACTCTCACTCGCTATCACTCTGGGAAAGGTGGTAGGGTGCACAGGAGGAGGTGGCGCAGCCAAAAGTTGGAAGAAAAGGACCGGGGGGGGGGGGGGGAGGGTGCACAGGATATATAGGCGTGAGGGTCCGAGAAGATGGGAAGGCGTCTGCGAATCGATGAGGGAAGAAGTAGCCAAGACTAGGGATCTGGGACGCGTATTCGGAGCTTGGAATCGGGGAAAGAGACACTCGGATCGAGTGGATAAAATTGGGAGAAATCCGGGTGAAACTCAAACTAGCAAAAAAGGGCTCCGGATGGACCAGTTGACACGAGTCAGCAATCCAAGGTCGCCCAATCAAAAGGGGCTTGGGATGCGGACAAATAAGACTGCATGATAAAACTGTTAGAAAAAAGAAAATGAGATTAAAAATAATAAATGAATTTAGAAAAAAATGAATAAAATGAAAAATGTTTGCTATTTTTGAAAAAAAATTTCGGTCATTTTTAATTATTTTTATGAAAAAACAAAATAGTGTATATACACTATATAGCATTATAAGCATGTATAATATACCTATGTATTATGTACAATTATTTTTATTTTTTTATTTTGACATTAATACCCCAAATTTATATTTTATTTAATTATAACATAATTTTAGGAATACAAAATAATTTTTAGTTTTATGGATTATTTACAGGTATAGAATAAACAGTGAATATTAAGTTTATATATGTGTGTGCTTTCTACAATGAAAGGAAAATTTTATTCTTGTTTTTATTTATTTTCTTTTTTTCTTTTCTTTTTAGATTATTATTAGAAATATATACAAGGAGGTAATAATAATTAACTTTAATTTTGTAAAAATAATAATTAACTTTAGTTTTGTAAAAATAACTATTTATGCACACATTAGTAATATGTACAATATATAGTGGACCCTATCTCTCTCTACTTATTTTATTTGGCGATCAGGTCAAGACTTGACCTTCTCTTGGGTCCAGGTCACTCTGTATTTATTCTAAATACCTTCTTCCTTTTTATTTTCTTTTATTCTTTTATTTTTGTACAAATACATGTTAATTTTATAATATTAACTAATGCATGTTGAATGCTATGTTATTGAATTTACAGGTATTTACATGTTGTTTTGCCAATATAAATAACTAAAATAAAAGAATAATGAGTGACAATCAGGGATTTATCACCCCCTATACTTTATCTTTGCTAGTCCCTTAGCATACACTTATTTGAAAAAGAAGTGAAAAGAGAAACAAAAGAAAAAAGAAGGAGAATCAGGGTTGATTATTAAGCTTATCTTCATTAAGTTGAAGTATGGAGCTCAGTTGGACCTTTGGATTATTAGTTTGTCGGAACCTTATTTGGATCTAGGTTTAAGGCTCAACGGCCTCTAAGTTCCACCATTCTATGGTCAAGACTCCTCAATAATCCATATCAAAACAAGTCTACATACGCAAACTCTAATGACCATGAATCTTTCCTTGTACAGTGTAAGTGATATGTAGCTCCCCACCTCATAAATGACTATGAAACAACCACCCTCAACAAGGTAACTCTAATTCCTCAGTCTAGCTACTCTTTCCTTGAGGTGTGGGGTATTCCTTCTAACTTCAAGTTTAACCGGCTAAAGAAGAGGTGGAAAGAAGAGAATGGACAGTGAACAATGTTTCCATGTATCCCTGGGAGCCCAATTAGTGTAGCTAAGTCTCTCGCTGCAAGCTTCATGAGATGAGAAGGTGTAATACATAAGATTTGTTTTATTTGGCTATTTACACTCTGGCAAGCATTTTATTTTCAATTAGAATTGTCCACTTTTTTGGACTTTTTCTTGATTTTGCACTTTTTTTATGTGCATATGTACAACATATCTACATGGTGTAGCATATAGAAAAGGACATTTTCTTCTTGAGCCAGTAGACTGTCCCTCTTTTGAAGCATAATTGCAACCCACAACTCCTATATTTAGACCTCAACACCGCCAGACCATGTTGAGGTGTGCATCCTCTTTTAAAGAAAGATGAGAGTTTTGCCAAGAAGCACTACCCTCATATGCTACCCTAATCCAAAGGATTCTGCATCCTCACCACCTCATCCACGGAGACCTATGTGTAAGATGTTGTTCCAAGTAAAGCCATTATCCGTGAGAGTCATGCGTGCATTGTTAAGTGTTCTACTTAGTCTCATCAAGATGACATGTGAACATAGACTAGTGGACTCAAAGGATTAAGTCCCAAACGGACCTGAAAAGTCTTAACCCAAAATCTATAAGGTTCCTCTGAGAGTTAGGTAGATTAAGGTCTTAACCAAACTCCATTTTCCATTTTAATTCCATTGTCAACTATGATTTGGAAGAATATTCAAATATATACAAAACCTTTTTATGCAAATTTTTTGAAATTATGCAAAATTTTTAAAAATGTTTGAATGAATGGATGTAGAAGTTTTGCAAACTATTTAGAAACCTTCACACGATTTTTTTCAGATTTTTTATTTTTATTTTTACTTTTTTCAAACATTTTTCAAAAGTTTTGTATTATATATGTAATTTTGATATAAAAATATTTACAAACACTTTATAATCAAAACATTTTTACAAACATTTGTACACAAAATAAGTTTTATAAACAGATATGTATGTGCAAGAAATAATTTTATGTACAAGAAAATTTTTAAAATTTTTGTGATTTTTAGGCTGTAGATTTTAGCCATTTTTTATTAACATACTCACACAAAGTATGAATTACGGCGAAAGTATATATGTAATATATACGACACCCCCTATACTTAGCTTGAACGATGTCCTCAAAGTGATCAAAGAGTGATGAAGAAGACATAACTCATGCTTAGTATTGGGTGGTGAAAAGAAAGGCTATACTACAACGACGAATAAAAGAATAAATAGATGTCGATGATCCACATATACTTAGGATCAAGTAATCCTGAGTATAGAAGACTATACACAAGGCGAAAATCGAGGGTTAGAATGTACAGGGTCTACCTCCCCTATACTTAGGGTAAAATATCCCTAAGTATAGGCAGCAAAATAGAGGTAAAAAGAATAAAAAAATAATCAAAGATCTGACAACCCCCTATACTTAGGGTAAAGTACACCCTAAGTGTAGCATAATCACAAGATGCAGATGGGGTGTTAGACTAAAGAATGTATGATATGGACATCTGGATCTATACAAAGATGGAAGACAGTGGTAATCAGGCACGAGATACAAATGATGAGAGTCAAAGACCACATCTCATTCAAAATGAATAGGGGCTACGTCAACAATCACCGGATCATGATCAAGATATGGATTCAGGTGCTGATTGTTAACTCGAAACGTGAACTCAGATGACATCTCAGATATGTCTATACTACCATTTTCATGCACCTTTCGGACCAAGTATGGTCCCTTCCACTTACTCGGCAACTTCCCAGGAAAAACATGTAAGCTTAGCATCGAATAACCATACTCTCATTACTTGGCTCAAACTGCTTAAGGTTGATATGAGAATCATGCCATATCTTGACTCGCTCCTTATATTGTAGGCTACTCGAAAAAGCTGTATCTCTGAGCTCCTCTAGGGCTTCCAATTATGTCTTCCTTTGATCTCCCACACTCTATGTATCCAATAATATCTCAGTGACAACCCATAGTGACTTATGCTTAATCTCCCCGGGTAAATGGCATGGCTTGCCATAAACAAGATGAAAGGGAGACGTACCCAAAGGAGTCCTGAAGGATGTTCGATATGCCCATAAGACTGAGTCCAAAATCTATGACTAATCCTTTTGGTCTGTGTAGACTACCTTCTGCAGTATCTTCTTTATCTCCCTTTTCGATACTTTAACAAGACCATTGATCTGAGGAAGATAAGGAGTGGATATTCGATGATCTATGCTGAAATCATTAGCAAGGGCATTATTATTGTTGATAAAGTGAGACCCCTCGTCAGATATCAAAACTCTAGGAACCCCAAATCATGAAATTATATTCTTCCTCAAATGTCCACAAATAGTCTTAGCATCTGCAGTTCGGGCGGGAATGGCCTCAACCCAACTACTCATATAGAATGTACTTGAATCCATGACCTTAGGGAATGGACCCATGAAATCAAAGCTCCATGCATCAAAAACCTCACAGAAGTGAATGGCTGCATCAACATCATGTCATGCTGTCTAAAAGTACCCATCCTCTGATAGTCAATACACCTCTTCACGAATTCATCAGAATCCTTGAAGAAGGTAGGCCACCATAGGCTAGATTGGAGCACTTTCTGTATTGTTCTCCTCCTAGAATGATGTCCTCCTGCCTCAAGATTGTGGCAGTAAGTGAGGATGTTGTGGTGCTCCTCCTTAGGAATGCACCGACATTAGAAGTTATGCCCTTCTTCACGATAAAGGATGGGATCCTCGCAATGGTACAACTTGGCCTTCGCAAGGAAGGTCTCAAGTCACTATCTGGGCCAACCTTGTGGAACTTTCTTGGCAACAAGATAGTTCACAATGTTGGCGTACCATGGAAGTGAGGCGATAGCAATGATCACCTCATCTAGGAAGGTCACAGTGATAGGCACAATCTTCACAGATTACTTAAGATGTTCAAAACGAGGGAGATGATCCGCCACTACATTCTTGACTCCAGGTTTATCTTTAATCTCTATATCAAACTCATGGAGTAGAAGTATCCATCTGGTCAATCTGGCCTTGGCATCCTTCTTTGACATGAGGTACCTGATGGTTGTACGATTTGTATAGATAGTCACTTTGGATCTAAGAATATACAATCTGAACTTATCCAAGGCAAATATTACGGCTAGCATCTCTTTCTTCGTGACTGTGTAGTTCCGCTGAGCGGCAATATTCGGCTAGCATAGTGAATGCTAAAAGACAATCCTTCCCTCCTCTGTACTCTCTGAAGGATATGGTATTATCCTCAAGCGCACCACGGAAGCGTGATCGTCATATCGAATACGACGCAGAACGACTAGTTGTGCTAGTTGTTCTATGCAGCGGAATTTAAAAATTTTCATGCGATGAAACCACATGATCCAAGAACGATTCTCGGATCGTTTCATCTAGAACCACAACAAGTATAAAGGAATATCTCTTGAAGCATGGTTAATATAGTCTCTAAGAAAAGAGACCTCCTATCTCAAGTCCGATCGTCGGAGAAGACGCTTGCGAGCACGGGGATGAACCGTGTGATCCTCGCAATCCAACAAGATGATCTAAGCACGGTGAACTATTGATCTCGTCGTACGAGATCGAACGTCTTCTTCGTAGCACTCCAAGAAGACGGAGAACTGAAGAACATCGAAGCGGCTGCACGGTGGCGATGGCGTCGACGGTTTTCTCCTCTAGGGATTTGTGGGCAGCCACCAAGAAGGAGAGAGAGAGAGAGTTGGCGTGTGAGAGAAATGAGAGAGAGATGTGCTCCAAAATTGCATAGCCCTAGAGAGCATGGTATGCCTCTCTATTTATAGGGTTTTGGGATACATGGATCTCAATCCATGGGATATAAAAATCAATGGATGAGACTGATTTATGTTTAATCCAATGGTCAAGATTGTTCGTAAAAACCAACAATTAATCAATCTAATTTAAATCAGATATATTTGACATATCAAATATAATTCAATCCTAAATTAGATCAAGCAATTAAGGATAGATTAGAATGGAGATCACTCGTCAATAGGAATGGTGGGGACGGCCACAACATTTCTTGTTGGAATTGGTAACCGTCCACCTTGTCCCCATGATGGAGGCAATCTCATGCAATCTCATGAGATTGCATATCTCCATGAATTTCTCCCATAATTTCGAGCAACTTTTGTTGTGATTTATTCTTCAAAAGTAAGTCATAATTAATTTTTGAGAATATTACAATCTTACCATTGGAAATTTGTGAATCACATTCATAAGCCAAAACAAAATATAATTTACATTTTCAATTTAGTACACAATGTGTATCCAATACACATTAATAATTAATCAACAAATACAAATTATAATTAGCTCTCTCTAATACATTATAAATCATATTTATAATATATTATGAATAATTGGATATCGCTATCCACGTAATTCTTATCCATAATAATTAAATCACATTTAATTATATTGGATAATTTCCATACACATCAGGATGATTAAATCACATTTAATCATCAATTCTTCAATGCTTAGATCTATGGAATTATTCTTGAACCCTTTCAAGAATAATGCGATTTCTCCACAGATACTTGGAGATAAGGACCGGGCGATTGTATTGTTCCACGTATAGTGACTTGGATGTTGAGATCACATCTCAAATCCAGATCTCATGGACCTCCCACAGATGCTTTATCAAATAAAGACCGTAGAACTAATCTTCTCATTGCATCTGAATCTCATTTAGATCAATGTCCAATACATGGACTAATATTAGGTCACTTCTCTATTGAGTGGAGTCACTAAAATCCAAACCTGTTTCATCACTCCCTCAGAATGGAAGCGTCATGGTTATACAATTGTTTATGATCACATCACCCTCTTGTATTCCTAATACCTGTACATCATGCATACTGGAAGACCTATGATCTTCCTGAAGATACAGATCACTTTTACACTATCACATTCAGGGTTTGATCATTAAGTTTCTTAATCTTGGTCATTGGGAATTGGTATAGATCATATGCTTTCCCAAAACATATATGTTACCTTCAAATTCATGTCATGCTTCCAAAGCATGATAACCATGCATGGAATTTGATCAGTCTCAATACCTCATGAGTGAGCTCATGTCTTCCGGTTAACAAGTGAACTTGTATGATTCCTTTGAGAGATCGTATTACTCATATGTCCTTACATGCACACCAGCTCGTTGGTATATAGACCTTGGATAGGTCATCAACCTATTGGTCTGCCAAATTTACACACTGAGACATATACCAACACATCTACTGGTCAGAGGATGCATACCTATGTTGTGACAGCATTCAACATAGGTCTTTGGTTATCTCGATCTCATAAATCAACCCATTAACTCAACTAATCTGATACCTCCGAATCACTATTCCCATGCAGAGGACCTGCATCAAGAGGTTTGTCAGATATCAGCCATATGAGAAAGGATTGCCATCTCCTACTCAGACTGGAGATCGTCACTTAACAATCATTTGATGATGCTTGATGAGTCCTCTATCTAACTCCTTAGATAGTCATCCAAGCATCAGCCTCTATGATTCAATCAATGAATCAACAACTGTATGATCATCAAGTTGGCGATGGTACATAACCCTTATTGTACAGAGGGACCTTATAGTGCACTCATTCATTCAATCTCAGAAAGGGAATCAAAAATAATTAATAACTTTTATTCATAAATAATTTATTGCAATAACATTCATTGTACGATTGGTTCACCCCGGGCTCACATTGCTAACGATCTCCCACTAGCCCTCAGAACCATTCAGGAACAATCCATAAACCCATACTCATTACATGCTAGTCGAAAACCATCTATGTCAGAGGTTTGGTAAGAGGATCTACAACATTGTCGGCAGAGGCCACCTTGGTAATGATGATGTCATCACGCTTTTGAATCTCCCGAATGATGTGGTATTTCCTTTCCACATGCTTTCTCTTCTGATGCCATCTGGGTTCCTTTGCATGGGCAATGGCGCCCGCGTTATCGTAGAGTAACGGGATGGGAGTATTAGAGGAAACTAAACCAAGCTTCAGGATGAACTTACACAACCACACCGCCTCCTTTGCAGCACCCGATGCGACAATGTACTCGGCTTCTGTTGTTGAATCTGCAGTAGTGTCTTGCTTCTTGCTTCTCCAGCTCACATCACCACCATTCAACAAGAATACAAATCCTGATGTCGACTTTCGATCATCAATATCCGATTGGAAGTCAGAATATGTATATCACAAGACTTGGACATAACCATCTCCATAGACCAAGATGTAATCTTGTGTCCGTCTTAGATATTTGAATAAGTTCTTTACTGCATTCCAGTGTTGTTCTCCATAGCACGATTGGTAACGACTTACCACTCCCACTGCATGACAGATATCTGGCCTAGTACACATCATGTCATACATTAAGCTTCCTACAACTGATGCATAAGTACATCCAATCATGGTTTTCTTTTCCTCAACAGTTTGAGGAGCCATTCCTTTAGACAGGTGGATATCATGTCTTAAGGGTAGGAATCCTTTCTTGGAACTATCCATACGGAATAGTTCAAGAATCTTCTTAACGTATCCATGTTGTGACAATCCCAAAATCCTCTTTTCTCAGTTTCTGACCAACTTCAGGCCTAAGATGTAAGAGTCTTCTCCAAGATCTTTCATCTCAAAGGTATGGGATAACCAAATTTTCACACTGGGCATCATACATGTATCATTCCCAATGATAAGGATGACATCTACGTAAAGCACGATGAATACAATGGCGCTCCCACTAAGCTTCTTGTAGACAAAAGGTTTATTAGGATTCTGCACAAAATCATAACTCTTTATGGTTTCGTCAAATCTGATGTTCCAGCTACGAGAATCTTGCTTGATCCCATAAATGGATTTCTTCAGCTTGCATACTTTGCCATCCTCAGTTATGAAGCCCTGGTGCTGTGACATGTAGATATCCTTTCGAGGTATCCATTGAGGAAAGTCGTCTTGATGTCCATCTGCCAGATGTTGTAGTCAAGATATGCAGCTATAGCTAGGAGTGTCCTGATGGATTTAAGCATAGCCACAGGAGAGAACGTCTCATTGTAATCGATGCCTTCTCTCTGTGTGTAGCCCTTGGCTACGAGCCGTGCCTTGAAAGTCCCTACTTTCCCATCAGGTCCCTTTTTTCTCTTGAAGATCCATTTACACCCAATGGTTTTACCCCTTTAGGTGGATCCTCTAGGGTCCATACACCATTATTATGCATCGAGTCAATCTCTAACTTCATTGCTAGCATCCATCTATCCATGTCATGATCCGTGAGTGCTTCCTAAAATGAAGAAGGATCATTGTCAGTCTCATTTAACACATGGAATCTATACCTTTCAGATGGGGCAACCACCCTCGAACTCCTTCGAAGAGGTATGGGTGTTTCATCTTTATTTATCTCTTCAGTTTCTGACACAGGAAGCTCAGAATCCTCAGGCGATTCAACGAGTTCCTCTACTTCATTCTTGTCTTGACCTTTAAGGAAATCATTCTCCAGAAATTTCACATCTCTAAAACCAAAAACCTTTTGGGTCTCAGGGTCATAGAGCTGGTATCTGATACCATCTTTAACATACCCAACGAAGTAACACTCACAAGAGCGAGATTCTAGCTTACTTGTGTACACGTTTTTCGCATGGATCAAGCAGCCGAAACCCTCAAGTGATTAACACTAGGTTTGGTTCCATACCAGAGCTCATGAGGAGTCTTAGGTATAGATTTGCTAGGAATCTTATTCAGGATATATATTGCAGTCTCTACTGCATATCCCCATAAACTAAGAGGTAAATGTACTTTGCTCATCATTGAACGGACCATGTCCATGATTGTACTATTGTGTCTTTCAGCAACACCATTAAGTTGGGGAGTTCCAAGAGGAGTGAGATTGGAAACAATTCCATTCTCCTTAAGGTATACCTTGAATTCCTCTGAGATGTACTCGCCACCTCGATCAGAACGAATCCATTTAATCTTCCTATCGGTTTGGTTCTCAACCAAAGCCTTGAACTCTTTGAACTTTTCAAACGTTTCAGGTTTATGACATAATAGGAAGATAAACTCGTATAGCGAATTGTAAAGCCTTGAACTTGGCATATCTCGGATCCCATATAATAAGATCGGGCTCGTCAAGAGAAAACTAACGAAATTTGTTTCGTGTGAATCAGACTTCATTTCGAATTGTTATGATTTTAGGAAAAAAGAGAAGGAAGGCTAAGATGTCATTAACCCATAACGACTGTCATTAAGACTAATTAAACATGATTAAAGAAACTAATGATGGATTGAAAATCGCTAATGATCATTAACAAACACTAATCAATAGTTAGCAAAAGATAAGCATAAGCCGCAAAAGTTAAATCGCGATTTGTGAAAGTTAATCACGATTAGTGTTAATTAAGCATCATTAGCGAATCTAGAATCCTCTAGAATGTTCTAACTTAAGCCCCAAGTTTGGGATAAGTTTTGGCCAAACCCATGGGCCGCTAAACCACAGTTAAGGTCAAAACCATGGTTTTCTAACCATGGTTAGTGGTTTTCGGGAGCCTATAAATAGACCCCCTACCCATTCATTCTCTATGATTTCCACTACCACCATCACCCCAAGGGCTAGGGTCGAGTGGTCTGGAGGAGGAGTGGGAGGCGAGGGAGGAACGCTAACGAAGCGCTGCCGGGAGAACGAGGAGGAGAAATGTATTATTCTCTCTTAGTTGCTTCGTAAGCTAGGCTTTCAATTCATCCTCTTATTCTTCCATGTTTTGTTCTTGATTCATCTTTCTTTCCAATTAATTTTCCTATTGTGGTTTGAGGATAAATCTATGTAACACCCTACTTAGGTGCGGGCTGCTATGCACGTCAGTAACACTATGATTCGTCACATGTTCACTCATCTAATGTGGTGTCTACCAATTCTCCATCGTTTATATTTCTATTCTTTTTATTATGCTTTTATAATTATTTTGATGGAGAAATCTGTGTACGTCAGTGACCTTGTGATTCGTCACACATTCACTCACCTAAGATGCGTGGTGTCTACCGATTCTTGATCACTTATTGTTTGAGTATATTCTTTTCGTTTCGTTGTTATTTTCCTCTCGATTGATTTTATAGAGGAAATTTTTTTCGTTTTTATTTTGAACTATGTTCCGATATAAGGGGAAACTCTACCGAAATTTTCCGAGAAATATGTCCCGATATAAGGGGAAGCTCTGCCGAAATTTTCCGATAGATATGTCCGATATAAGGGGAAAATCTGCCGAAATTTTAAGAGAAAATATGTTCTTGGTGTTCTTCATGTTCTTCGCGTTCTTCATTCGTTCTTCGCGTTCTTGACACGTTCTTAGCGTTTTTGACACGAAAATGAAATTCGATCTTTTCAACAGCCTTAAAGTATCCTTTCTAAAAACAAAATACGATAAAGCCTAGCATACACAAGGAAGAGCTTGATTAGGTAACAAAATCCTTCCATTTGCTGTTGGGTTTTCAAACGAGATTATTGAAAGTCTTGATTTTATAATCTATGCTATAAAGAACCCTAATTTTAGCTGTTTTTGAAAAAGTCTGAACAGTTTCTTTGTGATTCCCACTAAAATAAGGTTTAAGCATCAAATCGATGTGGTGGATTTAAATGTTAGGGTTTGGGAGTTAAAATAGGCATAAATACGAGTATATATGTATATGAATAATATATATGTGGGTCTATACTAGTTATTATTGATTATGCAAATCGAAGACTTAACGAAAGAATTACATCATGGGAATTGATGTGGTTTGAGTTGGATCTTGAAAAGGATTGTGTGTGTCACGTTAAGGATGACGGGAGTAGAACTACAAGTCGGACATGCAACCTGTAGGTTTATTGTAAGGAACCCGTATTGGTGTTTCCCTACCTAGGTGGTACACGATTGCCCTATTATGTTAAGTGCGCACGAAATGAATGTTTTGCAACACGTGGTACCGGGAGCCAATATCTTCGGGTTGAACGACGGAAGATGTGGTCGTGTCATGTGGAGTTACGGGTGGTTCAATAGCAGCTGGGTCACGATAATATGTATTTAAAGCCGCTAGGTTATATTATTAAATGTTAGCCTGAGGTTTTAAGAAACCAAGTCCTCGAGGACGGTGTGCCCATTTGTTTTCTAGGTTGAGGGTTGAGATCTTAGTTAATAAAAGAAAAGGAAATTGTTAGGGTAGTATTGGAGGATTGGTTGAGGCAACGCGCGGTGGCATAAGCTTACCAAGATCAACGCAATCTCCAATCTCGAAGTATCCACAGCTTCGGAGTCCAAGAAGGGTGGGGTTCTCCTGGACTAATCCCTGTGTGAAATAGAAAGGAATAGGACTTAAATTAACAAGAAGGAATGAAACCTTTTGTGATAACAATTTTTGCAAAATTACACGATTTGTTTGCTTTTCTCTTCTTCGTTACTTAGCATTCGCTAATTTTATCCTATGATTTATGGAAAACCCAACAGGTGTCGGTGAGACATCGTAAGGACTTTAAAAATTCATCTAACTTACATATTAGACATCCAACCTGCTGAGGTGTATTTTTTCTTTCAATCTGATGTACATCTGAACTTTATTTTGTGAATGGAAAAGTGTTGAAATACTTTCTTCTAAGTATTTTTATTTGTAGTCTGTTTCTGAATATTGGAGGATCCGACGGCCCGGGAATCGGGGTCGTGATAGATTGATATCAAAGCCTGGTTACTCCAGTAATTTATTTAGTAATTAACAACTATGAGCGGTATTCAGAAAACTATTGATCTTAATAACTGACTGCAGTAACATTCACAAGTCATTGCCCCTTATGTACATCATTCTAAGACATATAGGATCTGACCTTTGACCTTGACTCATCCCAGGATAATTGCAGACCAAGATGTGTCTAGGCAATTAGCGGCTGTGATGGCAATGCTCCAAGACATGGGGCAAAGGAAGCAAGCATTGGAGGAGAGGCTCAATGCGCAAGCTAAGAGGCCCAATGCATCTAAGCCTGCGGATGCCAGGATTGAAGGTTCTGTCTATCTTTCTGAGGAAGAATCTAGTTACCATCCTTCAACTAAGTCTGCTCCTACCCTGGTTGAAGGAACAATGGAGAAGGAGTTTCTTAGACATCAAACATTACTAGATAATTACCGAAAGGAAATGATTCCTCAATTTAAAGGCATAGAGACACCTACTGAGGCATAACTATGGCTTGATCACGTCAGCAGGATGTTGAGAATAATACACGCACCATCAGATACTTGGGTGCACTTTGCTGATTACTCCTTAGCAGTCTATGCAAGACGATGGTGGAGAGCCATTTCCAAGAAACTAGTAGCTCCTATTCCATGGGATGTTTTTGAAGAGAGGTTTCGAGCCCACTTCTGTCCCTCCCATTGGGAAGAATTGAAGAGGAGGGAGTTAACTTCTTTGACCCAAGGATCCAAGAATGTACAAGATTATCATATTCACTTTACGGAGCTACTACACTACTCCCTAGCGTTAGAAGCTTCACCACTAGAGTGTCTTACCAAATTTGTTAGCGGTCTTCAGAGAGATTTGAGAGAGAAGCTTGCAGGTTTTAGAGCCATGACTATAGATGAAGCCATGGACATAGCCTCTCGTATTAAGATGGAAAGGGATGAAAACCGTTAAAGAAGAAGCTTTCACTTTACTGGTGGTCCATCCAAACGTAAGGCAAATTATAACCGAAGAGACAATCGTTATCATCCAGTCGGTTCCAATATAAGGTCACCACCGACCTTGGGCCAGGAATTACCAGGAAGAGGGGGTTTCTCTAGACCTCCATTATATCCATGTTACTCTGCACCAGGAACTAGTACCTCTGTAGTTGGGTCTTCAGCTCATACATGAATGCGTGCATGTTATCACTGTCATCAAGAAGGTCACATTATAAGGGACTGACCCCAGTTGAGAGGTTCAGGGTTTAAACCAACTCCGATTAACAGTATAAGATCCACCCCGAGCAATGGAGCAACACGCGGAGGAAGACAAGATAGAGTTCGTGGCTCGCAAGGAGCATCTCCTACACATAAGCCACCACAAAATGTTGCGGGTTCTAGCTTGCCTATTACTAATGGTCAGCTCAATGCAATTACTGAAGAACAAGCCTACAATTCAGGCACAACCGTACGAGGTACCGTTACTATTCATGGCTTTTCAATACATGCTTTATTTGATTATGGTCCTTCACATTCATTTATTGCTCGACGGTTAGTACTCACTTCGGGTAAGATACCAGTAGAAGTACAACAGTCCTATCTGATCAAGGGACCAGGAGGACAAGTATTCATAATCCGAGAAATCCTAGATAATTGTATAGTACTGATAGCGGGACATCGGTTACCTGTTTCACTACTACTGATAGAAATGGAAGACTTTAATCTTATCCTATGGATGGAATGACTAGAAAGGCATCATGCATGTCTTGATTGTTTTCAGAAGACAGTAACATTTGAACTTCCTAACTCGATAATGTTCCAGTTCATTGGAAAGACATCCAATGATAATGTCGAATATATCTCTACTTTGAAGGTACAACAATTGTTAGAGAAACGGTGCCGAGGCTATTTAGCTTATGTATCCACTACATCATGGTCAGAAAGAATGATGGAAGATATACCTATAGTGTCCGAGTTTCCAGATGTATTTCCATAGTAACTACCTGGATTACCACCTGAGCGAGAGATTGAATTTGAAATCTCTCTCATACCTGATATTCTGCCTATCTTTATCCCTCCGTATAGGATGGCACCAGTTGACATACGAGTGTTAAAGGTACAATTGCAAGAACTGTTAGATAAAGGATTCATTCATCCTAGTACGTCACCATGGGGTGCACCTGTCTTATTTGTCTGGAAAAAGGATGGGTCAATGCGGTTGTGCATTGACTATAGAGAATTAGACAAGAGGACAATAAAGAATAAGTATCCACTGCCAAAAATAGATGACCTCTTTGATCAGTTACGTGGCTCATCTGCATATTCCAAGATTGATTTAAGATCTGAATACCATCAGTTGAAAATTAAAGATACAGATATTCTCAATATAGCTTTTCGAACTAGTTACAAGTATTATGAATTCTTAGTTATGCCTTTTGGACTAGCAAATGCCCCAGCAACCTTCATGGATATCATGAATAGAGTATTCCAGGAGTTCTTAGATCACTTTGTAGTAGTCTTTATTGATGATGTGCTTATTTACTCCAATGATAAGTATCTGCATGAACACCATCTCAGGTGGGCACTTGAAACTCTAAGGAAGAACAAACTGTATGTTAAATATAGCAAATGCGACATCTGGCTATCTGAAGTATCTTTCTTAGGCCATGTTATTTCTGGGGAAGGTATATCAGTTGATCCTACCAAAGTTTGTGCAGTGATGAGTTGGGAACGCCCGAAGACTGTCACAGAAATACGATCTTTTCTGAGTTTAGCTGGATATTATAGAAGATTCGTGAAGGACTTCTCACGAATAACATTGCCAATAACTAGACTAACTCAGAAGGAGGTCCCATTCTTATGGTCTGATACATGTGAAGCAAGTATTCAGACACTGAAAGAATGCCTAACATCTGCACCAATCCTTACTCTACCCTCTGGGAGTGAAGGGCTTAAAGTGTACACTGATACATCTAAAGAACGACTTGGGACAATTCTTATGTAACATGGTAAGGTAGTTGTGTATGCATCACGACAGCTCAGGATACATGAAAAGAACTACCCAACACATGACCTTGAATTAGTTGCTGTAGTTTTTTCTTTCAAGATATGGAGACATTACCTCTATGGTATTATTTTTGAAATCTTCACTGATCATAAAAGCTTGAAATATCTATTTGATCAGAAGGAACTCAATATGAGACAGAGACGGTGGCTAGAGTTGTTAAAGGACTATGATTGCACTATCTCCTACCACCCTTGTAAGGGGAATGCCGTAGCAGATGCCCTTAGCAGAAGAACTTATTCACCTGGGTTGGTGAGTGCTATCTACTTTTTGGGTTTACTATCAATGTTAAGTGAATGGAAACCATTTGATAATAGTGCCAATACTATAACTATTCCTCACAATACAAACCAGAGATCTGGGATAGAATAAAGAAAGGACAGGAGGATGATCCAGTCCTTAAAGACTTGAGACAACAACTTGAGAAGAATGAGATAGAGGGATTCCAGATACAAGATGGGTTATTGTATAACCGTCACAGAGTTTGTGTACCAAACACACCTAAACTAAGGAAAGACATCTTACGAGAAGTGCACTGCTCAAGATTATCTATTCATCCAGGAATTACAAAGATGTATAAGGATCTTCATTCATACTTTTGGTGGTCGGGAATGAAGAAAGATGTTGCTGAGTTTGTGAATTCATGTTTCACTTGCCAGCAGGTAAAGGCTTCACACCAAAAGCCACTGGGATTATTGCAACCCCTCCCTATACTTGAATGGAAATGGGAAAGCATTTCCATGGATTTCGTTAGTGGCTTACCTCAGACGACTGGTAGTAAAGATAATATCTGGGATATAATAGATCGTCTGATGAAGGTAGCACACTTTATTCCGATAAGCTTACCTTTCACTCCAGACCAGCTTGCTGAGTTATATATTACACATGTGATTCGCCTCCATGGTATCCCAAAGGAAGTAGTTTCTGATCGAGATTCACGATTCACCTTACACTATTGGGAGAACTTCATGAAAGCCTTAGGTACACAACTATGCTTGAGTACAACATATCATCCACAAACACATGGTCAGTCAGAACGTACGATTCAGACAGTAGAGGATATGCTACGAGCATGTGCCTTAGAATGGAAAGGATCGTGGATTAAACATTTGCCTCTTACAGAATTCACCTACAATAATAGTTACCATACAAGTATTGGCATGGCACCATTTGAAGCACTATATGAACGAAGGTGTACTACTCCTTTGTGTTGGTAAGAGGTCAGAATAAAGAACCTTTATGATTCAGATAGACTTCAGGAGACACGGGAAGCTGTAGGGCTTGCTAGAAAAAGACTATTAACTGCCCGGAGTCACCAGAAAAGTTATAGTAATACCAGGCGAAGAGATCTCGAGTTTGAGGTAGGTGACTTTATATTTCTCAAAGTATCACCTATAAAGGGAATTCAGAGGTTTGGTGTGCATGGGAAGTTAGCACTCAGGTTCGTGGGTCCCTTTGAAATTATTCAGCGCATTGGAAAAGTGGCATATAGAATTGCACTTCCTCCACATCTTTCGGCAATACATGATGTATTTCATGTATCAAATTTGAGAAAGTACATTAGGGATCCAGAGCATAAGATAAGTTATGATGATTTACATGTTGAGCCAGACTTGACATACCAAGAGATACATGTGCAAATACTTGAAAGGGATATCAAGAAGTTGAGAAACAAACAGGTGCCTCTAGTTAAAGTATTGTGGCAAAACCAAGAGTTTGAAGAAGCCACATGGGAACCTGAGGCGGAAATGAGAGAGAAATACCCCTACTTGTTTTAGTAATAACACTATGTGTTGTATATCTTCTTTATAAATGAAAGGGCATTCATTCTCTTTAAGGTTGTTATGATTTCAATCCTCTTTAAGGTTGTTATGCATGCATTTCTAGTCTTGAGGACGAGACTTTCTTTAAGGTTGTTATAATTGTAAAACATTGAACTTGACATATCTCGGATCCTCTATAATAAGATCGGGCTCGTCAAGAGAAAACCAATGAAATTTGTTTCGTGTGAATCTGACTTCGTTTCGAATTGTTATGATTTTCGGAAGAAAAAGAAGGAAGGCGAAGATGTCATTAACCCATAATGACTGTCATTAAGACTAATTAAACATGATTAAAGAGACTAATGATGGATTGAAAACTGCTAGTGATCATTAACAAACACTAATCAATAGTTAGCAAAAGATATGCGTAAGCCGCGAAAGTTAAATCGCGATTTATGAAAGTTAATCACGATTAGTGTTAATTAAGCATCATTAGCGAATCTAGAATCCTCTAGAATGTTCTAACTTAAGCCCCAAGTTTGGGATTAGTTTTGGTTAAAACCATGGGCCAAAACCATGGGCCTCTAAACCATGGTTAAGGTATAAACCATGGTTTTCTAACCATGGTTAGTGGTTTTAGGGAGCCTATAAATAGACCCTCCTACCCATTCATTCATTACGATTTCCACTACCACCACCACCTCAAGGGCTAGGATCGAGAGGTCGGGAGGAGGAGTGGGAGGCGAGGGAGGAACGGTAGCGAAGCGCTGCCGGGAGAACGAGGAGGAGAAAGGTATGATTCTCTCTTAGTTGCTTCGTAAGCTAGGCTTTCAATTCGTCCTCTTGTTCTTCCGAGTTTTGTTCTTGATTCATCTTTCTTTCTGATTCGTTTTCCTGTTTTGGTTCGAGGAGAAATATGTGTAACACCCTACTTAGTTGCGGGCGGCTATGCACGTCAGTGACCTTGTGATTCGTCACACGTTCACTCATCTAAGACGCGTGGTGTCTATCGATTCTCCATCGTTTATGTTTCTATTCTTTCTATTATGCTTTTATAATTATTTTGATGGAGAAATCTGTGTAATATCCTACTTAGGTGTGGGCAGCTATGCACATCAGTGGTCCTGTGATTCATCACACGTTCGCTCACCTAAGATGCGTGGTTTCTTCCGATTCTTCATCTCTTGTTATTTGAGTATATTCTTTCAGTTTTGTTGTTATTTTCCTCTCAATTGATTTTATAGAGGAAACGTTTTTCGTTTTTATTTTGAAAAATGTCCCGATATAAGGGGAAACTCTACCAAAATTTTCCGAGAAATATGTCCCGATATAAGGGGAAACTCTACCGAAATATTCTGAGAAATATGTCCCGATATAAGGGGAAACTCTACCGACATTTTAAGAGAAAATATGTTCTTGGCGTTCTTCGTGTTCTTCGCGTTCTTCACGTTCGTTCGTTCTTCGCGTTCTTGACACATTCTTAGCGTTTTTGATACAAAAATGAAATTTGATCTTTTCAGGAGCCTTAAAATAGCCTTTCTAAAAAAGAAACACGATAAAGCCTTGCATACGTGAGAGAGAGCTCGATTAGGTACTGAAATCCTTCCTTTTGTTGTTGGGTTTACAAACGAGATTATTGAAAGTCTTGATTTTATGTTCTATGTTATAAAGAACCCTAATTTTGGTTGTTTTTGAAAAAGTCTGAACAATTTCTTTGTGATTCCCACTAAAATAAAGTTTAAGCATCAAATCGATGCGGTGGCTTTGAAAGTTAGGGTTTGGAGTTAAAATATGCATAAATACGAGTATATATGTATATGGATAATATATATGTGGGTCTATACTAATTATTACTGATTATGCAAATCGAAGACTTAACGAAAGAATTACATCATGAGAATTGATGTGGTTTGAGTTGAATCTTGAAAAGGATTGTGTGTGTCACATTAAGGATGACTGGGAGTAGAACTACAGATTGGGCATGCAACCTATAGGTTTGTCGGAAGGAACCCGTATTGACGTTTCCCTACCTAGGTGGTAAACGGTTGCCATGTTATTTTAAGTACGTACGAAATGAATGTTTTACAATGCGTGGTACCGAGAGCCAATATCTTCAGGTTGAACGACGGAAGATGTGGTTGTATCATGTGGAGGCACGGGTGGTTAAATAGCGGCTGGATCACGATAATATGTATTTAAAGCCGCTAGGTTATATGATTAAATGTTAGCTTAAGGTTTTAAGCAACCGAGTCTTCGAGGATGGTGTGTTCATTTGTTTTCCAGGCTGAGGGTCGAGACCCTAGTTAATAAAAGAAAAGGAAATTGTCAGGGTAGTATCAGAGGATTGGTTGAGGCGACGCGCGGCGACATAAGTTTACCAAGATCAACGCAATCTCCAATCTCGAAGTATCAAAAGCTTCGGAGTCCAAGAAGGATGGGGTTCCCTTGGACTAATCCCTGATGCGGAATAGAAAGGAACATGACTTAAATTAACAAGAAGGAATGGAACCTTTTATGATAACAAGTTTTACAAAATTACACAATTTGTTTGCTTTTCTCTTCTTCGTTACTTAGCATTCGCTAATTTTTATATGATTTATGGAAAACCCAACAAGTGTTGGTGAGCCATCGCAAGGGCTTTAAAAATCCATCTAACTTACATACTAGACATCTAGCCTGCTACAGTAGCTCTTCTCTGTAAGGTAGTTAGTAATCTTTTGTGTATTTTTCCTTTCAAGCCGATGTACATGTAAATGGTTATAGTGGGATAGCGCATCATCTGAACTTTATTTTGTGAATGGAAAAGTGTTGAAATACTTTCTTTTGAGTATTTTTATTTCTAGTATGTTTTTGAATGTTAGTTGTGATTGCTGAATAAATTATTGTTGAGTAACCCGATCCGGATATGGGAGGATCTGACGGCCTGGGAATTGGGATCGTGACACGAATGGTCATCAATAAACGTGAAATAATATTGATATCCATTTCGAGTCGTGGTATTGAAGGGACCACATACATCAGTGTGTATTAGGTCAATAATACATTCGCATCTTGTAACCTTGTTACGGAAAGGCATCCTAGTCATTTTACCCTGAATGCAATGTTTGCAGATAGGCAAAGGTTGAGCCTGTAGAAAATCTAAAGGTCCATCCTTTACCAATTTATTGATCCTATCAACAGATAAATGACCAAGCCTTTGATGCCAATTCTCATTCGAAAGATTTCTCTCCTCCCTGGATGTTTTAGGATTTTATCAGTGGTTGTAACATTCATGATACATTTATCAATGCACAATTCATAGAGTCCACCAGAAGTCAAAATACCATCCGCAATATATTTATCATAACAATTTATGACTAATTTATTACAGAAAAGGAATGAATATCCGCTTCTAACAAGCTTAGATACAGATATCAAATTCCTTCTGACTTCGGGTACATAAAGACACTCTTTAAGTATAAGGACTCTACCAGCGACTGCTGCAACACTTGCATTAGATCCCATCTGGATGACTATCTCCCCTTCCTTTAGATTTCTAATTTTCTGAAACAAATGCAATAAATTGCATACATGAACAGAAGCACCAGAATCTACAACCCAACTTCCTTCTCGTCCAACGAGAAAGATAATTTCAATGATGAAAGTAGATTTCATACCTGTTGGGGCAGTTACGCCTCCAGTGTCCCGGCTTCTTGCAGTGGTGACAGCCGTCGGATTTCTTCGACGTTATGAGTTTGGATGCACTAGAAGATGAGCCAACTCCTTGACTCTTCTTATTTCTATTCTGGGTCGGGCCCTTATGAGAACCTTGCCTGCGACCGCGCTTCCCTCTGACCTGTGCAACCATTGCACTGCCAGCGGGACCATATTTCTTCATTACGTCTTCTGTAGACTTTAATGCAGCAAGAAGACCAGCGTTCGACAAGTCCAACTTGTTCATGTGGAATGAAATCACAAAATTATTGAAAGACTTGGGCAAAGACAGCAGAATGAAATTAGCTTACATGTCTGCATCCATATTTTCTCCAAGAGTCTCTAGTTCATACAAGTACCCAAACATTTTGAGTACATGTTCTCGAACCAAAGTTCCTTCTTGCATCTTGCAGCGTACGAGTTCTTTCGTAATATTGTAGCGCTGCATGCAGTTTATGTCACCAAACATATCTTTCAGATTCTTCATTATTTCCTAGCATGTGCTCATCTCCACATGTTGCTTCTGAAAAACATTAGAGAGAGAACCTAGGATATAACATCTAGCAAAGACATGATCTTCATCATACTCGTCATTGTATGCCTTTTCTTCCATAGATTTAGGGCTTTCATGCTTGTCTTCGGAGAGCACATAACTTATGCGCTCAGCAGAGAGAACAAGCTCCAAATTACGGATCCAATCCGAGTAATTTGGACCGGTCAACTGATTGACCTTAAGAAGCTTGCTTAGTGGGTTCAAGGACTTCACTTTCTGAAATCAAGAATGCGCTATATTATAACATATAATCATATATTCAAATTTATGATATTTGATTAAATCATTTTAAATAAAATTATTCTTGCATTGTCGACTTTGAAAGCTCATTCCATTAATCACTTTCAAAGCAAGAGAAATACTTACCGTTATATCTCTAGCAAGAACTGTGATCTCCTCTTTATCTTTGTCACATCCCAATAATATGAGAATCTACAACTCTAATAAAGAGAAGCGGGAACACA
Source organism: Ottelia alismoides (assembly GCA_037367405.1). NCBI lineage: Eukaryota > Viridiplantae > Streptophyta > Magnoliopsida > Alismatales > Hydrocharitaceae > Ottelia > Ottelia alismoides. The sequence continues at coordinate 542,905 of JAZKJV010004679.1, forward strand.
TTCCGTCTTGCAAGTCTAACTTGCATTTCCTAATTTGGTCTTTAACATCTGGGCCCACCACCCCTAAGGCGATGTTGACCCATTGTTAATTGAACCAACCGTCAACAGGAATAGTACTCGTTATGCGCAATCCAATATCGCCTCGATAATATGAGGATCCGATATCGGGGTCACTATGCATATGGCCTTACTCTTTCGAGAAGCAAAGAGCCTGATCTAGATGCGCTTGCATACAGGAGCTGTCACTTCGGACATGCGTCTCCCACATGCAATCATTGGCGACGGAACCCTTCGCCTAGACCGGAGACCATGGATGTCACTTATGTGATCCTCCTCCTCATATTCAAATTTTAATTAATTATCATCAATCATATTCATATAATTAATTCTTCCAAGGGAAATAACAACTCTATTCATAATAGAGTGTTTCAATTGGACATAATCAATTTAATGATATTAAATTAATTATCAATCCAATTCAATCAACAAACACGATTGTTTTACTTGAATATATATATGGTATTATCTCAAAGTACGTATTAGTTCGAATTTTAATAATTATAAAATACATCTTGATTTTCTCCGGCATGATCTAGTCCCTACCCGCTGCCATGGCCAGTACCGACGAGAGTGGGACGGACCACATACGTTGCAACCTGCTACCCCAATGCTCTCCGACTAGACACCATATCCACCTCAAGAAAGGATAATTCCAGATTGATCAATTTGTACTTAAGATGATCATCGGTTCTTCAATCGAAATTATACCATATAGTAATAATCAAAACATTTTTGATTATAAGGAAATTTGCTACACAAATTCCCAATCCTATTCAAGCATCAAATTTGATGATTGTGTTTTCAATTATGATATTGATCAAATCTAATCAATTAATTGGTTGAGGACAAGTCAATTAAGGAAATAATCATCTTCCAATATTTCACAAATATTTTCTATAAATATTTCATGAAATTAACAATTAATTTCACTAATTGACAATCACATGGTTCTCGATTAGGACTGTAAATTCAACAGTGACCCCTACTCACTAAAATTAACACATCTTAATCAATTTAAATCCAAATTAGACAAACTCGATTTTCAAAGATTGCTAACTTGATTTAGGACAGAACACAAGTGATATTTTCACATATTTCGAGGGTGATAAAAACAGTAACTAACTCATTCATCATGTTAAGATTCGCACTTCACGCAACAGTGAATACATGTTCATTAAAACAACCATATCTCGAGCAAACGGAATCCAAATTACATAAACTCAGATCATATGGTTTCCTTATTTAATGGGAACAAAATCCAAGTGATTAATTCTTGTTTAAATACTTAAACAGGGTCGAATTTATTCACTAAACAGATGTGCAAAAATCAAATGCGACAAAAAAAACTTTCGCGACCTTAACGAACACAAGGCGTCCTAGGTTTGCGGATTGTATCCGAAACCTTCGACCTAAGGCTCTGATACCACTTGAAGGATATGGTATTATCCTCAAGTGCATCATGGAAGTGTGATCGTTGTATCGAATATTACGCAGAACGACTAGTCGTAATAGTTGTTCTGTGCAGCGGAATTTAAAAATTTTCATGCGATGAAACAACATGATCCAAGAACGATTCTCGTATCGTTTCATCTAGAACCACAACAAGTATAAAGGAATACCTCTTGAAGCTTGGTTAATCTAGTCTCTAAGAAAAGAGACCTCCTGTCTCAAGTCTGATCGTCGGAGAAGACGCTTGCGAGCGCGAGGATGAACCGCGTGATCCTCGCAATCCAACAAGATGATCTAAGCATGGTGAACTCCGGATCTCGTCGTATGAGATCGAACATCTTCTTCGTAGAACTCCAAGAAGATGGAGAACCGAGGAACATCGAAGCGGTTTCATGGTAGCGAAGGCGTCGACGTCTTTCTCCTCTAGGGTTTGGTGGACGGCCACCAAGAGAGAGAGAGAGAGTTGGCGTGTGAGAGAAATGAGAGAGAGATGTGCTCAGAAATTGCATAGCCCTAGAGAGCATGGTATGCCTCTCTATTTATAGGGTTTTGGGATCCATGCATCTCAATCCATGGGATACAAAAATCAATGGATGAGATTGATTTAGTTTAATCCAATGGTCAAGATTGTTGTTGGTAAAAACCAACAATTAATCAATCTAATTTAAATCAAATATATTTGACATGTCAAATATAATTCAATCCTAAATTAGATCAAGCAATTAAGGAGGGATTAACATGGAGATCACTTCCCATTAGGAATGGTGGGGACGACCACTACATTCCTTGTGGGAATTGGTGGTCATCCACCATGTCCCCATGGTGGAGGCAATCTCATGCAATCTCATGAGATTGCATATCTCCATGAATTTCTCCCGTAATTTCCAAAAAAATTTATTGTGATTTATTCTTCAAAAATAATTCATAATTTATTTTTGAGAATATTGCAATCTTACCATTGGAAATTTGTGAATCACATTCACGACCCAAAAAAATATAATTTACATTTTCAATTAATTACACAATGTGTATCCAATACACATTGATAATTAATCAACAAATATAAATTATAATTAGATCTCTCTAATACATTATAAATCACATTTATAATATATTGTGAATAATTGGATATTGCTATCCACATTATACTTATCCATAATAATTATATCACATTTAATTTTATTGGATAATCTCCACACACATCATGATGATTAAATCACATTTAATCATCAATTCTTCAATGCTTAGATCTATAGAATTATTCTTGAACCCTTTCAAGAATAATGCGATTTCTTCGCAGATACTTAGAGATAAGGACATGGCTATTGTATTGTTCCACGTATAGTGACTTGGATGTTGAGATCACATCTCAAATCCATATCTCATGGGCCTCCCATAGATGCTTGATCAAATCAAGACCGTAGACCTAATCTTCTCATTGCATCTGAATCTCATTCAGATAATGTCCAATACATGGACTAATATTAGGTCACTTCTCTATTGAGAGCAATCACTAAAATCCAAACTTGTTTCATCACTCCCTCGGAATGGAAGCATCATGGTTATACAATCGTTTATAATCACATCACCCCTAGGTATTCCTAATACATGTACATCCTGCATACTGGAAGTCCTATGATCATCTTGAATATATAGATCACTTTTACACTGTCATTTTCAGGGTTTGATCATTAAGTTTCTCAATCTTGGTCATTGGGAATTGGTATAGATCATATGCTTTCCCAAAGCATATATATTACCTTCAAATTCATGTCATGCTTCCAAAGCATGACGACCATGCATGGAATTTGATCATTCACAATACCTCATGAGTGAGCTCATGTCTTCCGATTCACAAGTGAACCTGTATGATCCCTTTGATAGATCGTATTACTCATATGTCCTTACATGCACACCAGCTCACCGGTATATAGACCTTGACTAGGTCGTCAACCTATTGGTCTGTCAAATGTACACACTCAGACGTATAGCAACACATCTATCTCTGGTCAAAGGATGCATGCCTATGTTGTGACATCATTCAACATAGGTCTTTGGTTATCTCGATCTCGTTAAGTCAACCCATTGACTCAACTAGTCTGACACCTATGAATCACTATTCCCATGTAGAGGACCTGCATCAAGAGGTCGATAAGATATCAGCCATATGAGAAAGGATTGCCATCTCCTACTCAGACTGGAGATCATCACTTAACAATCATTTGATGATGATTGATGAGTCCTCTATCTAACTCCTTAGATATTCATCCAAGCATTAGCCTCTATGACTCAATCAATGAATCAACAGCTGTATGATCATCAAGTTGGCCATGGTACATAACCCTTATTGTACAAAGGGACCTTATAGTGCATTCATTCATTCAATCTCAGAAAGGGAGTGAAAAATAATAAATAACTTTTATTAATAAATCATTTATTACAATAACATTCATTGTAGGAATGGTTCGCCCCGGGCTCCCATTGCTAACACTATCATGGCCCCGACGACAAAATAGAGGTTATCGTCATGATCTCGAATGGTAGAGACCAATCAGGCGGCTGAAGGATAGGAGCCTCAATAAATAGATTCTTGAGAGTCTCAAAAGATGTAAGACACTTATCATCTATAATGAACTTGGTGTCTATTGTCAGCATATCAGTCAACAGTCGGGCAATCATGTTAAAGTCTTGAATAAAATACCAGTAGAAACTGACATGCTCCATAAGAGACCGCAACTTCCTCATGTTATACGGTGGATTGAGTTTCCTGATGATATACACCTTGGTCGAATCAACCTCCATGCCCATGTTGGAGATGATATGACCAAGCACCGTCCCATGAGTCACCATGAAGTGACTCTTCTCCCAAGATAAAACAAGATGGACATCTATGGAGTGCTGAAGCACTTGGTCTAGGTAGTAAAGACAAGCATCAAACCCATCACCGTAGATCGAGAAATCATCCATGAAGACCTCCAAGAAATCACCCACCATATCCGAGAAAAAGGACAACATGCACTTAGACCAAAGGGCATCTGTTGACACGATTTTTCGCGGTTTAAGATAATGATTTTGTCAAGTGTTGTTTTCCCACGATAAACCGTTATCAAACAAATAAAATGCAACTACAAGCACAATGGAGACATTCAAAATGCATATGTCAAGTAGAGGTTCGAATCCACGGAGACTTAGCAAATTTGCAAGATTTTTTTTCCAAATGATTCTAGACCACTTCTCAACTTCAAACTTGCAAGGATATAAACAAATGTTATTCTACAAACTTAAGGGCATGCATGTGATTTAAATGGACTTAGAGGGGCAAGACTAATAATAAGAAATACTTGTAACAAAGATTAATGTCTAAAATAATGCTTAGAGCTTAATCCTCACGAATGAGCAAGATCTCATAAAAAGACAATGATGAGAGAATGCATATTTCGTTTAAACTCTAGCATAGCAAATATAGAGTAATGTAGTTTGCAAAATTAAAAATAAAAAACGGAAACAGTAAACGAAGACGCAAAGACGAGAATGGTTGAAGGTGTGGTTCGGCCAGTGGTGGTGCCGCGCATAGGATGGCTGGAGATGGTGCACACACATGGGAGAGGACGGGTTGTCGGTGGTCACCCGCACACACAGCTGTGGGCTGGAGTACAACTGAAGCGCGGGAGTTGCTGGAGTATGGTTGAAGACGAGGCCGCATGGCTGCGGGCTGCAACAAGGAGGAGGAGGACGCGCGAGAGGTTACGCATAGCAGGTGGCTGCGAATTTGTGAGTGGAGGGCAGTGATGGGTGCTCATTCGCACACGCTAACTGCTGGAGACAATGGCCGGATGTACTCGTGGTGACTGCAGCATATCGGGCGTCACCTGCATAAGAAAAAGAGAGAGATAGAGTGCGAGAGAGAGGGGATGCACGAACAAAGAATGGGGATGGGGGGGGGGCGAGTGAGAGATGCGTAAATGCAAAAAGAACGTGAGAGAGGGAGAGGGTGGTATGCCTGAGATAGGAAGAGAATGGGGAGTGCGTGAATGGGAGGGAGAGTGTCATTTTATAATGGATTTTTCTTGGAGACATGCCATGCAAGTGAAGACAAAATACCATTATTAGTGTAAGGAGAGTTAATTGTTTTTGCATGGGGAATGCATATGTGTAGTCGGCTATGCATGGGAATGGGAGAGTGATTTTTATTATTTGCATGGGGAAGGCATATGTGTTGGTGGCTCTTTATAAGGGAATAAAGAATGGAGTTTTTATACTAACTTCCCTCTCTTTTCTTATCAACGCAAAATGTTAAAGAAATGTATGTCCATCAATGTGCTAGTTGTTGATTAAAACTCCATGACCTTTTGAGTTATTATTTTTTATAATAAAGTGAATTTCTTCAGGCTGATGATTTAAAAAGGGATGATCATTTGATTTTGGTAAAATAATATTTCCCATTATATAACCATATAGTAGATATTATTGTGAATAGTTCATCAGGGTGTAGAATCATGAATGTGTCGATTTTATTCTGTGTAATTTAGAGGTTTTCTCTTGTTGCATACATGGAATAAATTGTACATGGATTATGTGATTTTGGAGTTTATAGATCAATCATTCAGGTTGTATATCACATAATTTGATCATATTATCTCTGTATATATTGTAATCATTACACCCCCATACTTAAGTCTTGCTAGTCCCGAGCCAGAATAAGATAAGAAATAATGAAGGACAAGGAGAATAGCCTAGGTAGATCTGGTGAGGGTTTGCAGCAGACGCTCCCACAAAGTCTTTTGAATTTTCAGTCCCTAACCCCACAAATACACAAACTTCAGTAGAGTTGGCCCATGGATTAATGATTTATTTGAATCGTCTACTTGACTCGAGTTTTCTATATTCAACAGCCTCTCAGTTCCAACAAAATCAGACATGTTTTCAAAAGGTCGATCAAGTCAGCTCATCCCTAAGAAACATGTATTCCCTTTGACCTTGAGTGGATATAAACAGTGTCAGTGATGTTTTAGCTTTCGTGAGTCAAGAGAACGAGCTAACAACACAATCTATCAAGGTACCGAATGATTCCTTAGTCATATAGCCTCGGTCCTCACCTGAATTCAGGAATATTCTCTTTTCACCCAAGTATCTCAGCATAAAGAAATAGGTCATAATTCTTTGGAAAATGGGACTTAACTTTCGGGGTTTTCCGTAGACCGCTTTGGTCCGTTGCTCTCATTCTTTTCTTTCTGCAGAGCATAACCCTGGGCCTCTTTGGGCCTCTTTTAAAAATTTAGGTAGCATCATTGGGCTGCTAGCACGGCTTTTTGGTGGAGAAGGGTTATTTGGTGGTCTTCTTTGCTTTTGCTTTGCGTATCTTTGCATGATTGGTGGTTTTTGGCATTTGTATTGTGATATGCCTTTTTGTGGTGTGTTTATCTTGGGTTTAGGCATCAAAAGGTAGTATCGGCTAAATATTGACTTTGAAGGCACGATACTGGCTTATTTGTTGACATCTTAGACTAGAGAGATCATGTTGCTCCTGAGTCAAGTTCCTTCATTAGTTATAGATAAGGTTCAGGCATTGGCACAACCAAGAGGACAACTCCTCACCTCAACTAGATTGTAATTGTATCTCGTAAAATAAACTCAATCAAGCTAAGTGCAGTGTGCAGTTGCTTAATATCCACTGAAGAGTTTAAGAGTGCCACTAGTTTCTCAGGTGATCTACTTAGATACAGAAGTTCATTTACTAGTAGAGTTAGTGGAACTGAGAGAATAAAGTCCATATGGACCTGAAGAAAGCTTAAAAACTCATGCCTAGTGAAATTCTGATGAAGTTAAGTGGATTAGGGTCAACTCAACCTCAGTCTATGATTTATGCAGTGAAGATCTGATTTCTCAAAATAGGATAAAACTAGGAAGGATGTATTTTTGGTGGTTTTCTTGCTTTTGAAAATATTTTTAGGGGAATTTTTGCAAAAGAGAGTTTTTTTGAAAGAGTATGCAATTTTTAAAACTATGCAGACACCCCCCATACTTAACAGAAACCATGTCCTCATGGTGAAGACAATGTGCAATAGGAGGATCAGAAGGGATGTGAAATGTATTTTTATTTTTGTGTTTTTTTATTTATTTTTGGAATGTAATGCAGAGGGGGTACCCCCATATTTATCTAATGCAATGCAGTGAAAATAAACATGCGAGCAGTAAAACGAAAAGATACCTGTGAGGGGAGGCTCATGAGAGTGCATGATTTAACGCCTCAGCTAGGCGATGTGGTGGTTCATTTTTCCTGCAGAAGGTATGTTGTGCAAACAGGCATAGGACCAGATGGTTCAACAATGGGTTTTAGTCTTTGACCATTGACTCTGAAAGTGGCTTTAGTGTTTGGGTCAGAAATTTCTATCGAGCCATTATCGAATACTTGAGTTACAATGTATGGTCCTTTCCATTTTGATCTCAGTTTTCCTGGAAATAACTTCAGTTTTGCATCAAATAGCCACACTTTTTGATTTTCCTTGAATGTTTTCCTCGAAATGTTGGCATCGTGCCACAACTTGATTTTCTCTTTGTATAGCAGGTTGTTATCATAGGCTTGTGATCTCAATTCTTCAAGTTCAGATAAGTCCAATAGTCATCTCTTCCCAGCCTCATCATAATCCAGATGGCATTTCTTGATTGCCCAGAGTGATTTGTGGTGGACCTCTACAGGTAGGTGACACGGCTTTCCATAGACTAACCGAAATGGGCTCATACCTAAGGGTATGCTGAAAGCAGTGCGGTAGGCCCAGAGAGCAGAAGGTAAGTGTTGGGACCAGTCTTTACGATCAGAGCGAACAATTTTCTGGAGGATGGTCTTGATTTCTCGGTTTGACAGCTCGGCCATTCTATTAGTCTGTGGGTGATAGGCAGTTGAGACACGGTGTTCGACTCCATTTTTCTTGATTACATTCTTAACTGAAGCATTCAGAAAGTGGGTGCCTCCATCACTAATGACCACCTTTGGCAATCCCAATCGAGAGAATAGGTTGTTCAAGAATTTGACAACGGTTGTGCTATCAGCAGCACGAGTGGGAATGGCTTCTACCCAACGAGAGATGTAATCAACAGCGAGAAGAATGTGTTGGTAACCGTGTGATGTGGTGAAAGGTCCCATGAAGTCTATTCCCCAAGTATCAAAGATCTCGACTATATGCACGGGTTGGAGGGGCATCATGTTACGACGGGTCATTGTTCCATTAGTCTGACAGGCAGGACACGAGGAAAATGATGGGCATCTTTAAAGAGTGTGGGCCAGTAGAAATCGCATTGTAAGACTTTAGCGGTTGTACGCTTCCCTGAGTGGTGTCCTCCACTCCCAGAAGTGTGGTAGTGAGTTAGGACATCGTTGACTTCAGATTCAGGGATGCATCGTCTCCATATCAAATCAGTACCCTCTTTGAAGAGCAAAGGGTCTTCCCAGTGATAGTGTCGGGCTTGGGCTTTGGTTTTGTCTTATGTTTTGGCCAATCATCAGGAAATGTGGAAGTGACGATGTAATTGACGATGTTGGCATACCAAGGGAGTTGAGAAACAGACATGATACTTTCGTCTGGAAAAATATCAGAAATTGGGATTGTGTCTATGTTTGGGGAAGGGATTCTTGAAAGGTGATCGGCCATGACATTCTTTGCTCCTGCTTTATCTCGAATCTCTAAATCAAATTCTTGGAGCAGTAAAACCCACCTAATGAGTCTTTGCTTAGCATCGGTTTTTGGGAAGAGATATTTCAAAGCAGAGTGGTCTGTGTAGATAATAATGTGGGATCCTAGGATGTAAGATCGAAATTTCTCTAGTTAAAGTACCACGGCTGGCAGTTCTTTCTCAGTCATAGTGTAGTTCCTTTGAGCATCATCCAGGGTCTTGCTGGCATAGTGGATGGCATAGGGTTTTCCATCTTTCCTTTGACCCAATACTGCCCCAACGATATAATCAGAAGCATCACACATGATTTCAAATTCATAGTTCCAATCCTGGGGTTGTAGTATGGGTGCTTTAGTGATGATTTTCCTTAGTGTGTTGAAGGACTCGTATGCTTCCTCGGTGAATGTGAAATCTTGGTCCTTTTCAAGTAGTTTGGTGAGAGGGCAGGAAATTTTTGAAAAGTCCTTGATGAAGCGGCGGTAAAAGCCAACATGACCTAGGAAGGACCTTACACCCTTGATGTTCACTGGTGGACCTAAATGAGTGATTGTCTCAATTTTTGATGGATCCACTTCCATCCCTTTCTTTGACACAACATGTCCTAACACAATCCCTTGTTTCACCATAAAATATGATTTCTCCCAAGATAATATCAAGTTCGCTTCGATGCATTTCTTGAGGACTCTATCCAAAAATCCTAGTGTTTCCTCAAAAGAGTCTCCAAAAATAGAGATATCATCCATAAGTACTTCCATAAAATCACCGATCATATCAGCTAAAATTCCCATCATGCATCTTTGAAATGTTGCTGGAGCATTACATAGTCCAAAAGGCATGCGACGAAAGGCATATGTTCCAAATGGACAAGTGAAAGTGGTTTTGTCTTGATCTTCTAGTGCTATGGCTACTTGGTTATAATCGGAATATCCATCAAGAAAGCAAAAGAATTCTTTTCCAGCTAGCTTCTCAATGATTTGATCAATGAATGCCAATGGAAAGTGGTCTTTTCGAGAAGCTCTATTGAGTTTTCTATAATCGACACAGACTCTCCAAGATATTGCCACCGAGTAGGGATATCATCTCCTTTCTCATTTTTCACAATTATTAATCCAGCTTTCTTGGGTACAACCTGGAGGGGACTAATCCAAGGACTATCGGCTATCTGATAAATGATGCCGGCACTCGACCACTTGTATATTTCATTCTTCACAACCTCTCGTAGATTAGGATTCAACCGTCTTTGCATTTCTCGAGAGGGTTTACTGTCATTTTCCAAATATATGTGGTGTGTATAGAATGTCGGGCTTATTCCTTTCAAATCAGTTATTTTCCAACCAATAGCCTGAGAATTCTTTTTCAAAACCTCCATTAATTGGCTCTCTTGCATATGATTTAGGTTGGCATTGATAATGACTGGTAGAGTGTGAGCATAATCCTAGAAAGCATACTTCAGACCTTTGGGTAGTGGTTTTAATTCAACAGTGGTTGTCGACGGAGTTGTAGTGTTTCCTGAGTCTATTACAGAAATAGTCTCAAATGGTGGTTCCATCATGGGCATGATCATGGTTGATGTCAATGTAAGTTCAGAGTCTAATGTGTCCCAGGCATTATCAAGCTCGTCAATTTCTTGTCCAGTGAGAGGGCATGGTGGAGCTTCCAGTGCGAGATTCAGATTGTAAGTGGATCTACAGGTGTTCAGACTAACCTCTAAAGGGTCTTTGGTGAGATGGATGGGAGCAAAGTCATTTTGTATGTTGATAACAACACATCTTTCTATATAACCATAGTCTTCAGTCTCAGAGTCCATAGAATTGGGTATGATCAGCTCAATAGGTATGGTTTTTCCATTGAATGAAAATTCTACTTTGCCCCCCTCATAATCAAAATGTGCCTTCGTTGTGGCTAAGAAGGGTCATCCCAAAATGATGGGTGTTTCACTCAGTGTGTTGGGGGAATCCATATCCATAACAACAAAGTCCATAGGAAATTTATGTCCTTGCATTGTGACTATAACATCTTCAAGAAGTTCTATTGGTCTCTTCACGTGTGATCCGCCATTTGTAAAATCATTGAAACAGGTTTCCGTCTCCCTAAGTCAAAGTGTTCTAGGATGGCAGTAGGGAGAAGATTGATTGAGGCGCCATTATCTAATAAGGTGCGCTCGAAGGTCAACTCGCCAATCGCGCATTTAACCAAAGGTGCCCCTGGATCTTTTTTCTTGGGGGTAGGAATTGGGAAATGGCATTTGATGTGGCTTGAGGAATCACATACTTTTCTTCTTAATTTTCCTTTGTCTTTTCTCTTGTTTTCCTTTTTGGTGTGCATTTTTCCTTTAAGAAGCGGGAGAAGGCGGGGACTTGTTCGAGGGATTTTAAGAGCGGTATTTCAATGACAATGTCTGAGAATAGTTTTTCTAGATCCGGATCGATGGTGGTAGATCGAGGTTTTCTTCGGTGAAGAGCTCCGGGAAAGGGGATAGTTATGGATGGGGAAATAGGAAGGGGCATGGTTATCTCAGTTAGCTTCACTTCATCATCAACCTCCTCCTCTATGTCAATTTGATCCTCTAAAGCTAGCGGTCTGGTGTAGGCAGAAGTAGTTTTCCCATTTCTCAATGTGACAACATTAGCAGATTGGTTTGGACGGGGTGGGGTTTTGAAATTGACTTGATTTCTAGGTGCTTGTTGTGGGTTCCCTTGGTTTGTCCTAGCAGATGTAAAGAATCCTTGATTCTGATTTTGGAAACTAGGTGGGGAGGTGAAAGATCCGACAGGTGGTGGAGTTTGAAGTACTCCAGATGAACTAGCCTTGTTAGTGTTGGGATTGGGTAGAGGTTGAGGTGACAAGGCTGGGATATAAGATCTGATTTCGGCAAACTGTCGGCCATTCTCAGAGTTGGCTTTTTGTTGAGCTTGAGTGGCATGTTGTTGTGCTATTGCCAGTTGTTGTATTGCTTGAGCCAGGGCATCGAAGTTAATCGCAGTGGTGGTGGGTTGAGCTATGGGATGTGCCATTGGTTTTCTGGGTTGGGTGTGATTCTAGAAATGATAGTTGTTCTGTACATTCCACCCAGAATTTGATTGATCTCTCCATGTGTTGTGGTTATTTGAAGGTGCTCCTCGATTTATCTGCACCCAATTCATAGTCTCGGGATTTATGTCTTGATTATGGGTGAATGTGGTGTGGTCAACTTCATGGCTGGTGGGATTATTCATGGCCAATTTTTATAAGGCTTGAGTCATGGGGTTCATTTGTTTTGAGATGGTTTCCCATCTATCAGGATTGTCATTGCTAGATCTCTCATGATCAATGATTTTGACTGTCCTTGTATTTCCACTGTATTGTTCAATTGAGGAACTATTCACCGAACTGTCAACCATATTTTCAAATAAAGTCCAAACAAAATGCTCGTCACGGCTGATGTAGTTTCCATCACATGATCCATCAATCACTCTCTTAAATGATGTATCTATGCCCTCAAAAAATATCTGAAGCAATTTCCATTTGGGGATTGCATGATGAGGGCATTTCCTTTGTAATTCCTTAAAACGCTCCCAGGCTTCGTGAATAGGCTCTTTGTTTTTCTGAGTTAATGATGATATGGCTTGACTCAAGGCATTTGTCTTTCCTATTGGGAAGTATTTCTTGATGAATGCCTCTCTTAAGGAATCCCGGGAGGTGAGTGGAGTTCCATAATTTTGAAGCCATTAGAGTGCTTTGTCTTTGAGTGAGTGGGTGAAGGTTTTCATGTAGATGTAGTCTTTCTCTACCCCAGGGATACTCATGGTGTCACAAGCAGATCAGAAGTCTTGGATGTGGAGGAAGGGATCTTCAGAGTCATTTCCATAGTATTTTGGGATTAAGGAGAGTGATGCGAGTTTTATCTTAAAGTCTCCTACTTCAGGTGGGATTTGGACCCAATGAACTAAGTCCTCTGCAGCCGGGTTGTAATGTGTGCTTATGGGCGGTGGTCGGATGAGAGGTGCTATGGTGTGGCGGATTGTGGCATTTTCTTCTCTCAACAGTTGTAGTTGATGCAAGATGAGATCCACAGGGTTTGGTCTTTCTTCAACCATGTTTACTCTATCAGATGAATTTCAGTTGAAGGAGATGGGTTTGTTTTTCTTCTATAAATCGGGTCGTGCTCTAATGGTTGTTGTACTGGATTTTTCAGAGACCTACGACCTAGCATACACAGCACAATACACCATACAATTTGTTGATTCACCAACTCACACAAAAATTGCTGCGGAAGCGGTTATCTTTTCGATTTTAATTTAGTGATTCAACAAAAGTTTTCAGAGAAATTAGAGTCCTTAAGGATGAGGTGGGTGTGGAAGATTGTGAGAAATCGATGTCCTAATCCGGCTGGGGGATCCAGGGTTGGTACTCAGATCATTATATCTGCTTTTCCCACAAGAACATGTGCCCAACGCGTCGAGGAGTTACGATTTCTCTCTGCAATCCCACGTAGCACCAGGGATTTTTGTCACTATCCAAGGGTTCTATGTGCTCGTGATTTTTGTGTCATACACATGCATCAAATCAAGCAATCATAACTTTCCCACTTTCTGCTCGGGCCACTGCGGTGGCCTTTCAAGCTTATCTTCTTAAATGATTAGTACACGATTTGGTGGTCTTTGAATTAGATTATCAGAGGGAGAAGACCACAGAGATGATACAATCAAAAACTATTTTTTTAATTTTTTTCAAGTTAAGTTCGGAGCACAAACAAATGCGGGCAATTTTAAAAGCCTAAGATGCCTAAGAGAAAGATGGACTCACAGTGCTTGCACTTCTGGTGCTAATCCATAACTTTTTGTCCTACTGATGGCGAGCTTTTCTGAGAAAGGAGGGAGGGAATTTTTTTTAAATTACAAGTTTGCTAAAACAAAATGAATGAAAAGACAAGTATTTTTTTCTTTTTGAATCCTAAGTACCTGCAAAACAAAAAAAATGCACAGATTAGAAACTTGAAATTAAGTTGGAAAGAAGAAGAAAAAAATTGCAAACGTTGCTTAGTCCCCGACAAAGGTGCCAAAATGTTGACACAATTTTTCGCGGTTTAAGATGATGATTTTGTCAAGTCGTTGTTTTCCCACGATAAATCGTTATCAAACAAATAAAATGCAACTACAAGCACAATGGAGACATTCAAAATGCATATGGCAAGTAGAGGTTCGAATCCATGAAGACTAAGCAAATAGGCAAGATTTTTTTTCGAAACAATTCTAGACCACTTCTCAACTTCAAACTTGCAAGGATATAAACATATGTTATTCTACAAACTTAGGGCATTCATGTGATTTAAATGGACTTAGAGGGGCAAGATTAATAATAAGAAATACTTGTAACAAACATTAATGTCTAAAATAATGCTTGGAGCTTAATCCTCACGAATGAGCAAGATCTCATAAAAAGACAATGATTAGAGAATGCATATTTCATTTAAACTCTAGCAAAGCAAACATAGAGTAATGGAGTTTGCAAAATTAAAAATATAAAACGGAAATAGTAAATGAAGACGCAAAGATGAGAATGATTGAAGGTGTGGTTCGGCCAGTGGTGGTGCCGCGCATAGATGGTTGGAGCTGGTGCACACGTGTGGGAGAGGACGGGTTGTCGGTGGTCACCTGCACGCACAGCTGTGGGCTGGAGTACGGATGAAGCGCAGGAGTTGCTGGAGTATGGTTGAAGACGAGGTCGCACGGCTGTGGGCTGCAGCAACGAGGAGGACGCGCGAGAGGTTGCGCACAGCAGGTGGCTGCGATTTTGAGAGTGGAGGGCAGTGATGGGTGTGCATTCGCGCACGCTAACTGCTGGAGACAATGGCCGAATGTACTCGCGGTGGCTGCAGCATATCGGGCGTCACCTGCATAAGAAAAAAAGAGAGATAGAGTGTGAGAGAGAGGGGATGCATGAACAAAGAATGGGGATGGGGGGGCCGAGTGAGTGATGCATGAATGTAAAAAGAAAGTGAGAGAGGGTGAGGGTGGTATGTGTGAGATAGGGAGAGAATGGGGAGTGCGTGAATGGGAGGGATAGTGCCATTTTATAATGGATTTTGCTTGGAGACATGTCATTCAAGTGAAGACAAAATACCATTATTAGTATAAGGAGAGTAAATTGTTTTTGCATGGGGAATGCATATGTGTAGTCGGCTATGCATGGGAATGGGAGAGTGATTTTTATTATTTGCATGGGGAAGGCATATGTTTGGTGGCTCTTTATAAGGAATAAAGAATGGAGTTTTTATACTAACTTCACTCTCTTTTCTTATCAACATAAAATGTTAAAGAAATGTATGTCCATCAATGTGCTAGTTGTTGATTAAAACTCCATGACCTTTTGAGTTATTATTTTTTTAGAATAAAGAGAATTTCTTCAGGCTGATGATTTAAAAAGGGATGATCATTTGATTTTGGTAAAATAATATTTCCCATTATATAACCATATAGTAGATATTATTGGGAATAGTTCATCAGGATGTAGAATCATGAATGTGTCGATTTTATTCTGTGTAATTTAGAGGTTTTCTCTTGTTGCGTACATGGAATAAATTGGACATGGATTATGTGATTTTGGAGTTTATAGATCAATCATTCAGGTTGTATATCACATAATTTGATCATATTATCTCTGTATATATTATAATCATCAGCATCTGTCTGAAATCATAAGTCCCAAACAGACAGGTGAATGTCATTTTATCCCGGTCTTCAGGCACAATGGCCACTTGATTATATATGGAGTACCAGTCAAGGAAATAGTAGCGACTCTTATCGGCTAGCCTCTCGATAATCTGATCATAAAAGGTAGCGAGAAATGATCCTTCTTGGTGGCCTGATTCAATCATTTGTAGTCCACACATACCCTCTAAGAAGTGGTTACCCGGGTAGCGATCTCCTCTCTAGACTATTGCCTTGCGGTTTCTTTCAAGAACCTCCATCTCCAGTCAAATCCGTTGAGATAATGATTGGGTACAAATCTCGCTCACTCGCAAGTAATCTATACTCCAACTACTATGACAAAGGCTTCAGTTTTGAGCATCTGGGAGATGGCAAATCCGGCTTCTGGAATGTTTGCATGAAGGCAACCAGATCTAAATGTGAGCATTCTTGCTGATCATGAATATCTGGTAAAGCTGGCCATAATGATGTGTTTGTACTCGGTGCTGGATCAATCTCCACCCTATCTGTTGGCTCTGTGGGAATCATATAAGGTAACAACTCATCAAACTCAACCCAATCTATGCTTGAATATGAGGGATCTGAATCAGAAGAACAAGAAACAAATCTTGCCTCACTATCTAGAACGCGGTCATTACCCTAGAAAGTGTCATCAGCATAGAGTGTGCTTTTGAACTATCCTCTGTTGGAAACAGTGAATCTGTAGGATCTGAAGGTGGGAGAAGAGCTCGTAAAATAGGATCGTCCCAAGCAGCTTCATCATCAGTGATTACAAAGTCGCACTCCTGGCGGACATCTCGCTCTGCCTATATCATCTACTCTGTATCACTTAATTGATCTGAGCAAGCTGATTCTCATGCTCGAGTCTCGTCGATCGTCTCCATTTGTCAACTCTCTCCCTCAATGCGAAAGTACAAAGTACACCTTCCCACTATCATAGTTAGACACCGCATTGGCTGTTGACAATTATGGACATCCTAAAATGAGGGGGGTATCTGTCACAGCTTTAGGGATCTCCATGTCCAACACAATGATGTCCATGGGGAATTTCAGGCCCCAGATTATGAGGACCGCGTCCTTCAATAACCCCTTAAACCTCTTGACAGATCTATCAGCAAACTGAAGGACTATACTACTCTATCAAAGAGGGACAAACTCGAATTGGTCGACTAAGGGTGCTGAAAGGAGGTTGATGGAAGAGTCGTTGTCTAATAGAGTACAACAAATCTATGCTCATGAATCTGGCATCTGACATAGGGAGCTCTTGTATCTGGCCTCTTCGCTGGCAGGAGGTTCTAGATGCCGAAGCAGGTGGCACGGGTAAGCACATGGATCTATGCATGATGGTTCCTTCTCTTCCTACAAATGGTAGTATTCTCTCTCAAGTTCTTTTTGAATAAAGGGATGTGCCCGAGTGCCTCCTGTAGAGTCAACTGAATGTGAAATATGTCTATCATGTATTGGCTAAACTCTAATTGTTGGGTATTTTTTGGATTTTCTTCTTTATTCCCCTCGGCTAAGTGGAGTGCTTGAGGGAAGGGGATGGTTGGGCCCTCCTCAGATAGATGTCTAGGAAGAGGCTCTTGCTGCTCTGAGTGAGTGGAGCCATACAAGTATCTTCATGCATAACATATGGACTCGAAGTAGATGAAGAAACCTTTCCTTTATTAATTTCTTTTTGTTTTTTTAATAGTGTTGAGATACAAAAATAGGAGGAGACACAATTAGAATATAAATGGTGACATCAATACCACCCACGACACCGGTCTCAGCATCTGGAAGGATGGTGGCATCAATACCATGATTTCATTTGGAGAAGCGACGACCTCGGTACCATCGATTGAATCGTCATCCTTGGTGGTGTCAGCACCACCGTCATCAGCATCATCATTAGAGGCATCACCATCATTGTCCTCCTCATCTGGAGCTCCTGGATCATCATGGGGTTGTTGTTTAGACAAGGCACTACTAGCTGGCATCCTATCACTCCTAAGTCTTACATAATCAGCATCAAATATGTATGAATAAATATCACTCAATGACTCACAAGGAGTGGTGGTCTGTGTGAACTATACCTTCTCAGACTTCCTCTTTAGGTTATTCAAGCTGGGCTTGATCTGAGTGGGTATGGCGGCTTTGCCCTTTATTATCTCCCTCATCTCCTGCCTGATCTCGTCTA
Organism: Ottelia alismoides; assembly: GCA_037367405.1. Classification (NCBI taxonomy): domain Eukaryota; kingdom Viridiplantae; phylum Streptophyta; class Magnoliopsida; order Alismatales; family Hydrocharitaceae; genus Ottelia; species Ottelia alismoides. Next base: position 560,950 of record JAZKJV010004679.1, read on the forward strand.
TCTCTCTCCTGAAGGATGCCTGATGGTTTGAGGGTAGGTGGGATAGATCATATAGATCTAGGCTCTCATAGGCTGACCTATGAGAACAAGACGAGTTTCCTCGCTGGAAATGAGCTTGCTAAAATCGGTGGAGAGGAGGCTGAGAATACTGTTGAGACTGTTGCTGCTACCTCTACTGTTATCACTGCTGCTTGTGGTGAGGACCCGACTCGTAGTTGTACAATGGTTGCTAGGAGTGTTAGGGTTGTTGCTGCTGGATTTGGATACTCTGTCCACCCGAAGCGGGAGGCTGCTAGTGGTACCAGGTTCCTCTGATAGACCACTTGAATCCAGGATGATCTCGGGGGATCTCAGGCTACTGTCGGTCATACCAAATCACATTGACTTCCATCAACGGCTCCGGCTCTTATGGGGGTGGAGGAAGAACTACCAGTGACTGCTCCTATTGGTACACCACCATCTGAGTGTCCTGAGATGGCGGTGGCTGAGAGTAGGGGTGCTGCTGCAACTGCTAGACTGGCTCCGCCTAGATGAGGTCAACCTCCTGGTACTAGGCGGAGTGTTGGGACGAGCTACTTCTGCTAGGATCAACCAGTGACCTGAGACAGTGCTGAGAAGCCGTCTGTGCCTCCTGGAGACACATGATATGGGTCTTCAGGTCACTAAGAGTCTGTGCCAACTAGTCTATTTGAGTCATGCCATGGAACTACTTCTTCTCGATGATCTTTATATGGTCAACTTCTTAATGATGATGCACATGTCAGCTGCTGAAGACTCTGCATGTGTTGCTACTAACGAAGAAGTTTATAGACCCGCATCAACTCGTGATATCCTCTGATAGGACACAACCCGTGGGAGGGTCATCCCCTGAGTGTAGACCATGATCTGGGATATTATTGTCTAGTTCTCGGCCATCTCTTCATAGATGGACCAGACCTTGTCCTCATCTTTGGCAAAGTAGGAGCCCCGACAAGAAGCATTGACAAGCCCCTGCACCTCCGATATCATCCCACAAAAGAAAATTTGGACTAAGTCGGGCTTGTATATATCATGATGTGGACAACGATCAATGAGCTCACAGAATTGATCCTACATCTCATGGAACTGCTCATTGGGGATCATTTTGAAGGTATTGATTAGAGCTCTCGCTGCATTGGTCCAATCGAGTGGATAGTACTGGTTCAAGTACTCGATCTGGAGCTAATCCCAAGTAGTAACATATCTCCCTAAATGCTTCAGCCAGTAGGCTACTCTGTCGATGAGGGAGAACCGAAAGGCCATCAACTTGATGGTGTCCTCGTCCACGAATCTTTCATGGACAGTACTATAGATCATCTTGAATTCCTATAAATGCAGATGCGGCTCCTCGGTGGCAATCTCATGGAACTTGAGCAAAAGCTGAATGGTCTGGGATCCGAGCTTGAAGTCTTCAAGAATCTCTGAAAGCCGGATCCAACAATGGGTGAGGGATGCACTAGGGTTGTGCAACTACCTCATTGTGTTGCCAAGTCGGGTTGGCTCCTACGGTTCTTCAGATTGTCCTTATGCTCCTCCTACGATCGTGGGTATATCTCCACTAATTGGTCTCTGCGGCTGAGGCTCTCCTATGTTGTCTTGCATATGTGCAAATTCACAGTGCACCTCTGTCACAAATGCTCCCTGATACTGAATATGTCGTTGCATCGTCTCAAGGGAGGCTAATAATATGTTGTTGATGGCACCCAGATCATGAACATACGTGGAACCCTGGTTCTTCCTATCGGTGCGCTCCTCACTGCTAGCCATCTCACGAGTCTCTACGAAGGTAAAAGACCCGAACTCATCTATCGTTAAATGAACAAATAGCTATGTTGCTGGTCTCTTCTCGGGCACCTCAGGACTGGAAGAAGGATGGTCGAGGGGGAACTGGGCGTAATCTAACTCAGGTTTGGAGTGTGGATCTAAGATCCTCGAAACCTCCCTCAATGAGTGGGGCAGAGTGCCCGTGAGCGGATCTACCAAGGGTAGTGTAAGGGATCTCCGGCCCATCATCGTGATCTGGGGATGAGTGCGGATGAGATCTAGAAAAACAAAAAGGATCAGAAATCAAACACCCAAATCACCTACTCAACACGAGAGCTGATGATCATAAAGATTCGATCGTTTATCTTGTTGATTTTATTTACGATGATAAATCAGTCTTGTAGAGCGATTAAGTAAGCTGTTGGGAACTCGATGCTCCCAGGTGACTGGCCCAATCCCAAAGCTAGATTTTTCCCAACTAGTATGAATTACAGACCGTTTACCGGCTACCCGATCAATTCAACCTGTTAAGGACCTCGCATCCCTCTTTACGAGATACCGGAGAGATCCTCATTGTAAAATGACTTACCCCAATATGAGTAGTCTAACGGAAGTTCAGGTGTGGATCTAGCCTAGTGTGTGGGTCACTCTCTAGCTCAAGCAAACCAAACAATGAGGGGTGAATCTCCCCAAAACAAGTATTTCTAAGTGAAATCTATTTTAGGGTCGAGTTTGAAATTGTAGTCCCAAATTTTATTGCTTTCTCTTTTTTAAGTATTTTTCCAAGCAAACAATGCCTAAAGAATTTTTCAATTTCCTGGGGTTATTTTATGTCCAAAAAATAGAGGAAGGATGTCGAAAAACCCAAGCGCGATCAAACACTATGATGCATGCAAAGTCAAAGATGCGCACCTGTCGCCAGCACTCTACATACATGGTGATTCATGCATAAATTGAAACACAGAATTAAAACTAATCTATATGATTCATGAAGAAAACAACCTTAGATGAGCAATTCCTAATGATCGTGAAGAACAATAGTTAGCCAATCATATCAAGTCCAGAGTCTGATCTTGGGAACTACTCGGTGCCCGCCACAATGAGTCCTGCTAGCTCTGTATGTGGTTCCTCACGACATGAGGACTCGTATTTGATTAAACTAACTTATTATTATGAATTATTAATAAAGTTCAATTACTCGCTAAAGGTACAAGCAATCTATTAGATATTCGGCCTTAAGTTATTTACATTGTAATCAAGAAAAATCCTAAGTCTAGGGGCAAAATTCCTTGGGAATCTAATCGAAAAAATGCGATTAAACAAAATCGGCGAAAAACAAAGTGAGGTCAACGAGCAGACCGATGCTCGACGAAACAGACCATGATAAGTCTAATAGTGTCCAAAAGTCCAAGTGTCATGTATTATTACAACAATTATAATAAGGCTGGAAAGAAAACTAACTACTATACTCTACTCTATCTACTATAACTAATCCCTGCTTTGCACCTGCTCCTCCTCAGGTACGGGTCTCCTCTAAAGTGTCCTCGGGCAGTTCTGCGTACAAAAAGTGAAACATAATACTGGCCAAAAAACAATTATAAAAGATAGAGACAGAAGTGTACAAAAATCTGAAAAGACTACTAAACCATGCTCCCCGACAACGGCACCATTCTAATGACACGAACACCAAGATCGGCTATGATAGAAAAATAATCAATAAACAATCAATTCAGTCAATCAGAATGATCGAGAAACCACTCAAATCAAGCAATCAAAGTCCAAAACCAATGTTAGCTGTCTCCACTAATTATTTTAACCCGGTATAATGACCAGGGTCAAGCTCAAGGAGCATGAGTAAATTTACAAATTAGTCGATATTAGACAAGAAAATACATATTTTTGTTATTGTTTATTTTTGCAAAATTTTTTGTGGTTTTGATGGAGAATGGCAAGCAAGAAATCAAAGCAACTAATCAAACAAGCAAGCTTTTTGCATTTTTTATTCAAGAATAAAATGCTCAAAAAAAGTAAAAAAAAAATTTATGTTTTTCTAATATTAAGGTGTTTTGGTAATTTTATGGGGTTTTTATGATTTTTTGTGATTTTATAAAAATCAAATAAGAGCAAAATAGGGAAATAGTGCACAACCGGGTGAATATTTCAAATTAAAAATAGATAAGGTGCCCTAATGTCTTAGGGTGCAATTTTATGATAAAATAGAAAGAAAATACGATAAATAGGAACTAAAATTCTATTTTTTTTATTTTCTATAATTTTTAATGATTTTTATGAGTTTTTTAGTCTTTTGTAATTTTTAGGGTTTTGACAAGGTTTTTTGAAGTAAACCGGTACAAGAAGTAAAAACACATGAACAAACACTCACTAACTTTATTTGAATTTTTAAGACAACTTTTATAATTTTTATGGTTTTTTTCTAAAATAGACAGTGAGCTTTATGGGTTTTGATTTTTAGAAAATAAAATACTCGACTAAATTAACCCCAAAAATCATAATAAATATTACATGTTAGCAGGATCTAATAGTAATATTTATGTAATTTTTGGACTTAATTTCGTAATTATTTAAATAAAAATAGAACACACAGTTTGCAGGGACCTAATTGCAATTCTAATAGAGTTCATAGACCAATGAATAACATAGATGAAAAGCTTAGGGCGAAAGGCGCAAAAAGCCTAGTAAATAAACGCACATGTGTAATACACCTTGCATAGGGGTATAAATTCAAATATCAGAAAAGATTTATTTAAAACATAACATGTATGAAGTTCGAGATAGATAATGCAAATACACAAAAGAAGCATGCAAGACAACACGTGATTTCACATACAGAGGACTAATATGCAAATAATCAAAATAGCAAGGGTCCACATGCAAAGTAACCACAATATTTTAAACATCGACAAATATTTACAAGACTGAACAATAAAGACAAAACAAAGAGGGGCCTAAGAACAAATTACACCTTATTGGGCACGATCCAATGGCCGATGACATTCCACTTATGATCGTACACTGAGATGGGTGGATACCCCTTCGACAATGGATGGTAGAGAGAAGATCCTCAGATGGATCTGACGACGGAGATCATCCCATAGATGAATGGCTCATATTAGAACTTGGGAAACCCTCGATCAGATGGTGGAGGATATGTCTGGACGAATAGGGAAGAACTCACCTCTGATTAGTTTTGAGCGTCGATTGTGCATGACTCCAACGTCCTCCTGAGCTGCTAGGAGATGGAAGAAGATGACAATCATGCTCCACAGCTATAGGATGGCTCAGAAAGGGCCCTAGAGATGAACGGGTGACCTGGAGCTCTCATGAGGTGTCCTTGACCTCCAAATGAGGTCTAGATGCGCTCTAATCCTGCAGAAGAAAGGTTCTTGTCGGAGGGTGGTTCTGGCATGAATAGAGCGCATAGTGATCAGAAATGAAGGTATAGGGTTGATGGCCCAGGTTGTGTGTGGGTGAAGGAAAAGACCTGAAGCTCTACTCCAATATGGTGATTATAATAGAGAGCTGGGTTGCGATGCACGATGTAGAAGCGAGGGGAGATCGATATGAGGTGGACAGGAGTTGGGTACACCAGAGATATAGAAAACATAGGCTTATCAGAGATACTCTTTTCAGTGATGAAATGATGGATTCAATGGAAGATGAATGAGGAAATGAGGTACCTGGAGATGGAGGAGTACACATAGGAATGCAGACAAACGTCTATGGTGGTCCTAGCCTCGATGGCCGGGGAAACCAGAGGCTTTGCTCCTCGTGGCGGAGCAAAAGTTTGAATGTCGACAGACCTAGGGATCCACGCTCCAAAAGTGGCACCTCGCCCTCCCCCTCGCCCGCTATCACTCTTAGAAAGGTGGTCGGGTGCACAGGAGGTGGTGGCGTAACCAAAAGGTGGAGGAAAAGAAGATGGAGGCACATGATATATAGGCGTAAGGCTCTGAGATGATGGGGAAGATGCCCGCGAAGCGAGGCACGGATTGACGAGGGAAGAAGAAGACGAATATTAGGGATATGTGACGTGCATTCGGAGCTTGGAATCGAGGAAAACGATCGTCAGATCGAACGGTAAAAATTGGGAAAAATCTAGGTTAAACTCAATCTGGCGAAAAAGGGCCTCTAGTTACTGGAGTCAACAATCCAAGGTGGCCCAATCAGAAGGGGCCTGGGATGCGGACAAAATAGAATACAGGACAAAGCTGCTAGAAAAATAAAGAAAATGAGATTAAAAATAATAAATTAATTTAAATGAATAAATGAAAAAAATAAAAATATTTGTTATTTTTCGAAGATTTGTTTTGTGATTTTTAATTATTTTTATGAAAAAACAAATTAGTGTATATATAATATATAATGTTATATGCAGATATAATATACCTTTGTATTATGAACAAATATTTTTATTTTATTATTTTTAAACAAATATCACAATTTTATATTTTATTTATTTATAACATAATTTTAAGAATACAAAAAAAATATTTTATTTTTATGGATTATTTACATGTATAAAATAAATAGTGAATATTAAGTATATATATGTCTGTTTTGTACAATGAAAGGAAAAATTTATTCTTGTTTTTATTTGATTTTTATGATTTTTCTTTTTTTATATTGTGATTAGATATATATATATATGAGGAGGTAAAAATAATAATTAGCTTTAATTTTGTCAAAAGTAATTATTTATGCACACATAGGTAATATGTACAATATACAATGGACCCTATCTTTCTATACTTATTTTATTTTGCGATCAGGTCAAGGCATAACCTTCTTTCGGGATTCGAGTCACTCTGTTATTTTAAAAATTTCCTTCCTTTTTTCTTTTTCTTTCTTCTTTTATTTTTACACAAATACGTGCTAATTATACAATAGTAACAGATGCATGTTGTACGCTATGTTATTGAATTTATAGGCATTTACATGATGTTTTTCCAAGATAAATAGCTAAAATAAAAGAATAAAGAGTGAGAATCAGGGATTCATCACTAGCCCATCGAACTTGGGCAGTAACTAAATCATCTGGGGGTAAGCTTTTAGTCGCACGGAATCTCCGGAAGCTGAATCTAGTAGTGGGTAACGGTTGCACCAGGGTTCTACAACTGCCTCATTGTCCATGTTGGTCAGCTTGGCTCCTGCGGTTCTTATGGTAGTCCATCTTCTCCTCCTCCTGTTGCGGGTATATCTCCACTGGCTGGTCTCGACTAAGGCTCTCCTCTATCCGCTCGCAATGTGCTAACTTCCAACACACCGCTGCCATGAATGCTCCTTGATCTCTAATTTGTTTCTGCATCGTCTCAAGGGAGGCTAGAAGTGTGTTGTTGATGGTGACTTGATCGAGAACATAAGTCGAACCTTGGGGCTTCTCATCGGTGCGTCCCTCACTAATGGCCATATCGCATGTCTCTACAAAGACAAAAGACCCCAACTCAGGTGCCGTCAAATGTACAAATAATTGTTCTTGCCTCTGCTCTCGCACCTTAGGATTGGAAGAAGGGTGGTTGAGGGAGAACAGGATGGTATAGAACTCAGGTTCGGAGAGTAGGTCTAGGCTCTCTGAAACCTCCCTAGATGAATGAGGCGGAGTGCTCAAAAATGATGCTACCAAAGGAAACTTACGGGATCTTCGACCCATCATCGTGATGTGGAGATGAGTGTGTATGAGATATGGAATGCAAACAAGATCAGAAGTCAAACCCCCAATTAACATACTCAACATGAGAGCTGATGACTGTAAATGTTCGGTCGTTAATCTTGTCAATTTTATTTTTAGTGATCAATCTTTCTATAAGAGCGATTAAGCGAGATGTTAGGAACCTGATGCTTCCTGGAGATTGGCCCAATCCTATAGATAGATCTTTCCCATCCAGTATGGATTGCAGACCATTTATCGGATACCTGATCTATCCACTCTGCTAAGGATGTCCTGTACCGCTTACCGGCTACCCAGAGAAATCCTCACTAGAGAACAACTATCCACAAGACCCGTAGTCTAAAAGGAGTTCGTGTAAGGTGCTAGCCTAGGGTGTGGATCATTCTCTCACTACATACAAACCAACCAATGAGGGGTGACTCTCCCCAAAACCAAGATTTTTAAGTGAGGTGGGTTTTAGGTTCATGTTTGCATTAGCAATCCCAATCTTATCGCTTTCACTTTTTTAGGTATTTTTAAATATACAAACAATGCCTAACAAATTTTTTGATTTTCTTTGGTTATTTTGAGTCCAAATACTCGGGGAGGAAGACGAAAAAGCGGATGCGTGATCAAACACTATGTTGCACACAAAGATAAAGATGTGTGCCTATCTCCAGCACTCTACATTTAGGGTAATCCGCACATGATGCATGAAGAAATCATCCTTAAAAGAGCAATTTCTAATGATGGTGAAGCATAATAGTTAGCAAATCGAATAGAGTGCGGAGTCCGATCTTGGGAGTCACTCGATGCCCGTCACAACGGGTCCTGCTAGAGCTGTATGTGTCTCCTCACAGTGTGTGGTCTCAAATTCAATTAAACTAACATTTTCTTATCAATTAATAGCAAGATGCAATTACGAACTACAGGTGCAGGCAAGCAATTAGAGGTTAGGCCTTAGCTAATTACATCACAATCAATAAAAAACCTATGTCTAGGGGCTAAAACTTCAAGAATCAAAATAGAAAGAAAATGCGATCAAAACAAAATCGTGAAAAATCTTTTGAGGTCCCCCGAGTACACCAGTGCTCAGTGAAACAGATCTCAATCGTTCAAGTGTCAGAGAGTCCACAAAGAGTTCAAATTATTACAATAATCAAGTTTCTGCTGAGAAGAGAACTAATCTACTCTATATGTTATAACTAATTCCTTCTCCTCTCTTACTCCTCGAAAATGATACTTCAACAGAAAGCTGAAGCATTCTCAGGTGGTTCCTCACACAAAAAGTGAAATAGAGATAGTGTCAGAAAACTGTTATATCAAATAGAAATAGAAATAGAAATATGCAAAAATCTGAAAAATGAATACTATGTTGTGCTCTCTGACAACGGAGCCATTCTGATGAGCGACCTTAAAACCAGGGTTAGGAAATCAAATAATAACAAGCTTTTTGTGACCCCCAATTGAAAGATCAACAAGAAGAAGAAAGAACCACTCAAAATGATAGATCACACAATCTAATCATGCAAGAATGTAAGCGGTCTTCGCTATTTAATTTTACCTAGTATAACAACCATGGTTGAACACAAGGAGCACGAGTAAACGTACGAAGTAGTCAACATTCAGAAAATATTTTTGATGGTTTTAATTTTACAAATTTTTATATTTTTAATGGACAGATTCAAGCAATGAAGAAAACATGGCACGCCACAAACTTTTTGAATATTTATTTAGGACTAAAGATGCCAGAAATTAATGTAAAAATATTTTTGGGTTTTTGAAATTTTAAAGTGTTTTTGGTAATTTTTTGGGGAATTTTATGATGTTTTTGTAATTTTATAAAAATCAATCAAGGCTACAAATGTAAGTAATGCATAGTCAGAATAATATTGTAAGTTAAAATTAATTATAAGCTTTGATGTCTTGGTTATGAATTTTATGTTAGACTATATATAAAAGGCTATAATTAAGAACTGAAATGGTAATTTTCTGATTTTTTTAGAATTTTACATTAATTTTATAAATTTCTAGGTCTTTTGTAATTTTTAGGGTTTTTGTGAGGAGTTTTCACACAAAAATGGTACTGAAGGCAGAGAACACAAAATACACAATCATGAATTTTTATGGAATTTTTTATGTAATTTCTTGAAATTTTATCTATTTTCCAAAAAAGAAAGTACAGTTTTTTAAGGTTTTTGATTTTTAGAAAATCACAAATACAGCTAAATTAGCCCACAAAAATCACAAGAAATATTACTTGTTAACAGGAGCTAACAATAATTTTTAGAGATTTTTTGGGGTTAATTTCATATTTATTTAATTACATACGAGGCAAACAACTCACATGAACCTACTTGCAATTAAAATAAATCTTATGGACAAACAGGAACACACTTGAAAAGTCTAGGGCCGAAGATGCAAAATATCTAGAGAAAATACACACATGCTCAATATATCACGTACAAGGGTGTAAATGCAAATATCAGAATCTTTCCATTCAACTCATAACATATGTAAAGTAGAGGGCATGAAATGCAAATATCGTAGAACAGCATGTGGGACTAAATGAGAGTTCATTCAGACTGGAATAAATTGCAAATATATAAAATAAAGAGGTCTGACTGCAAAATATCTGAATTAAAATAAACTACGATAAATATTTACAGGACTACATGGAAAACTTAGAGGGGCCCAAGTGAAGTTTACCACTTTATTTAGGTGTGATCGAACGGTTGAAGGCAGTCCACTTATGATGGATGACTAAAATGCGTGGGTACCCCTTCAGCGATGGACGGTTGCTGGTGGATCTTCAGATGAATCCAACGGTTGAGACCCCCTCAAGATTGGACAATGACGATTAGACATGGAAGAGGCCTTGATATAATGGTGGAGAAGACGCTTGGAAGAATACCGAAGAACTCACCTCTGGTGAGTTTTGATCAGCAGATACGGCAGCAAGGACGTCCTCCGGAGCTGCTGTAGTGGGTGGAAATATCGGCGACGATGGTCTGCAGTTGCGCGTGAGCTCATAAAGGTCAAGGATCAAGCAGCAGGTACTGGAGCATCGTGAGTTTCTGGTGCTGCTAAGCCGTGCTCACTTGGCCTCCAAGAGAACCTTCTTGTGCTTTAACCGTGCAGGAAGAAGGATACGCTCAGAGATAATTCTCTGGTGAGGTTTAGAGCACAATGGGTATCGAAAATAGAGGAGGATGTAAGAGGGACAGGTCTCCGGTGAATGGGGGATTCAACCTCTTACATAACCCAGACCAGTGGTTGGATGCAAGAGGGGGATTATAGAGTGTGCGTAGAAGAGAAGGAAGGTCAGAGCGAGGCATTTAAAGGTCAAAATGTGATGGGGATAGGTGGTGGCTACGGTCATCGGAGTTGTGATATGGATCATATGACTGATCGATTTGAATGCAAATAAAAGGGAAAATGAAGTGCTTACAGGTGATGGAGGACGCCTAGGGTTTGTGGACAAAGGTCCATGGGGGTGATTGCCTCAATGGATGGTGGTTCCAGAGGCTCGGCTCCTCACGAAAGAGTTGAGAAAATTCTCACCGGACCTGGGGGCTCCTACGCTCCAAAATATGCCATCACTTTCGCCCTCTCGTACTGTCACTCTAGAAAAGGGAAAACAGGTGTGCAGGTGGTGGTGGAGCAGTCGAAGGTGGTGGAAAAGGGAGGAGGGTTCGTAGGTTATATAGGGTGTCAGGTATGAAAAGGATGGAGGATGGCCCATGAACCGAGGAGCAGATATGTCGGGAAAGGAGCATGCGTGGATTAGGGATCCACACCCCTTAATCTGTGCTAGAAATCGGATAAAAAAGGCGCCACGATCGGGTCACAAAAAATCGGTGAAAATCGGGGCAGACCCGATTTAGGCGAAAAGGAGGAGGGGACCGGTTGACTCGAGTCAACGAATCGAGGTGGGCCAGTTAGGAGCAACCCAAGATTCGGACAAAATAGGCTATAAGAAAAAATAGAGAAGAAAATAAAGATAATTAAATTAAAAAGAATAAATAAATTTAAATTAAAATTGTATAAATAAAAAATGCTTATTATTTTTCGTATTAATTTTCTATGATTTTTAATTATTTTTAGGAAAAATAAATTAGTGCATATACATGTATAATATACCTATGTATTATGTACATGTGATCTTATATTTTATTTTTACAAAAAAATCCTTATTATATATTTTATTTATATACAACATATTTTTAGGAATACAAAATAATTTTTATTTTATTTTAAAAAATTATTAAGAGGTATATAATAAATAGAAGATGTCATATTTACACATGTGTATTTATACAAGTATTTACATGATGTTTTGCCAAGATAAATAGCTAAAATGAAATAATAAAGAGTGAGAATCAAGGATTCATCACTCCTTCCAAGCATCGCAGTTCATCCTCATGTCTCATTTCCACCCTAGCCACCCTTGTTGAAGTGACAGCCTTTGAGTGAGTGGGTTAGGACCTTCAGGAAGTCGCCAGGAGGCTCGAAGCTCGATGTGGTTGTACCTCTCCACCGTGTAAAGCCTCCCCACCTGTCGTAGCATGGTCGAGGACATTTCCTTGATGACCATCTTCTCCTGAAGCGTAGGAGCACCTCTGAACCTTCAGGTACCCAACTTATCTCCCGTATTTTCAGTTTTAATCCAATCTTTCCATCTTCCTCTATCGCACGTCCACCTGCTCCGACCAGCTGTTCGGAGCCTCGTTACCCATCTCTATCTGTTTTGATCGACACCCCTCTTCTCAAGTCACCTTCCTACACAGCTTGATCCCCTTATCGACCCTCAGGTTGAGATTAAGGTTGGACCTCCTCCCTCCGCGTTCCCTAGAGGTCGAGCTCCGTTCCCCTACGCTTCCCTTATCATTGTATGCAATAAACAACCACTGGAGTTTTGCCTTCGAGCTTCTACCCTTTGCAGGTACTCGTGTGCGCAGGGAGCACCATCTAGACATCCAACTGATCAGGCAGAGACACCTTGTCCCATTCTTCTGACTGATGGACCCTTTATCGAGGCCGCCTGAGCTTCTACGTGCCACGTACATGCCCTAAGGATTATATTTCTATCTTACCACTTCTTGTTTTTGTTTTTATATTTAGTCAGGTAAATAAATGTTGTAGTATGGAATTTTTCAGTTTGGACCTCGTGTTTTCAAATATTTGCATTTCAGTCCCTCTTTATGTATAACACGTAGATTTACACTTGACCCTTTGGGTTATTTGTAGTTTTGACTTGAATTTTACTATTGTTATGGAATGAATGCTTATTAATAGTATTTGCATCAATACCCATGTTAGCCTGACTCACGTGTTGTGTGCGTGTTTATCTGGACTTTTTGTAATTTCGACCACGTGCTATTTATTTATGTTATTGTTTGGCCCATAAGCTTTATTTTAATTGCAAGTATGTCCTTGTAAACTATATGTCTTGTATCTAATTAAATAAATAACATATTAATTCCGAAAATTCTCTGAAAATTATTGTTAGCTCATGTAACACGTAATATTTATGGTGATTTTTGTGGATCAATTTAGTTGCATTTAATATTTTCTAAATATCAAAAATGCATAAAAAGTGTTTTGTCTATTTTGGAAAATACAAAAAATTTTGAAAAATTACCCAAAAATTCTACAAAAATTCTTGATGGCTTGTTTTTATGTGCTTTGTCTTTAGTACCTTTTTGGTTAGAAAAATCACCATAACACTCTAAATATCACAAAAGACCAAAAAACTTACAAGCATCATATAAAATCCAAAAAAATAAAAAAATCAGGTCATGTTTGTAGATTTTCATAGATATTTTGTCATAAAGTTCATATCCAGGACTTTAGGGCATTTTAATCATTTTTTACTTGAAATTTAGTCCTAGTTGTGCATTGTTTACATTTTTAGATTTTTTATTTTTACAAAATCACAAAACCTAAGAAAATCCCCATAAAATTTCCAAATAAACATTTAAAATTTAAAAACCCAAAAATATTTTTATCTTATTTTTGAGCATTTTTATTCTTAAATAAAAATTCAAAAAGCTTATTGTGTGCCTTGTTTCCTTACTTGTTTATTTCATCCTTTTATTCGAAAAATTAAAAATTTGCAAAATTAAAACCACCAAAAATTTTTGAATTCTGACTACTTCGTACATTTTCGTGCTCCTTGTGTTCATCACCAGTTGCTATACCATGTAAAAATAAATAGCGAAGGCCGCTTACATTTTTTTGTGCTCGAGTGCTTGATTCTTTGGCTTGAGTGGTTTTTCTCTCTTCTTGATTGAGCGAGTTGATTGATTACAGACAACAACACTGATTATTTTCCATCTTAGTCGATCTGTGATCTTCGTGTCATGAATTGTACAATTCTGTTATGCTTTATCCAGAGTCTTCCTAGCATAGTGTATAGAAAATGGTATTCCATCCCTTCTCTATCCTAAAACAGCTTCAATTGCAAAATCCGAGGCATTTGTCATGATCTCGAAAGGAAGAGACCAATCCGGTGGCTGTAAGACAGAGCACTAGTAACCATCTTTTTCATCTGATAGAATACAAGGAGGACATTATCACCGACAACAAAATTACTCACCTCACACAGAAGCTCAGTCAAAGGTCTGATGATCTTGTTGAAGTCCTTTATGAATCGCCTATAGAATCCTACGTGTCCCAGAAATGACCTCAATTGGTTCAAATTTTGTAGTGGATCTAACTTGAAAATCACATCAATCTTAGATTAGTCAACCTCCATACCATGTTTGGAGATGACATGGCCCAATACAATACCATTAGTCACCATAAAGTCTCTTCTCCCACGACTACACTAAGTTTACCTCACAAAAACATTGAAGAACTCAGTCTAAATGAGCAAGACATGTGTTAAAACTATTTCTGTAGAGAGAGAAATTGTCCATGAAGACCTCAAGGAAACTACCCACCATGTTGGCAAAAAGGGCCAACATACACCTTCGGAATGTAACAAGGGCGTTACACAATCCAAAGGGCATATGTCTAAAGGCGTAGGTGCCAAACGGACAAGTGAATGTACTTTTCTCATGATACTCAGGAGCGATAGAAACTTAGTTGTATCCTGAGTACCCATACAAGAAGCAAAAGAACACTTTCCCTGCTAACCTCTCAATATTTTGATCAATAAATAATAGCGGAAAATGATCCTTCTTGGTAGCTGAGTTCAGGCATCAGCAATCTGCACAAACATGGCATGGAGTACGTACCCGGGTCGGAATCTCCTAACAATGGTAATTCTTTATGATGGTAATCCTAACAAAGAGTTGTTGAACTCTCTGTCATCTCCCCAAAAATTTGATAAAGGACATCCTCATCCTTGTTGAAGTGGCTCCCCCCACAAGCGATATTTACCTGCTTCTAATTCTCTATGCTTAAACCCCAAAAAAACTTTTTCACATGGCTTGTCTTTCGAATATCATGATGAGGAAATTCTCTGTTAAGTTTTGAACCTTTCCCACGCCTCGTGAATAGGCTCATGGGACATTTGAGAGAAGTTAGCAGTTAAGGATCACATTTTGTTGAGTCATCCGATTGGGTAGTATTTGTTCTTAAATGCAGACCTCAACTCTTCCCAAGTAGTGACAACCTTCCCCAAGTGATTTAACCAATATAAGGCTTTGTCCATCAAGTAGAATGGGAAGGCTCTTATCTTCACTGCCTCTAATGGCACATTTGGTTAGTGTTTCACAAATGCGATCAAACTGTTGGAGGTGTACATAAGGCTCTTCATTAATATTTCCGTGGAATGTTGGGAGAAGGGGCAAAATAGTGGGCTTAATCTCAAAATTGCCATGAATTACAGGGATTTGTATCCAAGAATTTATATGTCCTGCCCCATGATTATAGGCATCCTTTAATGTAAGCTTAGCCATAGGTTCTATCATAGGGTCTTCTCCTCCATTCCCGTCTCCAGGATTTCTATGATCCTCCTCTCTCCTATCATGTCTTTCCTATATTAGCTCGAGAATCATATCTCTTAATGTGGTTTAAAAGTTAGCCTGCTTTGTTAACTGGGCTTGAATAGACTAGAAGAGGCGAACATGGTACTGTTGATCTCGTTTTGCTATGGCATGTTTCCCTTTCCCTTTGGTGTCATCAAGTGTCCGGTGTCTGACTCTAAAAATGAAATAATACTCTATTAGTCCTCAAAAGTTATGGAGTCTCACATATTAGTTCGAGATTAGAGCAAATCTTAAACAGTAGGTTGACGGATGATATGAATGTTGACGTGGAGAATGCAGAATATTTAGGAAGTGAGTCTCCCCAAATAGTAGGTGAACGCATCGGAGGGTCGAATGAGTCGCAAAGTATGAACGAGAAATACTCCAGTACGACATCATTGAAATCAATGGACATGATGCGAGAGCATAAAGGTCAATGTAAGAGTGAAATGAGTGAAGGCGCAAATTGCGCAGAAGGATCTCTATCACCAGAAATCAAACGCAATACAAACCTCTCGTTCACTAACTCAACAAAATGTGAAGACCGTGAAGGTTCAGTCAATTATCTTGTAAATTTATAGAGTTTGGTGATAATACAATCTATTAGAGTGGTTTAATCAAGATATTCGGAATCCAATTCTCCCAGGAGACTGTTTCAATCTCACAACTAGTTTTTCCCAGCCAGTATGGGTGCAGACCATTTACCGGCTACCTGATCTGCCTACTAAGGAAGTCTCAGACCAATTACCGGCTACCCGGTGAAGTCCTTACTGGAGAACAACTAATCACTAGACCAATAGTCTTAAGAAAGTTCATGCGTGGCTCTATCCTAGATGTGGGCCGCTCTCTGACTACAGATAAATAAACAATGAGGGGGTCACTCTCCCCAAAATACTGATTTTTCCTTACTTTTATTTTATGGACGAGTTTTCTTTAACAACCTCCAATTTTAGGCAGTTGTCACTTGGTTTGAATATTTTCAATGAATCACCTACCAAGTGTCGAATTTTCTTTTTAACTAATGTGAGCGAAAACAAGGAAGGAGATCGTAAATGTCAATGCGCGATTAAATACAATGATGCATGCATGGGTTGGAGATGTGTACCTTGTCTCCAGCACTCTTCATGTAGGGTGATCCACGTAGAATTTAAATATAGAAAAATAAACTAACCTATATACAAATGCAAGTGAACCGTCCTAACAATAGCTTCTTTTAACGTGCAAGAATCTATTAAATTTGACAAAGTCCAATTACGCTTTATTCCATTGGTTAAAAAATTCTTGTATAAAGTGTTTGGACCTGATTAATTACCTGGCTCAAGCAAATTAATTAAATCAATCAATAGTTATCTCATTAAATCTATGTGAAATAAAATCGGTAAGGTTCCCCAAGTGCACTGGCATTGGCGAAACAGACTCCGCAACAAATGAATGTCCTTTTTACAAGAGTTCAAATGATAGAAATAAATAAAAGAAATTCTACCTTTTATTGGTCTCCTTTAATTCTTCTTCTCCTCCTCTCACGTTGTCTTGCGTCTATGTGAAGAATCAAGCCAACTTCGCTTCGCTTGGGTGCTCCGGCTCTCTTAGGATCTCCTCCTTCACTCTAAGGGCCCTCACAAGAAAAAGGAAAGAAAGAATGTGTAAGAAACACAATTTTAAAATATAAGCAGGAAAAATCAAATAAAAATAATGAATATGAACAATGGATTAAAAGTGGAAAAATATAAACAAATATGTACAACCAAGAATATCATGTCAAAAGAGAAACCTAACTACCCTCGTTATGCCTCCCCGGCAATGGTGCCATTTTGTTAACATGCTTTTCATGGGTTTTTAATTAGATCAATTATGAACAAGTTGTTGCAACCCAATCAAGCATAAAAAAAAATTATTTATTTTCTTCTCAAACCAATAATTAATTATAAAAGTAATGAAGTGAGAGGAATTTTTACTACTTATTTACCTGTATAGCTAACATGATCGATCTCTGGGAGTCTACAATTCTTGAGGGTTATTCAAATAATAGAAAAGTCAATTAAGAGAAAAAGAGAATCTTAAATGCAAACTATCCTTGATTTTTGTGGAATTTTTACTTTTTAATTTTTTATTTATAGTTTTTTTTATTTTCTGATTTAAAATTTTTAATGATTTTAATTTTTGCTATTTTTAATTTTGAAAAATATTTTCAAAACAAATTTAAGCACATAAGATATGCAATTTTTTATAGATTTTTAAAATATAATAAAAATGACTTAAATATTCCCAAATAAAATCTTTTTATTTTTTTTACGAATTTGTTTTTCTGCTTTTGTAATTTTTAGAGATTTAAAAAAAATTATGATTTTTAAATTGAATAAAAATAGGAGAAAATACAAATAGTGAGCACACATGGTTATTTTGCAATTTAAAACTATAAAATGGAATCAAAATTGCGAAATTTGTTTTTCCTATAAACTAAAGGAAATTATCTACAGACATGAACTGAAATCTTTATTTTTGAATTTTTTTTCATTTTTTATGATTTTTAAAAAATTTTAGTATTTTGGATTTTTTTGTGTTTTATAAATTAATAATGCATGAAATTTGGACAGGAAATTTTGCTAATCTAATTTTTTTTAGAATTTTGAAAACAATATTCAAATGTTTATAATTTTTCAAAGTGCAAACATGGAAAATTGTGAAGTTTCTAAATTTTTAATAATGTCAAATTATAATAATTAGTAATGAAAAAAATACATAGTTAACATGCATATAATATATGTATACGTATTTTTGTAGAATTTTCTGAGTAAATACCACAATTATTTCAATGAAAAGACGAGCTAATAAATAGTCTGGACATATAGGGACTGAAACGTAAATATTTTAAAGTTTTTGCATGAAAAGATAATAAAACAAATATGCAAGGAGAAGTTGCAATTTATCTAGTAAATGCGTGTTGCACAAGTGACTCTCTTTGGTAGGGGTCTTCTTGCAATTATTAGAAACTCTAAGGGATTTAACGTAATTTCTCTAACTTTTTTATGGGTTCTATGCAACTCTTTCATTCGAAGCAAAACGGGGTGTCGCCCTCCCTTATTCTCCAAGCACGAGGTGACGACAAATAGCCAGCAACTCCGGGCGGTAGACAGAGGATATGGCAGCATAGGGGGCTCACGGAGATCGCTGGCGAGGTCGAGTTGGTTGTGTCGTGATCCTCACAGCTAGCAGTGAAGTATATGGTGATGGTGGCTCGCCCGGGAGCACGTGGACCAACAATTGGCGAAGGATGGTGGTGACGGCAGTGAAGGCAGAGGGCGACTCACGCCCTTTTGTCATGGATGCCCCCAATGAAATCGACGTGCTATGGGGGCGGCATTGGGCTCAAGCATTATCGTGACGGTGGCAATCAGCGGACGGCTGGGGCATGTGGTTGCGATGAACGGGAGCTCTACGCTCCATGCGATGAGCAGCGGTAATCGGGAGTGACGCGGGCTAAGAGTGGCGCCCAAATATATTTATTTATTTTTAAATGTAAAAATAGAACTAAAAAGCTTTTTTATTCTTAAATTTTTCAAAAATAGAAACAACAAAAACCCTTTTCTACTTTTTTATGTTTTTTAAATTTTTTATGTGCTCGCAAATAAAATGTTAGAATGCAAAATTATGCATTACATACAAGCAAATTAGGATGCAAGCATGATGATCAATCCCAAAATCAAAACAGAATACGTGAACTGGTGCGATTCAGAGGAATGGCAGATGGAATCGGGTCTTCGAGCACCGTGCGTGGTCGAAGGTGAGAGATCGTGGAGGTTGAACGTGAAGCGAAGGAATCACGAAAATTGGATGAAATGTCCGATAAATGCGATCTAGAAATAAAAAATGACAACAAAATAAAAATGCAAAAAAATAAAACTACGATTAACCTGGATTAAAAACAAGAGAAGAAAAATGTGGATCGCACTGTGGTGTTGGACATGCGACCCCACGACGAGCCATTATGCAATAAATGTTATTGCAAATATCATTCCCTGATCTGAAATGAAGAATAAATCATTTGCATAATAGGTACCTTAGTACAATTAGGGTTATGTACCATGGGCATCTTAATAATCATATAGCTGTTGATTCAACTATTGAATCATAGAGGCTGGTGCTTGGATGAATATCTAATGAGTTGGATTGAGGACTCATCAAGCACCGTCAAATGATTGTTAATAGATGATCTCCACCCTGAGTAGGAGATGTCAATCCTTTCTCAATTAGGTTGATATCTGACCGACCTCTTGATGCAGGTCCTCTGCATAGGAATAGAGATTCAAAGGTGTCAGATCAGTTAGGTCAAAGAGTTGACTTAATGAGATCGGGATAACCAAAGTCCTAGATCGTATGCTGTCAAGATATTGGCACGCATCCTCTGACCGGAGACAGATGTGTTACTATATGTCTAAGTATGTACATTTGGCAGACCAATAGGTTGATGACCTAACCAAGGTCTATACACTGACACGCTGGTGTGCATATAAGCGCATATGAGTAAAACGATCTCTCAAAGGGATCATACAGGTTCATATATTGAACCGGAAGGCATGAGCTCACTTATGAGATATTGGGAAGAATCAAATTCCGTGCGCATAGTCGTCTCGCTTTGGAAGCTTGACTGATTTTGAAGGTTTGATGTATAATTTTGGAAAGTATATGATCAAGACCTAGGTGTGATATACACTTTTGGAAAGTTTATGATCGATACAGACTCCCAATGATCGAATGAGAAACTTATTGATAATGAAGTAGACAGTATAAAGTTGATCCAATACTTCGGGTTTAATCTGAGTCTTCCAGTATGCAGGATGTAGATGTATTGGGAATACCGGAGGGTGATGTGATTATAAACGATTGTATAACCATGACACTTCCATTCCCAGGGAGTGATGAAACGGGTCTGGATATTAGTGACTCCTCTCGGTAGAGAAATGATCTGATCTTAGTCCAAATGTTGGACATTGATCTGAATGTGATTCAGATGCAATGAGAAGATTAGATTTGCGGTCTTGATTTAATCAAACATCTATGGGAGGCCCACGATCTAGATTTGAGATACGACCTCAATATCCAAGTCACTATACGTGGAACAATACAATAGCCATGTCCTTATCTCCAAGTATTCACGGAGAAATCGCATTATCCTTGAAAGAGTTCAGGATAATTTCATTGTTGATAGGTGTATCCGAGCATTGAGAAGATGGATAATTAAATATGATTTAATTACCATGATTAATATGAATTCGATTCTCATTTTAACGAGAGTTGTCTTAGATAATTAAATGTGATTTGATTATCAAGGATAAAAATTATGTGAATGTGATTCATATTATTTGGGCACACGAGAATAGAGATCCAAGATGATTAAATGTGATTTAATTATCATGGATATGAATAATGTGGATAGCAATATCCATATTAGTCCTATATAATATAAATGTGATTTATAATATATAAGAGAGAGCTATTTGTAATTTACATTTGTTAATTAAATGATGATCTGAATTGTATTCACATTGGACATTAAATTGAAAATGTAATTACATTTTATTTTGGGTTGTGAATGTGATTCACAAATTTCCAATGGCATGATTGCAATGTTGACAAAATAAATTGGATTTATTTTTGTGAAATAATTTGCAACAAAAGTTGTTGCAAATATTGGATAGAATCATGAGATAATGCAATCTCATGTAATATAGAAAGGAGGCTCCCTTCCTAATAAGGAGAGGGGACGGCTATCAAGTCCTTATAGGACTCCTAGCCGTCCTCCCCCCTTTATGGAAGGAGGCTTGCCTCCTTCCTATTTCTCCAATTGAGATTGATTTGATATAAATCAAATTATATTTATTATATATTTGATTTTTATTAAATTAATTGTTGTTTGTTTTTACCAACATAAATCTTAGCCATTGAAAGAAACATGATCAATGAGAGCCATTGGATTTGTGTTGTCCCATGGATTGAGATCCATGGATCCCAAAATGCTATAAAAGGAGAGGCACCCATTTGCTCTTCTTTATACAACAAGTGAGACAACAACAACTCTCTCTCTCTCTCTCTCTCTCTCTCTTTCTCTCTAAACGTCTACTCTCCCTCTCCCTCTCATGTGGTCGTCCACCATGGATGCCCTAGAGAGGTTCTCCATCGCCGCAGCATCGTCGTTATGCTACCCGATCGTTTTCTCGTGGATCTCCTTCTCCTTCGGTTTGCCTCGCTCGTGAAGAAAATGATGGATCTTGTGTGTCGAGACCAGGAGATCCACCACTTGGATCAACAAGGATTGCGAGAAGCACGCGGTTCATCCCCGCGCTCGCAAGCGTCTTCTCTGTTGTATCGGACTAGAGACAGGAGGTCTCATCATTTAGAGATTCGATCGCAACCACGCTTCAAGAGGTAATCCTATTACTTTTTTGTGGTTTAGACGAAACGGTCCGAGAAGTGTTCTTGGATCTTGTGGTTTTGTCGCATGAAAAAGTTTTAATTTCCACTGCATAGAACAACTAGTTTGACTAGTCGTTTTTCGTCGTATTCGAGACGATGATCATGCTTCCGTGATGCGCTTAAGGATCTAACCATATCCTTCAAGTGGTATCAGAGCCTTAGGCCGAAGGTTTCAAATACGATCCGCAAACCTAGGACGACTTGGGTTCGTTAAGGTCACGAACGGTTTTTTGTCGCATTTGATTTTCGCAGATCGGTTTAGTGAATAAATTCGGCCATGTTTAAAATGTTTAAACACGAATTAATCACTTTAATTTTGTTCCCCATTAAATAAGGAAACCATAGGATCTGAGTTTACGTAATTCGGATTCCGTTTGCTCAAGATATGGTTGTTTTAATGAACATGTATGCATTGTTGCGGTAACTGCGAATCTTAACATGATTAATGAGTTAATTATTGTTTTGGCCTGCCTCGAAATGCGTGAAAGATCACTTGGGTTCTGTCCTAAATCATGTTAGAAATCTTTGAAAATTGATTTTGTCTAATTTGGATTTAAATTGATTGAGATATATTAATTTTTGTGAGTAGGGGTCACTGCTGAAATTACAGTCCTAATCAAGAATAATGTGATTGTCAATTAGTGAAATTAATTGTTAATTTCATGAAATAATTATGGAAAATATTTGTCAAATATTGAAAGATGATTATTTCCTCAATTGACTTGGCCTCAACCAATTAACTGATTAGATTTGATCTAGATCATAATTGGAAACACAATCATCTAACTCCTTGCTTGAATAGGATTGGGAATTTGTATAGCAAATTTCCTTATAATAAAAGATATTTTGATTATTACTATATGGTATAATTTTGGTTGAAGAACCGATGATCACCTCTTGTGAAAATTGATATATTTGGCATTATCCTTTCCTGAGGTGGATATAGTGTCTCGTCGGAAAGCATTGGGGTTGCGGGTTGCAACGTATGTGGTACGTCCCACTCTAGTCGGTACTGACCATGACAACGGGTAGGGACTCGATAATGCCGGAGAAAATCAAGGTGTATTTTCTAATTATTAAAATTCAAATTAATATGTACTTTGAGATAATACCATGTATATCCAAGTAAAATAATCAAGTTTGTTGATTGAATTGGATTGATAATTAATTTAATATGATTAAATTGATTATGTCCAAATTGAGACACTATATTATGAATAGAGTTGTTATTTCCCTTGAAAGAATTAATTATATGAATATGATTCATGATAATTAATTAAAATTTGAATATGAGGTGGAGGATCACATAAGTGACATCCATGGTCTCCCGTCAAGGGGGAGGGTTCCGTCGCCAAGGATTGTATGCAGGAGACGCCTGTCCGAAGTGACAGCTCCTGTATGCAAGCGCATATGGATCGGGCTCTTCGCTTCTCGAAAGAGTAGGGACGTATGCGTAGTGACCCCAATATCGAGTCCTCATATTATTGGGGCGATATTGGATTGCGCATAGCGAGTTGTATTCATGTTGACGGTTGGTTCAATTAATGACGGGTCAATATCGCCTTAGGGGTGGTGGGCCTGGGTGTTAAAGACCAAAATGGGAGATGCAAGTTGGACTTGCAAGGCGGAATGTATTCCCGCTTCTTTTTATCCAAGTTGTAGGTTCTCATATTATTGGGATGCAACAAAGATAAGGAAGGAGATCCCACATCTTGCTTGAGATATAATGGTAAGTATATCTCTTACATTGAAAGTGATTAAGGGAATAAACTTTCAGTGTTGACAAGGCAATACAACTTTGATATAAAAATTCCTAAATCAAAGTAAAATATTTATATATATATAAATACATACACTTATTCAAATTTCCTATTTCAGATAATCCTTCATTAACCCCACTCAATGTTATACTCAATAATAACCAGTAAAATATCATGGATTGGGCTCATGATCCAGATATTGTACTTGCATTGGACACATAATGTATGTGGTTGCAATGTGCAAGTTTCCTCATAATATTGAGGAATGACAATTAATTAGATAATAGGACTACAACTCTAAGGTTTGCATGTCTTTATAGTCTTGATCTCATCGGATGTACTTTGGATGTGACATGTCGATGATGATCATAATTGTCATATAATCCTTATAAAAAGATTTAAGAAGATGTTCTGGCATAGATATGTGCTCTTGACATTTATCATGTATGACATGGTTCACGGCATCATGGTAGCTCTGTAAGAGATGATGTATTCAAAATGTTTGAATACCTACCTGAACAATGTTTTAAGAGTTTAGATGGATGTAGATACGATGAGTGTCATCATTCTACTATCTATACTCTAGTCATTCATGAAGCTTCATATTATATAAATATAATGAAGCATGTATAAATGTTGAAATGCTCTTACATTGAATTCTTTTGAATTTAACATAAGAGATTCTTTGTCTTGAACAATGGTTGTTTATAGATGAAGAGAGCGCAGTGGAAGCATGTGTTGGACCCAAGTGAGGAGGATAGTCAAAGAGTTGACCGTATCTCTGTGACTTCCATATGACATCCAAAGAGTTTGATGAATGCCAATACTTCAATAAATTGATGTGTTGATAGTTTGACTATCAAGTCTGTCGAGAATCCTTAGAGAAGGACTCGGATAGAGCATCAGAATAATCTACATATAATCATTGAAATTTTCTTTCTTATTTGATTAGATAAAGTCTAATAATTGTATCTCAATCTTCTAACAACACTCGCAATATGTTGCATATGTTTTAGAAGACTGGAAAATTTGATCTTAATGTTTGTAGTTATCCACATGGATATTGATGCAATTGTTTCAACAATTTCTGTTGGATTGATAGACTTGTTAATTTCAGTGGGAGAGCCCTTAATCTTATAGAATGTCTCTATGACCTAGATATAAGAATACACTCATTGTTTATTTCTAAATGTTGGAAATAAAAATGAATTCTGAGATAGAACTATCATAAAGAGTTACGATGGATATATTTCAGATAGTAATGGACTCCACAAAATTAGAAAATTAATGGATGGTTCATTAAGATTTCTAATACTGAAATTAAAACCTTTATAATATCAATTGGAGGATGAAGATCATTTGACAATGATCTGGCATCAAGTTTTGAACATATGTATGTTGATGAGATCAATGGAGTAGTAAGATATGAAACTTTAGAATGTCTAAAATTACAAATCTTACATACTTGTGAATATTGTATTCAAAATTAAAATATGTCCAGTACACCCTTCCTTGGGAAAGGTGTAAGATGTCAAGGTATTCAGGATCTCATACATATTGATGTATGCGGATCATCTATATCATAGTAAACATTATGGATATATTATATCTATTGATGATTATGTATGATATGAGATTTCTTCTCTTCACTTAGAAACCTTTGAAAAGTTCAAAGATTTCACAAGTTTGGTTTAGAACCAAAGTTTGAAGGAAGATAAAATGAATTTGATCTAATCTAGGTAGCATGTACCTGTTAGATGAATTCAAAGGATATCTTATGGAGATATGAATATCATTTCTATCTCAATCCTCCTAACACACCTTAACTCAATAGAGTTATAGGGAGATACAATTGGATCATGTGTGACACGATCTTATCAATGACGATTTTTTGCATAATTATCCCTTAGTTTCCGGTTATATATGTGTAGTAGAGACTACAATGTATATCCTTAATAAGATTCCATTCATGTAAGCTGGAATTGAGCACTGGGGAGTGATACTTCATTAGGAAAATAAAGGATGGTATTGGATACCTACTTTATAACCTTGAGATTCTTAAAAGATCTCATCTCTGAGAATGTGATTCTTGGAGGATAACTCGCTTGAGAATCAAGATGAAAATGAAGTGTAGGAACTCATTTAATCTTGAGAAGACAATGAGGCTCCTGAAATTGGAAACTAAATGGACAATTAAAAATGAAACACTAATACCTCTTCAAAAGAGTTTGAGGATGTACCCCATGTGTCAGTTAAGTCTGACAATAATCGGACTTCATGTGATGAAACTCCAGAGGATCATAACATGGAAAGATGGATTTTAGCAATGAAACTCTAAAATAGACTTCATATACAAGTGTTGTATATGGACCCTCGAGGATCCACATATATGGATAAGACCCATTAAGGTGTAAATGGATCTTCAAGAGAAAGGGAACCTGACCTACACAACTTGACCTTTTTTTATCTATGAGATGAAAGTCAAGATTGCATTCCTCTACGAATACCTCTCTGAGGATATTCACATGAAGTAGCCCCAGGGCTTCATGGTTGAGGAAAGCAAGATGTGTAAGCTAAAGAAATCCATCTAAGGACGCAAATAAGCTTCTTGTAGTTGGAACATAAGATTTGATGAAATTATAAATGTTATGATTTCATATAGAATCTTGATGAACCATATGAAGCTTAGTGGGAGTGCCATTTGTGTTCATCATGCCAAATGTAGATAATATCCTAATCATTTAGAATGATATAAGGATGATAATAAGTATTTTATTATCTGGTTGTTCCATAACTTGAGATATGATCTCAAGGATACCTCTTGGATCTTAGTTCTGAAGGTGTTCGGAAGCAAAGTGAAGAGGGTATTGGGACTGTCACAATAGTAGTACACCTTGAACATATCCCATTTGTGGAAAATTTCAAGAAAGGCTTCCATCCCTTAAGATTTGGTATTGACCCATCTAAAGGGATAGCACCTCAACGAGTTGAGGAAGTAAATATGAGAACTACTTGCACTTTTGCATTAGTTACAAGAAGCTGAGTGTATGCTAGATGTGTACAAAAGCCAGATATCTGCCTTGCAGAGGGAGTAGTAAAGTGTTGCTAACCCCACTATGAAGAGAAAACGCTTGATTGCAGTAATAACAAAATCTTCATAAGATGACAAGATTTTTGAGATAGTGATCTCAAAGTCTTATCTTCAAAAACTTAAGACTTTATAGATAGAGATATAAAAGGTCTTAACTGTGGATACCTTAAGAGATATGGATCTCTAGGAATAAGGGTATTCTTATAAGGATTGTTAAGCTATAGTGTCAAGGGACACTATAATAGCTTTAACAAGATTGAGTATTGGTTACTTGAAATGCAACATTAGCATTAAATGTGAGCACTGTTATTGGGGATATGCAAGTGTCGTAAAAGGACTTGGCGTAGTCTCGCGGGAACAGAGTGAATGATCAGCTTATCTAGCTATTTTCTAAATAGCCTATGATTGTCTCATAAGTGTAGGTTTAAATGATTAGCCCATTAATGGCTCTTTGGGCTAGTGGGAGATTGTTGGACATGCGAGCCCACAGTGAGCCATTATACAATAAATGTTATTGCAAATATCATTCCCTGATCTGAAATGAAGAATAAATAATTTGCATAATAGGTCCCTTAGTACAATTAGGGTTATGTACCTGATGAAACTCGATTTCATCATCTTTATTTCCAATTATTAACCCCCTTGCTTAAATATATGTCAATAAAACCCAGTTAATGTCCTGTAATTAACAGAGTCTGAAATAAATTAAAAATCACAAAAAAAATGGCAAAACATAAATCGGTGGTATTTTTAGCTTTAAAAATACCCTCAAAATATTTCGAGTCTTTGTTTGATCTCATCTCCAGTTTTGCTCAACATGAAACTTGTAGATCTCGTCAAGATCTACAACTTTTATGTTTTGAGTTTTCTCAAATTCGACCGTTTTAACCCTCAAAAATCAAAATTACTTTTGCAATAATCTGATTGGGGCATGTGGCCCGTTCTGGGTGAGCCACGTGGCCCAGCTCTTCTTTGTCTTATCCGCCCTCATCTCTAGCCGTCGGATCGCCTTCATAATCCAACGGCCAGATCATCTCCACACGCGCTCATTTTCCTAACCGTCTGATCCAACCTCGCCTCTCATCCGCACCGCATGTCAACGCCTTGTTCAGAACGCCACGTGGCGTAATGAGCGCCATCAGATTTCGCCTTCAACCATCAATCAGAGCCGTTGTTTCCAACTTCGCACCTCAGCCCTTCGATCTGCAGCCCCTTATCATCTTGCCCGTCCATTAGTGTCGCTCCCGTAGCACGACGCATGGCGCAACACTCGCCCGTTGATCGCGTCGCCTTCAGATCTGATCACATCCGTCGCTTCGCGCCCAATCGACAACCGTAGGATCTCCAGATCCAATGGCCCTCGGTCTTCGTCTACCTCGGTCACACCTCTCTCCCACGATCTCCACTGCGCCAACCCTTCCGCCCCTTCCTTTTTTCTCCACAACTCCGGTCATCCCCTCCAATCTCTAACCGCCCCACGACCAAGCCCAATCCTCCACCACCATCGCGAGTCATTCCATTACCCACGAATATCTTTTCTTCGCTTCATGCTCGCCCACAAAACCCATGACCTCGCTCATCAGAACCGCCGCCTTTAAGCCATAAATACGCCGCCCCCTCCTCCGATACCCTTGTCCACCTGTACGCGGGGCTCGGCTCAGCCCTCCGCCATCTCCCTGTAACAGGGGGAGATGGACGGATTGAGCGAAGACGACCGAAGCCTCCGGTGAGACCCTCCGCCGATCATGGCGGTGTCGCGGTGCCTAGCGCCCGCTTGAGCTGCCCTGATTAGCTGGCGGGGTTCAGCGACGACCAGAGCTCAACCTCAGAGCTCGTGCACAAGCTTCCACCTTCGCCTCCGACCAGGTAAGTCTCTCTTCCTCCTTCGCATTTTCTCTTGATTTCTCTAATTTTTTTAGGCCACTTCTCATGTTCTCAACCTCCATAGATATTTTCCATAGCTTCACCCTCGAACCGCCAGGATTAGAGCCCCCGAACCTAGCTGAAGCACCCCGAGCCTCTGCCGAGCCTGGACCATCCTCCGAGCCTGGATGGGCGCTGCGTAGCACGTGCCATCTGGGTAATTTGCACAGAGGCTCGTCGTCTTCTCCAATATTGCACCAGGTCCTGAGTCACGTGCAGCACCATACGCGCCTGGCACATTTCGCGCTCATACCCTTACGGGTTTAAATAATTGCAAATATGCCCCCAAGCATGTGCTTTATTTAAAGGGAAGGACTCATTCTTTTTTATTGCATTTTAGTCCTTCCCAGGGACCTGTTTGTAGTTATCTTTTCATGTTTTCTTTCATTTATGCCCTTGTCTTTGTTCTTGCATATCTTGAGCACCGCAACTCCGTTTCAGGTGATTTCAGTTTCATTTTGAAGCTCTTCTCGTCATCTTTCTTATGGCATGCTTAGATTTTAGTTTGACACTATGATCTAGAATTCACTATTTGATTAACTAAGTGTCCAGATTTCTATGTTTCTCATGCCTAATTGCTCTATAAATGAAATTTGCTTCATCATTTGATTATGTTTGACTTGTATTTTTTATGGCTCAAGTAATTATCATTTAGGGCATATTTTCATTGCATCTCATCGCATTTATTTGGATGATAAAAATAAAATGCATGTTTCGATTTATGCTTTGTCTTGTTGTCTTTTCATGCACTCATAATTTGTCCTATATGATCTTTAACTCAACACTTAGTTTAATAGATAAAATCCGGATAATTAGAGAAAGGCTCGTGTCCCTAAGTTCGACCTTGGTTTCTTGCCAAGTAAAAAAAATAATTACGACCATCTCATTTTGATTGATAAATTTAAATAAGATGGTCTTTGATGAGCCCATCTCGGCCTGACTATGATGACGACTTGAAGTGTTAAAACTACACTATTAAAGGGACGATTTGGAGGTTTAACAAATGGCGCTGTTGCCGGGGACACGGCTCATTTCTTAGATTATTTGGAATTTTGTTTATTTAATTAAGTGTTTTATTTTTTATAGGTCAACTTGTTCATTTATGTTGCATTATAAAATTTGTCGTTTTATTTGATCTCTAAACTCTGTTTTTGTTGCAGGGCCATTGATCACTCAAGGAGGCGAGGAGCTGGTGCTTCCGCTGCGAGGAGCCACAGAAACTTGCTTGGAGCAAATAGAAAAAAAATGTCTCGCATTTTTATTTCTGTTCATGTAATAACCATCTTTATAGCGGTCTTCGATCGAAGACTCGCGTTTGTAAATGAACGACTATATGTGGTTGTGTGGGGATCATCCCCACTTGAGTGTCGACCTAGGACTAGGCACACGGCTCTCCGAGCTTAGTTTCAAATTCACATCTTTTACGTTCTTGCTCGTAGGTAGGACACACTTTAAATAAAGACGCACGTAGCATCGCCTCACTTAGCCAAATTAAAAGAAAATTTTCCCCGCTAATAGAAGCATGTTAGGTGCAGCTTTTTGATCGACTTGCATACATGTTGATTTTGGTTTTCAAAATGGCCCAAGTTATTTACGGATTTATCTCCAAGTCACTGCATGATTTTATCTCTTAGCCTAGATCGCGGTTTTTATCGAATACGCAGTTTTTTCTCGGGTTCTCTTTCCTAGCTTGATCATCTAGGATTAATGGAAAATGGGAATGAACGGTAGACGATGATTGCTTGATTTTGTGCTAACCTTAATTCAGTGACAACACTAAATAAAAATTGGGAATGTTAACTGCAAGTCAACATAAAAGGGCGTAAAACTTTGATTTTGGGAGAGCAACACCCTCGCGTACGCATTGATTTTCACTTAACATTTTTTCTCTGTGTAAAATCTAATGTTTTATCACCAATAAAACCGACAAGATAATAAACCAACCTTGGTTGGTTTCATGTGTGAGTTGGTGAAATTGAGGGTCTTGCTTGCTTGATTGAGCCATGATTGCTTCGATACACTCCCCAAAACCTTAGTCACTCCATCCATCTCCGTAGATTCATCCGCTCATCTGTAAATCCATCCTTCTTCTTCGTTCACCTCGGTCCCTCCCAACATCAAATTCCATCTTCATACTTAGGCTAATCTCAGCCTAAGTATGGGGGGACCCGAGTCCCTGTGATTTCTCTACTCATCTTTCCTTTCCTTTATACTTAGGTTATTTCTAACCTAAGTATAGGGGGAGCCCCTCTTAGCTCCCGTATATTTTTCTATACTTAAATGGACCTATGGACTTGTAACATCTAGTGCTATAAGGACATATTAAAGTTTAAGGATAGGTGGGGTATACCGAATATACCGCATACTTACTTTAGTTATAATCTGAAAATTTTGAAAAATTTAAAACTTTTTGGCTAAAGTAAAATCTTTTGAACCAAGACGACTCAAATGTTTTTCACGGCTTTTCTATACTATGTTACACTATTTTAATAAAAATATTTTCGAAAATGATTTTAAAAATGAGATTTACTTGTTTTGAAAAATCTTTTGAAAAATGTTTTGAAAATTTTTATTGGTGTGACATGGTTTTTGAAAAAAATTTCTATCTCTTTTCAAGGAAAGTTGAGTCTAACCTGTGTTTTAACCTCTAAATTAAAAGCCATAAAAAGAGAAAAAATCTAAAAATCCTTTAGGGATCATTAGCGACTACTAAGCCCAATTAAATAGCCGCGTTCAGTGAGGGTTCGCCCTTAGCAGATTGGATGGTTTAGAGGACATCGCGTAAGGCCCCATCCTCAAGCAATGGGCTCTGTCCTGTACTTACATCCATACTGGCTGAATGCAGATGCAACTATTTAATTGAGATTAGGCAGTCCTAATACCTCTTAAAAAAGGTTTTTGAATGAAGGAGTTGGATTAATCCTCTACTTTTACACTTCCACCCAGGATCTGAAATGATCAAAGAGACTTAGTTTTATGAGGTCTTTGAGATTTTAGGTTAACCAGCCTTAGTCATTAGGGTCATAGACTTAATCATCCACATTTCCCTAGGTTTCTAGATTTGCATGCTATATTCCATGCTTAGTCTCAGACAAAAAGAATATGATCAGCACATCACATGCACGACTGCGGTTTTTGATGAGATGAGTTGACTTTTCACCTGAGGATTTGGGATGAGGAAGTTGAGTTTGGATTTGATCTAATGATGCTCGAGGATGGATAAAATCTTTGAAGGCTTCATGAAACCTGAGTGTCAGCAATATTAGCCAGTATGAGAACTTGGTCCATATACTAATCTCTTGATATTGACCTAGGTGCCAGGGTGTGAATAAATAAAAAATGTTGATCAGTGTGCGCCAACTCTTGGTAAAAGCAGTGGAGCTAGCCACAAATTATAAAAGTCAATGAATTTTTAAAGAAAAGCTCTCAATCCACAATGTCAAATATCAAAGAGCTTCCACCGAAGGCGAGCGCTCCCAAAACTTTTCAAAGTGTCCACTTGGACCACCTCTATTAGGGACCAGGAGTCGGCCTTGCACCAAAAAAGGGCTCTGCATCGTAAATGCTACAAGTCTGGGTGTCGAAGGTACGATAGGTACTCAAAAGAGACACACCCCGGTGTACTCCTAGGAAAACAAGTGCAGACGGCTCCAACTTCTCATGACGGACGCACTGATCAACACCAAAAAAATGTGTTGCGTAATAAGGCACTAGAGAGAATCCTTGTTTCCAATGAGAGGGAGAGAAGAAATGACACAAACCCATGCCCTACCTTACTGTCCTGCCATCTACATTTTCTAAGTCTGACAACTAAAGAGACGGTGGAATGGATGTAAGCTTGGATTTATTCCCTAGTGTTGAGGATTGGGTCCTTAGGAGATTTTCTTGGACCAAGACTTTGGGTGACGATTTGACTCTACTCTCGTGATCGCAGTCAACACTAAAGTCCATATCCTTAGTATGTTGTACATCAGAGAGAGTCTGGAGAAGTAGAGGAATTGGGTGCCTCTTGGTTAAGGCTGGGTTGAACTCGAGAATTTTGGACCTTTAAGGATTGAGTCGACTTGAACAGATTGGATCCTGTACTCACATGCACAAGGGGGTTAATCCAGTTAATTCATTTTTCCTTGATGCTCGAGGATGAGCATAGTTTAAGTATAGGGGTGATGAAACTCGATTTCATCATCTTTATTTCCAATTATTAACCCCCTTGCTTAAATATATGTCAATAAAACTTAGTTAATGTCTTGTAATTAACAGAGTCTCAAATAAATTAAAAATCACAAAAAATGGTAAAACAAAAATCTGTGGTATTTTTAGCCTTAAAAATACCCTTAAAATATTTCGAGTCATTGTTTTATCTCATCTCCAGTTTTGGTTAACATGAAACTTGTAGATCTCGTCAAGATCTACAACTTTCATGTTTTGAGTTTTCTCAAATTCGACCGTTTTAACCCTCAAAAATAAAAATTACTTTTGCATAATCTGATTGGGCCACGTGGGCCCATTCTGGGTGAGCCATGTGGCCCGCTCTTCTTTGTCTTATCCGCCTCATCTCTAGCCGTCGGATCGCCTTCATAATCAACGGCTAGATCATCTCCACGCGCGCTCATTTTCCTAGCCGTCTGATCCAACCTCGCCTCTCATCCGCATCGCACGTCAACGCCCTGTTCAGAACACGCCACGTGGCATAATGAGCGCCATCGGATTTCGCCTTCATCCATCAATCATAGCTGTTGTTTCCAACTTCGCACCTCAGCCCTTCGAATCTGCAACCACTTATCATCTTGCCCGTCCATTAGCGCCGCTCCCGCAGCTCGACACATGGAGCAACACTCGTCCGTTGATCATGTCGCCTTCAGACTGATCACACCCGTCGCTTCGCGCCCAATCGACAGCCGTTGGATCTCCAGATCCAAAGGCCATCGGTCTTCGTCTACCTCGGTCACACCTCTCTCCCACGATCTCCACTAAGCCAACCCTTCCGCCCCCTTCCCTTTTTTCTCCACAACTCCGGGTCCATCTCCCTCCAATCTCTAACCGCCCCCCAAC